>CM059303.1:2258346-2818346 GCA_030340665.1 Neosalanx taihuensis
ACACACACACACCTCCACACACCTACACACACACCTCCACACACACACACACACCTACACACACACAGACACCCACGCACACAAAAGTAACTAAAAAGTCCCTGAATAAATCAGGATTTTGACTTTTCACCCTTCCTTGACTCTCTGAAACCAATATTCAAAGTTAAAAGCTCATGACAACCATGGGGATTGTTTTAAGCTCTTTGTAAGTATAGTTAGAGTTGATTGCGGATTAAATGACTCACGCAGACAGACACTGACCAACATTTAACGAGTTAGTTGAGCGATGGGAGGGCCAGACGAGGCTAGAGAGCTGGTCATAGGCGGTGGCCCAACTGCTGTACACTGCATCCCACCTGTAATTAACTGGGGATTACCTTTTATACGAGCACACTTTATAGCGGTTTTCTGCTTCCTCTCCACATACCCGCCAATAAAAAAACTGCATTGCCACAGGGCTCTGGCCAATCAGTGGCCTTCCTGAGTTCCTTAAGCCATTTGAACATGTGGAACCTGAGGAGCAGAACAGTCTACTCCTGAAGAATATCGTTCTCCATCGAAACTATGAAGGGATGATTTAAATTGTGTTTATTTATTTTCCAAATGGGTTGGCTAACCCACCTGTGATGGTATTTGCACATGGAATATTCAGGGAGGTGCATATTCTTCACCCCCCCCCCCCTCCCCCCAGCCACCTGTTCTCAGCCTGTCTGGCTTGTTCCTGTGGCTAACCAGGTTCTGCCTTCCCTGACCTGGACAACCGCTGCATGGTTGAAGCTGACAGGTAGCTGCTGTGGGTTGCTGGCTCTCTCTGGCTCACATGACCGGCCGCTCGCTGGGGCCGCGGCACCCAGCCGCTCAGGCCCGCTGAGGCAGGGGGCTGCAGGGGCCCTGCGGAGAGGAACTGGGAAGTCTCCGGGCCCCCCAGCCCTCACCCCCCCTCCCTCCTTCCCTCCCGCTGCACATGCTACTGAGGGGTGCAGGGAGAATGAAACAACTGGCAAATCTGCCAGGAATTCTGTTTATGGGGTGCCAGGACCCAGCTGCCATGCCTGGCTAGGAATGACCAGATCACCAACGGCAACGGGAATAACTGCTAGGTGAAGTGGCATTGCCAGATGGTGAAGTGTTTCAAAGGCACACACACACACACACACACTCAAAGAAGACCTGCACAGGTCATCCTCACACACACACAGTCTCACACTGTTGTCCCAGACAGGTACATACTTATCAACACGATGTCAGTCATTCTCACACTCTCTCGCTCAACACACACACACACAGATTCAGCCGTGTAATTGCTGTTGGACGGCCCAGTCAGGCCACACCATGGTCGCACGCAATGTGCTGATGGGAGCCCCAAGTCACAGAGAGAGAGGCACGGCCAACACAGGGAGGGAGAGGAGGAGGGAGAGACGGAGGGAGAGGAGGAGGGAGAGACGGAGGGAGAGGAGGAGGGAGAGACGAAGGGAGAGAAAGGGGGAGAGGAGGAGGAGGGAGAGAAGGAGGGAGAGGAGGAGGGAGAGAAGGAGGGAGAGAAGGAGGAGGGAGAGACGGAGGGAGAGATGGAGGGAGAGGAGGAGGGAGAGACGAAGGGAGAGAAGGGGGAGGAGGAGGAGGAGGGAGAGATGAAGTGAGAGAAGGAAGGAGAGGAGAAGGAAGGAGAGACGGAGGGAGAGGAGGAAGAGGGGGATATGAAGTGAGAGAAGGAGGGAGAGACGGAGGGAGAGGAGGAGAGTAAAGGAGGGAGAGAAAGAGGGAGAGAAGGAAAGAGAGAAGGAGGGAGAGAAAGAGGGAGAGAAGGAGAGAGAGAAGGAGGGAGAGGGGAGATGAAAAGAAAGAGGGGAAAGCCCACAACGTGAGTGACTCTTTTTCAGCGCTGCCAAGCACAGTCACACCCTGCACAAAGGATCATGGGATCAGCGAGCTCCACCAATGAGAGCTGGTTGTGTTCTGGGATAAATTGATAGCTCTGTGTAGGCACTGCCATGGGAACACAGCCTGAAAACAGCAGAAACCTCAGGTTCCAACATCATCATTAGTCTTTATGGGCAGAACCTCTTTACGTTACCTGAAACACCAGAAAGGAAATGGCAAAAACAAAGAGAGGCCTGCGCCGGTGACACCGAGGACCCGGAGAGAGGGGGGAACGCCTTTTTTTATAAGCCACGCAAACCCCAAGGTGTACGTTACACCCTGCTCTGGCCTGTGAAGCCGCCACATTCCTGCCTATAAATAGTCACAGATTGGAAAATAATGACGAGTGTTTCAAAGGCTCGCCGCCCCTCTTCCTAACGAGACCCCTGATGCGAGGTGGGCTTCTTTATCCAGGCTGCGTGTGAGAAGCTTTCCTGCCTCTCTGCTCCTCCAGACCGCCTGGTGACCTCTTAAACAAACAGGCCAGCAGATATAAGGACCGGAGCACTTCTGACTCCACTGAGACGGAGGAAACGTTGTTATTGTAGATATTCACGTTCATATTTAATACGCGGTACATTAACTTCTCGTCTCGTGTTGTGTTAGCGTCGGCTAGCACGACCGAATGGAGACATTTTGAATGCGTAGAGATGTGAGGTTAGCGGTCTGCTGTAGCAGTCAGTCTACAAACTGAATGATATCGCTTCACTTTGTGGATGTGAAGGTTTAGCCAGTTTCAGAGAATAGGAAAAAAAACGGATGAGTTGGCGTGTTTATTATGGGATGGAATTGAACCTGCATTTGAAAAAGGACATTCTATTTACAGCTGTGTTCTGTCTGCTGCCACACACGTATATATCAATCTTTACGGCCATTGTTATCAGGGTTAGAACTGTGTTCATAAATCTAACCAGATAGATTTACAGGCACCTTTTTGGATTTATCTTCAAGTGTGTAAAACGGTTTAACTGCCAGTGATATCAACACATAAAACGATATTTATATAGTCCTGGCGTTCGTTTTACAATGTGCAAACCCATCTTTATCCATTCCCCTTGGGGAATAATTGACCTTGTTTACATTTCGTCCAACAGTTGGATATTTAACAAATCTCCATGATAGAGGAGCAACATAAAGTATCCATGTTATTTATTACAGTCATGAAGGACAGGGGGACACTGGGGGTCTGAAGGACAGGGGGACACTGGGGGTCTGAAGGACAGGGGGACACTGGGGGTCTGAAGGACAGGGGGACACTGGGGGTCTGAAGGACAGGGGGACACTGGGGGTCTGAAGGACAGGGGAACACTGGGGGTCTGAAGGACAGGGGAACACTGGGGGTCTGAAGGACAGGGGGACACTGGGGGTCTGAAGGACAGGGGGACACTGGGGGTCTGAAGGACAGGGGAACACTGGGGGTCTGAAGGACAGGGGGACACTGGGGGTCTGAAGGACAGGGGGACACTGCGGGTCTGAAGGACAGGGGAACACTTTTCTAGGGAGGTAAAAAGACACCTGGTCCATCAGAAAGTAACGACAGCCTCCCAGTTGGTGGTTCACGCTCACTCACCTCGATGAAAGGCTGACACCTTGAATACCTCCGGGGTGGAACCCTCAGGCTTGACCAGGAGGCAGGCATCCATGACTGAAGAGAGGTAGAGGGGTAGGAGGTGTGTGTGTGTGTGGGGGGGGGGGTAGGAGAGGTGGAGGGTTAAGAGAGAGAGAGAGGTTGGGGGGGGTTCCTCTAGTCGCTGGGGTCGGGGGCTAGTGGGGGTCTGGGGGAGGGGGGAGGGGGGGAGGCAGCAAAGGGAATTTGTATTAAATTCACCTTCCCAAATCGATTCCAGCCCCCTGCCCATCAAAAACACTGTCAAGTCTCCCACCCTCTCTCCCCCTCCCACCCACCCTCTCTCCCTCACCCCCCCACCCACCCTCTCTCTCTCTCTCTCCCCTCTCTCCTCTCCCCACCTCACCCTCTCTCTCTCTTCTCTCTCTCCCCTCCTCCCCTCCCCTCCTCTCTCCCTCCTCTCCCCCCTCTCTCTCCTCTCTCCACCTCCCCCCTCCCTCTCCTCTCTCTCTCCCCCTCCCTCTCTCTCTCTCACCTCCTCTCTCCCCCTCCCCACCCTCCTCTCTCTCTCTCTCTCCCCCTCCCACCCCTCTCTCCCCCTCCCACCCTCTCTCTCTCTCTCTCCCCTCCCTCCCTCCCTCCTCCCTCCCTCTCTCTCAGCTTCATATCCTGGCTAACCAAACAGGGGCAGGTCAGTGGGGCTGGTCTCTGAAGTCTCCGGCCCCCAGACCCTGTTATTGCTCTGCTTCACACGACACGCAGGTCTGCAGTACGTCAAACAATTTCACACACACTTTGGAGTGCTAATCAGCGGCTTTGAAGTGGCGCTGCGTCTTGTTTTGGAAAGCACACAAACCTTCTTTTTTTTTAAGATGAGTGTTTTTGTCATCAGGCTAATACACAGAGAGGAATGGAGGTTTGATTAGAAGCGGTGCGTTTAGTTGTCGCTGCAGCTATTCTGTAGATTCAGATTTAGGAATTAGCCGCATCGTTTGGTGAGATCTCGTGCTCCGCAGTAAACGCAGAGATACGTGGAATTCCACTTCCCCTAAAAACAAATCTGTTTAACCTTACGCATAAACCCAGTCTCCAGTACTCTGCTGTGTCTTGTATTTCAGTAACACATCATCATGGTAGGTAGTAATAGACACACAGTACCTGAATCACGATGGATACTGAACATGGACGACATCACGTGTGTTTAGAGCCAGTTCTTCTCTGTTTACATCTCCTGTCAGTCTGACAGTGAGATCTGGGACAGGAGCAGAGCAGACTTCACTCCTGGTTCTGGTCCAGTCCAGATTCTGGTTGGTCCAGTCATGGATCTGGATACCAGCTGTGAAAGGTTTGATGGTTGGTTGAGTGTGGACTGCAACAACAGACTCTCCCCTCTCTCCCAGACCAGATGAACTACACTGGGTCTGTTTGTGTCGGTGTGTGTGTCCACGTGTGTGTGTGAGTGTCTGCGTGTGTGTCTGCGTGTGTGTGTGTGTGTGTGTGTGTGTCTGTGTCTGCCTGGTGCTACTGCACCAGTGTGGTCTTCAGATCCAAACCAGTGACAGACAGACCAGCTCAGAACACAACAGAGATGATTTAGTCACTGATCCTAATCTGACTGTGAAACTGCAGCACTTTGATTTACAAGACTAGGTAAGATATATCGACCTATCAAGTGGCCCTGTTCACTGTTGATCCCTTGACATCCTGTCCCATCATGCAGCAAGCATCATCCACCCTCCACCCAGCAGCCCTCCACCCAGCCACCCTCCACCCAGCAGCCCTCCACCCAGCCACCCTCCACCCAGCCACCCTCCACCCTGCAGCCCTCCACCCCTCCACCCTCTACCCTGCAGCCCTCCACCCATCCACCCTCTACCCAGCTGCCCTCCACCCAGCCACTCTCCACCCATCCACCCTCTACCCTGCAGCCCTCCACCCAGCCACTCTCCACCCATCCACCCTCTACCCTGCAGCCCTCCACCCAGCCACTCTCCACCCATCCACCCTCTACCCTGCAGCCCTCCACCCAGCCACTCTCCACCCATCCACCCTCTACCCTGCAGCCCTCCACCCAGCCTCTCTCCACCCATCCACCCTCTACCCTGCAGCCCTCCACCCAGCCACTCTCCACCCATCCACCCTCTACCCTGCAGCCCTCCACCCATCCACCCTCTACCCTGCAGCCCTCCACCCATCCACCCTCTACCCTGCAGCCCTCCACCCAGCCACTCTCCACCCATCCACCCTCTACCCTGCAGCCCTCCACCCAGCCACTCTCCACCCATCCACCCTCTACCCTGCAGCCCTCCACCCATCCACCCTCTACCCAGCAGCCCTCCACCCAGCCACTCTCCACCCATCCACCCTCTACCCAGCAGCCCTCCACCCAGCCACTCTCCACCCATCCACCCTCTACCCTGCAGCCCTCCACCCAGCCACTCTCCACCCATCCACCCTCTACCCTGCAGCCCTCCACCTATCCACCCTCCACCCAGCAGCCCTCCACCCAGCCACCCTCCACCCAGCCACCCTCTAAGCAGCCACCCTCCACCCAGTCTCCGTCCACCCAGTCTCCATCCAAATCCTACTAGCTTTTCTCTCTGCACCAAATTAAAACCATTCTCTCAAACAAAAGCCATTCTGGATTGGATTTTCTGTGGTGCCAGCAGAGTTGTGAAAACACCAGCATGACTTCACTGTAAACATGCTTCAGGGAGAGCGAGCTGGCAGAGGAGGGAAGGAACATCTCTGAGAAGACGAGGAGGACAGACGGATGAAGACCACTTTTATCACGATATGCGTCCATGCCAGAAGATCTGGACACGTACTGTAAAACACCGTCTGTTAGACAGGTTTGCTCTTGCAACACACACGTGCATACACATTCTCTCTCTCTGTCTCTCTCTCTCTCTCTCTCTCTGTCTCTCTCTCTCTCTTCAACCTCCTTCCACTGTCTCTCTCTTCCTCTCCATTTTATCTCATCTTTTATCTGTCTTCCTTTGCTTACCTACTTTCCCTCTGTTTCCCTCTTTTTCTCTCTCTCTCTGTCTCTCACACACCTTCAACCTAAGCTCTAAACTTTGTCAGCCTCAGGCTGCTTTCAGACCCCCCAACATGAATCCATCAGACCCTCCAGAGCTGCAGGACCCTTCCTGGAGGCTGGGGTGAGCGAGGAGCCCCGGCTTGGCTCAGTGTCAGAGCAGGGTGACAGAGACACTCTGCTGCAAGGAGGGGGACCACCTCTGCTCCGCTCAGCTGCCACCGCACAGGACGACCAGAGGAAAAAGACTGTGTCCCGCGTCGCGAGGAAGGGAGGCGCAAGGGGGGGGCGGGGGGTGAGGTGTGAGAGAAGGGGCAGGGAGGAGGTGCGAGAGAGGGGGCGGTGGGTGAGGAGCGAGGGGGGGGGGGGGGGTGGCGTGATGTGCAAGGGAGAGAGAAGGTGTTAGTGTGAGAAATGAGGAGACGCACAAACAAAAGAGGCAGGAGGGGAGGTAGAGGAAGGGGGGGGATGGAGATGGACGAGTGAAAATGTTACTGAAGAGAGGGGGTGAGACGGGAGGCAGGGTGGCTCAGGAGGGGGAGGGGGGTGAGACGGGAGGCAGGGTGGCTCAGGAGGGGGAGGGGGGGGGCGTCAATAGGAGGAAAACGAGAGGAGCAAACGGAGAGAGAGTGAGGAGACAGAGAGAGACTGAAGGGGTCCAGGAGAACGAGGGATTGAAACCACATGTGTCTGCCTGAGGTGAGGACGAAGGGACACACACACACACACACGCAAGGAACGAATTCCGTCACTCGCACACACCAGGGGCCCCGTTTGTTCACTTTCATTATTTATTTGGGTCTCCTGTCGACTTATCACAGCTCACAAAACTTCACGTGTGATCGCTGTGCGTTCACCTCAGTCTGAAGGGGGGGAGGGAAGGGGGGGGGACCCTCCAGCACCCCCATCTCCCTCCTCAACCTCCTTCCTTTTGTCTCGCTTCTTTACTGGGTCATCTTCCCTAGCTTGCCTCACTGAACGATGCTTTGGGAGACGTTGCCATGACGAGGTGCTCCCTAAAGAAACCTATGTGGTCAGTGAAGTCATGGGAAGGGTGGTCGGAGGGAAACCGGATCTCCGGGACTCGCTGGAGAGCCCGGTGCGATGGGGTGATGCTGTCTGAACCCTAGATTTGGGTTAAAGCATTTCCAGACCTCCACCATCTCCCTTCTCTCTTATCCTCTTCTAACAATCCTCTCTATCTTCTTGTCTCCACAATCCTTCCACCGCCAACACTGGAGTATTCAATCATTTCTTAATGAACCTTGAATTCCAGGCAGTGTATTTCCTCCCAGCGTTTCCGAAGCACAGTAACTATGATGTTCTGTTAATGTTGCGGGTTTGACTGGATCTGTACGCTGTTCTCCAAACACACAAAGTGGTCGACCTCCTCGCACACGTTCGCTCCTCGTTTCCATAGCGTCTTCGGAATAACTCACTGAAGACGGGTGGAGCGATGGGAGGGAGGGAGGGAGGGAGGGAGGGAGGGAGGGAGGGAGGGAGGGGAAAGCGAAAAGAGAACGAGGAGGAGAGAGAGGTAGGAGGGAGGAAAGGGGGCTAGACAGCCATGATATGGGAAAGCGTTTGGGGGAAACCAAATTAGGCAGAGAAAGGCCCAGATACAAAAGCCTTTGAGAGAAGCAGACAGTTCCCTTGACATGTGCCTTAAAAGAGATGCTGCCACTGATGCCAGAAAGGAGAGGGAAGGGGGGAAGGGGTCGAAAAGAGAGAGAGAGCGTGAAGGGAGGGAGGGAAGGAGGGACTGAGAGACGACGGCTTGAAAGTAAGGGGGGCGAGCGACAGTGGACAAAACAGGAGAAGGGGGGAGGGAAGTGTGGTCGAGCTAGCGGAAGAGAGAGGCTGACCGCGTGATGGATGGTAACGAGTGTGAAGGAGAGAAACAATGAGAGAGGTCTGAATCTAGGAGGAACACACTCCAGCACTTTTAAAAGGTGTGTGTGTGTGTGTGTGTGTGATCGAAAAAGAGATGGAGAGAGGGATAGACAGAGAGGTAGAGAAACAGCAAGAGAGAGAAGAGAGGAGAGAGAGAGTTTTGGTGGGTGTGGTAGCGACTGAGAAGCGATAACTAGGGGCGTTGGCTTCATGCAAATAACTGCTGAACAGTTATGACCGTCCCTGGATCTTTTTCATCTGCCTGGTGACCTCACAAGCTTGCCTGCGATGCAGCCATGATGACACTCAGACTAACCTAACCTACCTAAGGTCAAGACACTTCTGAACTTATTTCATGCTGATCTCTGATTTTAGCCTCATATTCACATAAATACTGTCAATCTTTTATGTCGTATCTCACGTTATACGTTCGACAACTTGAGTTGTTGAGCAGCTGGACTCTCAGCAGGGGTAAACAGAAAATCTTGGGCGTACGTTTAACTAGATTTCTCTGAGTAAACAACTAGCAGCGACACGCTGAAGTAAATACAAACGTTTAGTAGTTTGGCTCGCTGCTGATGTCATGAGAGACAAACAACATGGAGGCAGGCAGCTCTGTGGACGCTCTGATGGTGAACACACCCCTCTGTGACAAACTCCACCATTGTGTCGCCCTCAAGACAAAACCCAACACACACACGCTACACACACACTACACACACATGCTACACACACACACACACACACTCAGCCTGGAGACACACACACACTAACTATCCCTTCTTCAAGCAGTGTCTGACTCCAGCATGAAATTGATTTCGGAGCCTCCTCCCCCCTCCTCCTCCTCCCCCCTCACCCCTCCCAACATCTCTCTGCACCCTTTTTTCCTTTGCCATGAAGCGAGACGGATGTTGTGCCAGCCTCAGAAGAAAACCATCTCCATCAGAGGAGCTCACAGTGGCGGCCATGTTACCCTCCTTCTCTCTCTGTCTTTCTCTCGCTCTATCTCTCTTTTTCTCTCTCTCAGCATTCCTCCCTTCCACGGTATACATTTATCCACCACATCCCTTCTTTTATTTGCAACTCTCTTCCTCCGTCGGGTCATCCTGCTTCTTCCCTTGTTCTGCTTCTCTCTCTTCTTCTACATCTTCCTCTTCCTCTCCCACCTAGTCCAGATTGATGGCATTTCCAGTGCAGGTAGAGATGTGTGATGGTGGGAAAGAGGAGGCGGAGAGAGGGAGAGAGGCGGGTGGGGGGGGGGGGGGGGGTCTCACCTCCTAGTTCTCTCCCCCAGCATTGGAGCTTGCTGCCTGGGCATGGCTGGTCACCAAGGCCCCTTTGTGCTTCTTATCACCTGGTGCTGAGTGATGCCTACCGCTCCTGGAAGAGGAGGGGGGGTGAGGGAAAAGAGAGGGAAGAGAGAGAGCCGAAGAGAGAGATAGTTTGAAACGATGATGATGATGGGGGGGGCGGGGGGCGTTTCATCTGTTCTCTCTGTCTTTCTCTCTTTTTTTCCTCTCTCTTTCACTCACACAGGTGCACAGACAGGAATGCGCATTGCTCTGATGAAACAATAGAAGCCAAATCATCAATGAAATAACGACAAGAATAAAGAGAAAAAACAAACTCATCTCATTCCGTCACACCACAGTTCAGCATGGACAGACATTGCCATGGATCCAAACAGGCGCATTGTAAAACGGAAATGAAAGAAACATATTTATTTATTGAACTGTGTGACCTGTGGAAGTGCAGGTGGATCCCAGGAGGAGGAGGTCAAAGGTTATCCCGGTCCTGCTTGTGCTTCCCAGCATTCTCCCACGCTCCCCTGTCCATCACACACCTGTCAGATCTTCTCTCCCAGCAGGTCTGCTGCCCCACATGTCTCTCTCTGCCTCCTGCCTGTCACCACCATCTCTCTGCTCGCTCTCTCCTTCTCCTCTGTCTCACACACACACACACACACACACACACACACACACACACACCCACACACACAGACACACAGACACACACAGACACACACAGACATTCCTTGCCATCCCAGCTGTCTGTGCACCTGGGAGCTGTCATCGCCGTGGTAACCGGCGCACAGCTGGGCGTGTCACTATCACCTGGCTCATCTCTGCCTCTCAAAGAGAGAGAGAGAGAGAGAGAGAGAGAAAGAAAAGGAGCGAGAGATAAATAGAGAGAAAGAAGAGATACAGAGAGAGCAAGAAAGTACGAGAGAGAGAGAGAGATTGAGGAAGAATTGAGCCCAGTGACCTCTCTGATCAAGCAGGTTAGAGCATTCAGTGTTACCTCCATACTACACTGCACATATCTAATAATGCCAGGAAATAAAAGTCTGTATTCCCAAAAGCCTGGGTGAGGACTGTCGTAACATATACGGGACCCCTGCCACATTCAGCCACCTATATTCCGTCCAGCCTGCGTTTTAATCACAGGCAGCAGAGAGGAAGCTGGGTAACTTTAGTGGAACTGCTGTAGAGGTCATTACATTGCATGACTCTAGACCAAAGCTGAACCAGAGTTCAATATATTTTTATGTGCGTGGATGGTACGGTTGGGTGTGTGGCAGGGTATAGCATCATAACACTGCACATGGGCAAGCTCGTCTGTGCACTCTGCTAAGCAAAGGGGACATCAAAAGGGCGGTTTTATACCCTTGACTCCCCCTTCCCTATAAATCCCCCAAAAGGAGCCATTTATGGGACAATAAGGGCCAATTTAAGGGCCCCCAGAAAATGAAGGCAATTGGGAGGTGTGGGATGAAAGATGTCAAGAGCTTTCTGGGGTTAGCAGACGTTAGCTAGCTGGTTTGTGTTCAATTCAGAGCTTTCTCTCTTCTCCTCCTCCTTTTCGCTCCTGCGCTCCTGTCCCTTCTCTCCTCTCTCCTCCCCTCTCCTCCCCTCTCTCCTCCTCCCCTCTCCTCTCCTCTCCTCCTCCCCTCTCCTCTCCTCTCATACTGACAGCTGTAGTTCTAATCTCCAGAGAGCACCAGCCTCTTTCCCAAACGGAGTATGAGGTGAATAAATGAATAGGAACAAAGGGTTAATAAACGCTCCACACACACAGAACACTCTCAAACACACACACACACTCAAACATCCTATACACATCCAGGAAAGCTGAACCAGGGCATGTCTGTCCCAGAGTTACTGAGGTGCGACGAACCGACATATCTAGAATACTGACATGAGACAAGAAGGAAAACTCCGGAAAGTCCTTGGCATATCCCAAGCGTTCAAGCGTACCAGAAATAGGAACATGGTGTGTTTCTGATGGGCTGAGCATCCTGCAGAGTACTCTGGGCTGTGTGTTATTCATCTACACACAACCACACGCACAACCACACACAAAACCTAGTCAACACAAGCATGATCAATAGAAAGAAAAAGAGGCACAGAGCATGAGAGAGAGTGAGGAAGAGAGAGAAGAGGAGAGAGAGACAGACTGAGAGAGACAGAGAGACAGAGAGAGAGAGTGAGTGAGGAAGAGAGACAGGGAGACAGAGAGAGAGAGAGAGAGAGAGAGAGAGAGAGAGAGAGAGAGAGAGAGAGAGAAACAGACAGAGACACACAGACGAAGACAGAGAGAGAAACACAGACAGACAGAGAGACAGAGAGAGACAGACAGACAGAGAGAGATAAATCCTCCAAGCAGCTCATGCTGTACACTGTTAACCACAGCCCAGCACCAAAGACAAAGTACCCAGGTCTGGAAGCAACTTCCCCCCCAGAAAACATCTTCATTTACCCCCTCCTTTGCTTTTCATTTCACCTAATCATCCATAATAGTTCAAAAAGATTCCTTAAGGCCACAGCTCTGCGGCTTTACACAATGTTGTAGGCAAGCCAAGTATTTGTTGTCCAGGTTTTATTTGCTTCGAGGAGGGGGGTTGTTGTTTAGTGTAATCATGGCACTCCACTAACAGCTTTCTGTGGAGGCAGCTGCTTGCTTCATGTAGTAAAGCTTCTCCCCTCTCCTCTCCTCCCCTCCTTCTCCCCTCTCCTCTCCTCTCCTCCTCCTCCCCTCTCCTCCTCCTACCCTCTTCCCCCCTCTCCTCTACTCCTCCTCTCCTCCCCTCCTCCTGCTCTCTGGGGGGGGGGAGGAGGATTTGGTCCAGACTGCCTCATGCCCTCTCCAAGCAGGTGGTGGAGGGGTTTGGACTGGAATGCCGAGTGTTTGGGATGCCGTTCACTTCTGTGGCTGTCAGCAGGACCACACTGCCCCCTATAGGAGCCACGGTGTCAGTGCAAGGTGGTCAACGAGGCAATGATGTATTCGGGTGTATTTGGAAGAAAGGGTTTAGAGAGAGAGAGAGAGAGACATGTGAGATAAATAGAGGGAGGGAGAGAGAGAATGAGGGAGGGAGAGATAGAGAGAGAGAAAAAAAGAGATTCCTTAAATAAACTACATGGTGTCTCTGACTGGACGCATTGGAATCATTTCAGACAGAGAGTCCAACATCAACAGTGTGATTGATTGAGAGAATAGCAAAGCAGTGTAAACATCCCAATGCAATAATCACTCCTATAAGTAGGCTAGAGGTAAGAGACAGGTCAGGCAAGAGCAAGAGACACAGAGACAGAGAGAGAGAGAGAGAGAGAGAGAGAGAGAGAGAGAGAGAGAGAGGGGGGGGGAGTAAGGGGAGAGAGACAGAGAGCGGAGACAGAGAGAAAAAGGGAGGGAGGGAGGGAGGGTGAAAGGGGGGTGTAGAGAGGTACAAAGGTGCTTAAATAAACATTATTGAATCTCCATCCCGAACATTCCTGCATGTCTGAATGACGGCGATAGGTCACGTACTTGCCCCTATTTTTCTTTCACTCTCTGTCAATCACTCGTGTGTTTTCAAACCTTTTAACGATGATTTTTTCGAGGTAGTTCGGTCAAGCGTGGAAACCTCCCCGTCACATACTGATACCTACACCATCACACTGCCAGAACAAACAGTCTGACAGACCGTGCTGAGCATCTGAAACAGAGACTAGTTAGGCTGATTAGGGGTCAGTGAGCGCCTTAGTGTTGAGTTAGACAGACATCCAGTTTAGTTTTGTACCTGTATCACTGTACATAGGAATGAGATACGTTTAAAACCTTTAAATCCAGTCTGAGAAGCAACGGCTTAATGTCGTTAATATGTTCCTTTTCTTTCTTATTTCTTTAACCTGACACAGAGCCTCACATAGGGACATGTTAGACATATAAAAAGAGGTTTGTATGAGTCACACAAAAACACATTTCCCAAAAGTTGTTTTCCCTGAAGAGATGTTCAGTTTTATTTTCTGCAACTTTGGACAGAGCAGTACCTTTTTAATACTCGGTTCTGAGTCACATTTGACAAGGCCAGCTGCATTAGCATAACATTAGTTTGTGTCAGTCACAACCGCCATATTAGCCAACCATTTTACAACAATCGCCTGTCAATCAAATTATCATCCAATCCCTGAGAAGCAGAAGGTCAAAGTTCAATCCACGAGCGTTAATATCACTGAGCCAAACTGAGTATTTTTAGCCAAAGAAGGTCAAACTGTCTCAGTTTCAGCCAACCAATACTCACGCAGGAACCTGTTCCCAAAAAAGCTATTAACACTGGCCCAATTTGACCGGAGAGTATCTGGAGCAACAGTAACCATCCAGCATCTGTACTGTGTTACCCCACAACCCATCAGTTCAGCCTCATCATGGCCTCTGCTCGGCTTCTCCTCTGTATCCCTTCTTGTTGCGTTTTAGAGGTAAGAAAGCGAGGAGAGCATCACCTTCATGTTGGGGGTGGGGGGGGGGGACTGAGTCAGGCACAAGCAGCGGGAGACGCCTTCCTGCAGAAGAGGGTTATTACTAATGTATGTCGTCGTGACTCCTGTGCACTAGAGGGCGCTCACCTGTGTTTTAGAAGCAGGTGAGTTCTAATCCACATTCCAGATCACAAAGTTCTGAAGAGGGATGGACTACTGGGCGTCAGATAGCTCAACGGTTGGCCTCATGATCGGAAGGTTGTGAGATCAATCCCCGGCTGTGGCTATATGACGTTGTGTCCTTGGGCAAGGCACTTCACCCTACTTGCCTCAGGGAGAATGTCCCTGTACTTACTCTAAGTCGCTTTGGAAAAAAGCGTCTGCTAAATGAATAAATGTAAATGCAAATAAATGGAAAATGGCCGCGCCCATGAGGCTACACAGATAGCAGCCAGTCCGCTGAGAGAGAGCGCTGCCCCCTAGAGGCAGCCGGGGCACAGCGCCACCTGTCCAGGCAGGTGTGCCCTGCAGGGGCAGAGTCTGCGGTAGGAGGGGTCCGAGCCTGCGCAGCTGAACAGCAGCCGCTCCTTCTGCAGCCCGCAGCGACGCCCCCACGGGCTGTAGGCAGGAAGCAGGTGGTTGACTTCCTGCTCTGTGCTGGAGCAGTGCAGGCCGAAGCTGAGAGAGGGGGGTGATGGGTAATGTAGTTTTTTGGGGGTTACACTTGGCTAGTCTGATGGTTGTGCTGAAGCTTTGGGGCGTCTTACCTGGTGAAGGAAGCAGGGCTGTTGAGGTGATGGAACAGGGCCGGCTCACACACCAGAAAAGACCTCCGACAGACACTCACACAGGACTGACCCAGGGGCCCGAGGTGGCCCTGCAGAGCCCCCTCTGATGGCCATGTAGGGAAGGACTCCTGGCAGAAATCCTGGGGACCAGAGATCAGAGATAAAGGATTCAAGTCAACTAACTAAAATCACTAGCAAGGCAATAAACCAAACAGACTTTGTCCAGATCACACAGGAGCTTCACTATCAAACACTAACAACGTTCCACTACCAATATCCTTATCCATTTCTAAACCGTACCTGGTGCCTGATGTAAGCGTTGACTCTCTCCAACATTCCCTCACAGGTGAACTCTCGCGGGGTGAACGGCTTCACCTGGAACACAAACCCACAGTGGATCAGGAACTAGCTGGGTGTTCTGGGTGTTCTGGGTGTTCTGGGTGTTCTGGGTTCAGCTGAGGTGGCGACATGGCCGCAGATCCACACCTGAGTTTGGATTATAGCTCTGATGGCTTGCTGGACATCCGTGGAGTTGGCTGGGTCTACTGTCCACACATAGGGCTTCCCAATGAAGTCCTCTATGTAGGGATGCTGGGAGGTGATCTGACACACACACACACACACACACACCAAAGAGGCATGCAGGTGAAGAGAATGACAGCGAGAGAGTGAAAGAGAGAATGTGTGTGTAAAAGAGAGAGCGAGTGAGAGAAACAGAGAGAGGGAGAGAGAGAGAGAGAGAGAGAGAGAGAGAGAGAGAGAAAGAGAGAGTCAGAGAGAGAGGGAGAAATCAGTTGCTGTATGAGGGTAAGAGACCTCCTGACTGGTCCCAGCATTCCTCTCCAGACCATGCAGACCCAGGCTGGCTCTATGGCAGCAGTACCTCTCTGGTGGTGGGCTTCCCTCTGTAGAAGTCTGTGTTCTCTGCTGAGCGTGGAGGAAGGAACCTGGGCTGGAGGAAGACGCATCCTGAGGCGATGGCCTCCAGGGGGGCCGGGCCCTCGTAGGGGAACCCCAGACCCACAAACACCTGGGAGGAAGAGCCAGGAGAGTCTGCTGACAACCAAGGAACTCAGTACGCACAACCAGCGTGCGGCACATCTCATACACACACACACAAGCCAGTTCATAGCCAAGTTCTGTTCAATTCACTGTATTCATCCTGAACTGAATTCTGTGTTCAGGCAACTCTGTATGCACAGGTTAAGTTAGCCTGCAGGTAAAACTCCAGCCCTGGTTGTGTGTGTGAGAGGGGGGGGTTAGTGGTGACACTACCTTGGCTCTCCTGAGCAGCTGCAGGAACTGGGCCTGCGTCAGCAGCCCGTGGTTGATGATGGAGCTGGGGAGGGTGGTGGAGGAGGTGGAGGCCTGGTACATGGTAGCATGGGTCTCCAGCTCTGCACTGACCACCTCCAGGTACTGGTCCTTCCCCTGGGTGAGGAGAGGGCAGAGCTGCTGGGAGACTCCTTGGTAGTATTACACATCAACTGTGACACTGGGTTAGGACTGGGTTAGGACTAGGTTAGAACTAGGTTAGGCCTGGGTTAGGACTAGTTTAGGCATGGGTTAGGCCTGGGTTAGGACTAGTTTAGGCCTGGGTTAGGCCAGTGTTTCAGACTGGGTCAGGATACCTGCCACATGTACTCCTGTTTTCCGTACACCACTGCGATGTTGTCCTTCCTGTCCAGCTGTGTGTTCACTTCCTCTCTGGAGGTCTGCTGACTGACGAAGCCCAGGAAGGAGTTATCTGGGCTGTGAGCTGGGAGAGACAGAGAGCAGAGATACCAGCTAGACACCTGCTACACACCAGCTATACACCTGCTACACACCAGCTACACACCTGCTACACACCAGCTACACACCAGCTACACACCTGCTACACACCAGCTACACACCAGCTACACACCAGCTACACACCTGCTACACACCAGCTATACACCTGCTACACACCAGCTACACACCTGCTAACCACCTGCTACACACCAGCTACACACCTGCTAACCACCTGCTACACACCAGCTATACACCTGCTACACACCAGCTACACACCAGCTACACACCTGCTAACCACCTGCTACACACCAGCTACACACCAGCTACACACCTGCTACACACCAGCTACACACCTGCTACACACCAGCTACACACCAGCTACACACCAGCTAACCACCTGCTACACACCAGCTACACACCAGCTACACACCTGCTAACCACCTGCTACACACCAGCTAGACACCTGCTACACACCTGCTACACACCAGCTACACACCTGCTAACCACCTGCTACACACCAGCTAGACACCTGCTACTCACCAGCTACACACCTGCTACACACCAGCTACACACCAGCTACACACCTGCTAACCACCTGCTACACACCAGCTACACACCAGCTACACACCTGCTACACACCAGCTACACACCAGCTACACACCTGCTAACCACCTGCTACACACCTGGTAAAGACCAAGTAAAGACTTGCTACACACAAGGTCAAGACCAGGTACAAACCCTGCAGGGTATTCAAACACTGTAAATCATGTCTACTAATTAGAATGTACCAGTGGTCATTCAGACCTGACCTGACATCTCTGATGTGCTGATCTTTACATGGGGGATCGTGGCGGTATAGGAGGTGTTAGCATCTGTCTTCTGTACTGAAGGAGAATTTGGAGGTTGGTATCCAAATTGTTTGTGTGTGTATGTGAGTGTGTGTGTGATTCTGTCACAGAGAGCGTGTGTGAGTTGAGAGTTGTTCAGGGGTGCAGTGAGACATCTCCATGGAGACAGAGACCCAGAACAGAGGAAGCCTGTATTCGTCCCCTTTGAAGACAAGCAGAACTGACAGAAAACACCGGAAAAGCAGAAAGTAAAGATCATAAAGGACAGGCGATGTAGGAACGAGGCTCCAGGAATGCAGGTGAGTGACAGTTGGAAGAGAGAGGGGGAAAAATCCCTTCTGGAAGGTTCTCTAAGCTGGTGTGAAAGAGGGGAGCAGATGAATCAGGCGATGATGGAAGTCGAAGCTGTTCTTGGGGGTTTGTGTCAGCCTGTTTGTATAGAACTGGGCCCCATCCCTCCACCTCTCCAAACACCACAGAGAACAAGGTGTGAGAGACGGCTATTTATTTAAGAAATGCAAGAATGTGTCTGGGTCTGTGTGTGTGTGTCTGTATGTGTGTGTGTGATTGTCTGTGTGTATGCATGCTTTCGTATGTGTCTCTGTGTGTGTGTGTGTGTGTGTGTGTGTGTGTGTGTGTGTGTGTGTGTGTCCATCCGTCTGTCTGGGGTATGTTTATAAGATCTTGCCACATAACTCTGTGCTTATGCAGGAGTTGTGACAGTGAAGAATCTAAGCTGACTAAGAGGCCGTTTGTCTCCTGTCTTCTCCCCGGCGCCCTCAGCGCTGCCCTGAGCACATCCACTCATCAGATTAGCAGAGGATCACCCCCCAACACTGACGTGAAGATGATGGGCCGCACACAAACACACACACACACACTTCATGTCTTCCAGTGGGTGAAGCCCTGCGGGTGCAGACTGAGGAGAGAGCTTATGGCTGATACCTGGGGGGAGTGACACTTCCCAGATCCTCTCTGCTCTTAAGCAGCACCTCTGATCCCTCCACCAGCCCTCTCTCCCCCCTACCACCATCCCACCCTCCCCCCCCTCCACCCTCCCTCCCCCCCTCCCCTCCCTCCCTCACTCCCCCCCTCTCATCCTCCCTGTCCCCCCTCCCCTCCCTCACTCCCTCCCTCACTCCCTCCCCCCCTCTAATCCTCCCTCCCCCCTATACCCCCCCCACCCTCCCTCCCTCCTTCCCTCTCTCATCCTCCCTCCCCCCCATCCCCCTCCCTGCATTTGCAGACGCTGCTGTTGGCAGCCATCTCTCACACCGCACCAGCAGCACAAATAAACACAGCACTGCACCCTGTCAGCGGAGCGCACACACACACACGCACACTTACGGAACATGGTCATGTACTGCAGTGGCTGGAGACCCCAGTTTCCCCACAGCGTGTTGTAACCATGGCTACGGGCGTAGCTGGCCAGGTTGAAGGCAGGTTCCGTGCCGAAGGAGTCCAGGACACGAAAGCGACACCTGGACACAACAGAACAGGGTCACCTGGCTAACAAGACACAACCACAGCACGTTGACGCTCACAGTGAGAAGGTAGGAAGCACATTAGTGAGCACAGACAGGCAAGGATGGAGGGGATGGTCCAGTGAGCTCCAGCTCTGCTACGTACTGGTAGTGCTGGAAGGCCAAGCCCATGGCCCCCTGGAGGTGGGCGAGGCCATGGTAGTCAGTGTAGACCAGGTCAAACGTTAACGGCTGCTGGATTGGGCAGCTTCCTTTTCCAGGTGCCGCCCCTATTAGTCTAGCCAATGAAAACACACAAAGTGATGTCAGAGAGAGGGGCTGGGAGGGTGACCAATGAGAAATGAAGAGTGGGAGCAGCAGTGATTGGGCGGCAGGACGACAGGAAGTGCCACCTGTGCAGGTGCTTGTGGGAGGTGGCGAGGGTCAGGTTGTGTCCCAGGATGACGAGGCTGGCGCTGAGGTCAGCCCACTGGACCAGCTCACCCAGAGGACCCCCTCTCTCCACCATGGAGCCAAACCGCTGGCCTGCCACCCCCGCCAGCACCCCCGGATACAGCAGCACCTGCAAGGAGAGGAGGAGGAGGGGGGTGAGTGAGTGTGCGTATATATGAGCGTGTGTGCATGCAAATGTCTAAGTGTGTAAGTGTAGGTGTGTGTATATAAACGTGTGTATATAAGTGTATGTGTGTAGGTGTGTGTGTGTGTGTGTGTGTGAGCATGTGTGTGTAGGTCTGTAGGTGTGTGTATGAGTGTGTGTGAGCGTGTGTGTGTGCCCACCTTCATCTGCGGGGAGCTGTGAGAGGTGTTGATCCTGCGTCCAGCCCTGATCCAGTCTCCAGACAGCCTCTCCACCCTGGAGCGCATGAAGCCGACAGCAGGACCCTTCCAGCGGTCCAGCGCCTGGTACAGCGGCCTCAGAGACGTCCCAACCTGGGCCTGGAAGAGCAGGGAGGAGCAGCTGCTAGGATCCCCTGCTCGGACAGCTCCACCAGGATAGAGTTCAAAGTGTGGGATGTTGCTGTGCAGCTACCTTCTCTGGGTGGAGGCTGGGGGGGCGGAGCCAAGGGGGGGCAGAATGGTTCATTCCAGGTCGGGGGGGGCAGAAGTCTTCTCTCTGACTCAGGTAGGTGAGGATGGAGCAGATGGTACCGTCCACTCCGTAGAAGCCATAGCAGGGGTCCGACTGCCAGCGGGCTCGCAGGAACTGACCATAGAGGTGAGAGAGAGAGAGAGAAATAAGGAAGGAAGGTCATTTGGAACTTTTAAAGAATTGCACATGTGTAAAAACACAAGATATTACCAGGTACAGAATAGCAAACACAAATACCCACACACACACACAAACACACACACAGACACTTTGTCGCAGATGTGTAGTGTTGTGTTGTACCTCACCTGCACCTTGTCAGCACACAGGGGGTAGGCAGGGTCAACAGGAAGCTCACAGTCCTCAAGACCTGAGGCAGCAGCCAGAACACAACCTCATTCAGACTCACCTCCACCTCCAACCACTAGGGGCACTGAGCCAGAGGAGTCATGCTTAATGATATACTGCTTAGATGAATTGATTCAGATGACTGAGCTATTAGCTGTGTATAACTGTTAGCGAATTTCCACACCAGCTCATTCAGCAGACGCGACGGGAGAGAGACTCGTCTGAGTTCTGAGTTTCCTGTAAGTCTTCGGCCTGCGTTCCCTTCCCTGAACCAATCACCTGCAGTCAACCCCCTCTACCTCACAAGCATAGTCACACACACACACACACACACACACAATGAAACCCCCACACACCACCTCCAGTAACCCACCTCCCTCCCACCTTAAATTCTCCTGTCCATTGCCAGCCCTTGCCAAGACACACAGCCTCCGCTGTGTAAAACAAGCTTGTGAAACCAGGGCGAAGACTGAGGCAGCAGCAGCAGTCACACAGCCAAGGTGAGAAGGCTTGAAAAACAGTCAGACCAGCTGACAGGCTGGTGAAAGGACTCCTGGGTAATTGAGCCATTCTTTATTGGTCTGAGGTAATGTGAGGGGGCGGGGGGGTGGAAGGGGTGAGGGTGCATAGACAGGCAGGGGGGAGACGGGAGGATGGGTGAGTCAGGGGAGGGGGGGAGTCCGGTGGGAGTTGGTGGCATGTGGAGTATGAATCATGACTTTATTCTGGGTGGTGAGCTTAGCTCCCCTACCCTCCCTCCCTCCCTCCCTCCCCCTCCTCCCTCTCTCACGCCAGGCGTAACTCGACTCCCACCTGACACCTCTCCAGGGGATCGTTATGGAGAGGTAAAGGCCTTTTCCTCCGTGCCGGCGTGCTGCTGCCTGGCTGGGCGCTGGCCTCTCTGGGGCTAGTTAAAGCCCCTGTTTAAGGACTCGCTCCCTCATATTCACCTGTATCCACTCACCTCTGACCCCCCCACGCTTTCCCCCTCCATCATGGCCGCCTTGTTAACTTCACTGTGTCGTTAACCTGCTGTACTGCTATTAAGCAGCAAGCTGGCTGACGGTGTTAAAGTATCACCTTAGCTGGCAGCCGAAGCACCTGATTCAACCAATCACTCAAGACCTGCAGCATGTGATGGAGGCTTGTCTGGCGCAGGCAGCAGACGTCTGCTGGTGTTGTGAGGCCAACTTAAACACCAGGATGATGTCAGAGTCTGTGACAGGGGCGTCTGGAAGCCCTTAGCGGGTGTCGTGGTAACAACAGCAGCGTGTGGCACACGTCTGAACCTGGTGCACGGGTTCGAATCCCAACCCTCTGCTTTCAGTGTATGGTCAATCTGAGTGAGGATGTGGGGGGGGGGTGAGGCAGTACCGGTCTGCTGTGTTCGGTCTGTGTGTGGTGGTGGTCCTGGGGTGTGAGGGGGGTGGAGGTGGTCCAGTTTCTGAGATATTCTCTGGAGCTCCTTC
Source organism: Neosalanx taihuensis (assembly GCA_030340665.1). NCBI lineage: Eukaryota > Metazoa > Chordata > Actinopteri > Osmeriformes > Salangidae > Neosalanx > Neosalanx taihuensis. Next base: position 2,280,302 of record CM059303.1, read on the forward strand.
TGGACCGAACGCACCAGCCCCTCCTGGTCCTGACGGAGACTGGAGGATCACACACACACACACAGACAGACACACAGACACGCACACACACAGACACAAACACACGCACAGAGACACAGAAGAATGCAGATACATGAACTCACTCAAGTCATATTCATCGTCATCCATGTTCATGATACACAGTGAGCACACACCCAGATGTGATCTGACCCTAAGACACTGGAGCCAGTGGGAGTCACTGGGGGATCTCCAGGACTTCACCTGTGCAGCAGAGCGCTGATGTCCTGGCTGGCTGGCTGCAGGGCCTCTCTCTCCTGGACCAGCCTCTGGACCTGGGAGCTCAGAGCCTCCAGCCTCAGGGCCAGCCTCCGCACGCTGGGGCCCCCACGCTGACCTGGGGGAACAGCAGATTAGAGGCTCCAGCCTCAGCTAACGCATCCTGAATACAGACGGCCTCAAACTCTGATCTTTCTAACTCTTCATCTAGCTTCTCATTTACTTTTACCCTTCGATGATCAAATGTCATTTAATCTTTAATCTTACATCACCGTATTTACTTTAGCTAAGTTGATTTGAATTATCATTCTACAGTGTGCCTTTTCCACATTACACATGGCAACGGTTGCGATCTTTTTTACAGAGAGAAGTTTCCAGAATTACTATTTTAGGACAGATAAAGATTGTAATGAGTCATCCTTTCTGACAAGAAAATATTGTCAGAGCGGTAACTGGAGCTTTTCATGTGATTACCACATCTTCTAGTGTTTCTTTATGGTAACATGACCCCCCTCCTTCTCCTCACACACACACACACACACACACACACACACACACACACACACACACACTCTCCAAGACCTACATGAATGTTTACACAGACGCCGTAACGCTAACCCATAGCTCAACTTGGTGACATCATTTGTCAATCTAAAGTCATATTAAGGTCAGGTTTCAACACTCATCATCAAACCCAACTCTTGAATACTGGTCAGAGATCCAGCTGGGACCAGGACAGTGTATTACTGGAATTAGAGATGGGTTCGACGTTTTTATCATTTATATTCTCTAAAAGATGAATACACCAAGGTCACAACAAACAGCTTGACTATACAGTTGTCCATGGTACACTAGAACCCGCCCACTGGTCAGTCTAGTCAATGTGTTTGTTTGGCCTAAACAATAGTCCCCTCTACTCCTCAAAAAAACCCAGTGATCCTGTATATATACACACACACTCTCTCACACACACACACACACACACACACACACACACACACATCCATACGCTCACACACACCCTCTCTCGCACACACAGACACACACAGTAACTTAACAGCTCAACATTAGACTGCCATAACTTTAAGAGCCAAGGTGCTGTGAAATAGTGTGTGTGTGTGTGTGTGTGTGTGTGTGTGTGTGTGTTAAAGAGCCTGCTGGCGAGCGTTTAAGGGCCTGTCAGGGAGGAGAGATCAAGGCCATCTTGATTGGAACATTAGCATTATGACTGAAGTGCTGCTAGGAGGTCCATAAACCAACAGTTGGCCTACAGACGAAGAATATAGAGTGTTACGGAGGCTGCCATGGTAACCGCTCAGGAAAGCGGTTCCACTGACTGTGTGGACTGGTTGGTGGGCTCTTTAGGTTGGATGGAGAACACTTGGTGGAACTAGAAGTCATAGAGGGTGGGGGTGAGGTGGGGGGGGGGGGGGGGGGGTTATAGGCTAACTAGAAACTATCTTGTGGGTGGTACCCCTACCAAATAGCACACATCTTAATTTAATAAGTTCAATGAGTGTTTAGACAGTTCTAGAAGACTGGCATGTTTCATGGTTCCCCTCAGCATCTCTCAGTGCCAGACGTCCCCATTGGGAGGAGAAAGCGGAGGACAGGGGGAGTGACATCACTCCCAGATAAATGTGTGTGTGGTGTGTGTATGTGCATATCAATGCATGTGCCTTACCATGTTCCTGTGAGGCCCCTGCTGCTGGCTCTTCTCTGGCTCCCTCTGGTGGAACCCACAGGCCCTGCAGCAGCAGAGAGAGCACGGACACACACAGACACAGGCCCAGGCAGCCGCTGTGGAGAACAGGCACACACTCAGCTCTGGAAACGTCCGTATCGTGATTCAACGGGAACAGGCCGAGCGTTTATTAGCCACATGCGCTAGTTCACATCCGGCTTTGATATGAAAAGGACTTGAGATCCGCTCCGGCTTCAACAGTTTGAGTGATGACGTCACTGTCATACGGACAGAGGGTCAGGCAAGGCACTTTATTGATTCCCAGGATGAAATCAATCGGCCTCTTGTTCCTCTTACTGTAACCTGTCATACAGAAAACCCTTGTGTGAGGTCAGGTTATGAGCATGGAGGGGGGGTGGGGGGGTGATAGACATCACATCATCCAGTAACAGTGATCATCGTCCAGTAACACGTGTAGAGCTGAGTAGCAGCGAAGAAGCAAGCTGGCCCATGAGCAGACGACATCCAATGGGAGCCGTCAAAACGAGCCTTTTGGAAAAGACCGTGGCTTCCTGGTGTGTGGTGGCCTGGGAAGCCATGCCTGTAGGCTCAGGTTTAGGTTTTACTGGGCCAGAACCGGCCTGGATCTTTCTTTGGGCTTGTCACCACAACCATGTGTGTTCCAATGCAACACACACACAGTCCAAGCTAAACACACCGGCTCACTGAAGCCACACCTCTCCTGCTGCTTATAAACCTCCATAGCAGGGACTTGGCCCCAGGTTTGCTATCTAAAACTCTCCACGCATACATGTGGGTGTAGGTCAGTGGTAGAGCATTTGAAGGGCAGATCAGACTTCAGATTCCAGATAAAAATCCATCTTGTGAGTCACTTTTTAAAGCATCATAAGGTTTACAGGCAAGTTCAAACTAACAAGATTCAACTTGTGAATCAGGAATGTATTGAAATGAAAATGTGATGAACTAAGTTTGAAGAGAACCCTGGAGAACCCTGTTGTGATCCAGGAGAGCTATGCTGATAGTTCTCCAGGACCAGCATGACAGATTAATGAACTACCCAGCATCCTCGACTACAAGCCAGTCCCAACATCCCCACGGCAGTCGCTCTGTTAAACCCTAGAGCGTCCCCAGGAGGGGTGGGTGCAGCGTGGAGCATCCAGAGGGGGGGGGGGGGGCTTACCTGCGTGGTCGCAGACGCATGTTCCTCCGTCTGTCAGAGGGAAGGGGGGGTGGGGTGGGGGGGTAGGTCTCACTGCCAACACAGAACGCATGACTCAGTCTACATCAGTCTGCACACCACACACACACACACACACTACATCCCTCTGCACACCACACACACACTACATCTTTCTGCACACCACACACACTACATCAGTCTGCACACCACACACACACTACATCCCTCTGCACACCACACACACTACACCACTCTGCACACCACACGCACACTACATCCCTCTGCACACCACACACACTACATCCTTCTGCACAGCACACACTTCACTACCATGACACAGAGGAATGAAAACAGGGCTCAGATGCTTTCACTGCTGCTTGGTTTGGTCCACTATCATTACACTGCAGATACACACACAGACAGACCTTACAACAAAGACAGACTAACCTAGACAAAAAGAAAGAACTCCAAACAACACACACAGAGACACGCACTAACCTTCTTGGAACCCGGGGGGTATTGCACAAAACTAGGATAAGGGATTAAGCCGGGCTATGTTGGTTATCCTGGCTGAATTTAGCCTCAAGTCGGTTGCACGAAAGCCGATAAAATTTAGCCTGGCCAAGTTACCATGGTGATTTATTCTCCGCAGCTAGCCTGCTCCGGACCAGGCTAACAGCCAGGCTAAGATTAATCCTTGTGATTCACCTGCATTTCCACAGTCAATCCTGCGAGGAATTCACGTGTTTTACAGCATGTCCATGATCTTTTTAAATATGTTGCATCATTTTAATTATAATGCATTTAACATTTACACATATTTAGTATATTGTCATTTCTCATTTCAATTAAATCTACAACAGTCTTTTAATATTGATTTAAGTGGTATTATTATTACTCTGGCCAAGTGTTATATTGATATGCTGATGAAGACTGCTTGTCAAACTGCCGTCGAGGTTTCATAAATATGTTTTATTGCATTACAGTAAACCATCGCTATATCACGGTTCAGTACTGTGAACCCTCGCGATATCATGGTTCAGTACAGTGAATCCTCGCGATATCACGGTTCACTTCACGGATTTGCCACGTGCATTGTGTTCTGCATTCTGATTGGATAAACAGTCTCTCCGCGTCTTCTCTACCTGTGCATCAATAAAGTTGCGGTTTACTGTAATATTTACTGTGGCTGTACACCTACGTAACATTCGCAGAAAAAGTTAAACTTATGGACATGCTTAATTGTAGCCCAATTATGACAGCTCCAGAGGATTGTACACTTTTTGAATACTAACGCATTAATCCGGCCCGCTATTGTCTGCCAGGTTTATTCTCTTTCTTTTATTATGGCTTGAGTATTGTCCTTTTTAATTAATATCCTTCTCCTCCTCATAAAACTCCATCAGGAGCTGTTGTTCTGCGGCCGTGAAATATGTCGCGTAACTCTTTTCCATGTTCTGATCGGTGATTCTGTGAGCGATCGCGAGGTCTATTTAAGAATGCCGTGAACACGCATTAATCCTGACTACCTACATCTGGCTTGACATAGCCGCGCCTTTTCATCCTGGCTTGGCAAACGTGCAACCAATTAAGCCAGGATACGACGGCCAGACTAGGTCAAGCCGCGCTTGCTCAGTTATTCTGGCTTTCTTTATTCTACTTTCGTGCAATACCCCCCCGGTCACAAGTGGGCAGCAACCATCGCTCCCTGTATCAAAACAGTCCGATGAAAAAGAGGAGAGGAACATTGGAGGGTCTTTCTTTATGTTTTGTTTCTGTTTCCCTCCTTCTTTGGGCTTCCCTTTCTCTGTCTGGAGGCCTCTGAGTAGGCATCCTGCAGTTTCCAGGGAAACCTGACTCCCCTCTCCACAACACAATACCCCGAGTGCAGCATGGGCTTTTCACATATACAATAGGCGTCACGCTATTGGGTGTCAAAGTCTCTTTCAGTCCAATTGCTCCGATTTAAGCCCTTTTTTTGTGAATGGTAGCAGGCACTCTATTGGCAGAGTATATTTATAAATGTTTCTATGTAGCGGAAATTGCTTGCTGCTATCGCTGTGCTCCATCCACCCATGATTGTAGGCTACTCTGTATAAATTTAACTTCAAGAGTTCATGTGTATGAGATGTATAAAGAATATTCGCATGCATGGTTGAATAAATATAGCTCAATCACATGCTTAAATACATATTGAAGTAGCCACACGGTGGCGTTGTATGGTCAGGTGGAGTAACGAGAAAGCATAGTTTGATAGGATCAGTAACAGGTGTGTCTGGGCCTCATTATCACATTACCTGACCAGAGTAACCCTGTCACTCCATGGATACTGCTTTCTGAGTTCTCTCCAGTTTTCATTTATTTTCTGTTTGTTTTCTTCTGTTGTTTACACTTTGTCTATCCAAATAAGTTTTGATCTTGATGTTTGTAAGCTCTGTTAAACTTGGCATATTTCTCTCCAGTCATACATTTTTCAAGGAAGCCAGGTAGGCCAATGAAAGCAGTGACTACAGATGTAATAGGCAGGGACTTCTTTCTAAAGGAGCAGCAGATTGGTCTGGATCAGGTTAATCCAATTATCCACACAGTGAAAACCTCATTCTATTGGCTATTAACAATTATCGTCCGAATTTACCCTATCAGTAATTTTATGACCTACAAGACATAAATAGAAATGTGAATAGGAAAGGACTGAGAAAGACATAATTCTATATGTTTTGCTTTTAAAATAGACCTATGTTGTAAAAGTAAAAGATTGAAAAGACAAATTGATGGAAATGATCTCAACCCAAATGGTGCTTGGAGTTCAATATTTATCCGGTAGAGGGAAACCTCAGACAAGTTTTAATTCTTCGTTAGTTTGTCTCCTGGTCCAGAAACAGGCCTGACAGTCTTTGCTGTGTTTATATCAGAGCGATGCTAAAGGAAGATTTAAAATGAAATCCGGCTCTATTGTCCAGATGAAATGGAACAGTTTCCTTCTAAAATCTTAAGAGAATTTAACAGAAAGCACATGTTCAGTTGCGAATACGTATTTACTGAATATGTCTTGTCGTGTATGGGTGCAAACATGCACGTGCGCGTGCACATGATACATGCCTGGAAATGTGTGTGTGTGTGTGCGTGTGTGTGTGTGTGTGTGTGTGTGTGTGTGTGTGTGTGTGTGTATGTGTGTGTATGTGTGTGTGTGTGTGTGTGTGTAGTGGTGTTTGTAGCGTGCAGAACCGGAAGGATTTGATGAGCGCGTAAACCTCCGGAGCTTGGACCTTAAGGCTTACTGGCTTAAACCCATCTGTCTCTCTGTGTATCTCTCTCTCACTCTCTCTTTCTCTCTTTCTCTCTGTGTATCTCTCTCTCTCTCTCTTTCTCTCTGTCTCTGTGTATCTCTCTCTCACTCTCTCTTTCTCTCTTTCTCTCTGTGTATCTCTCTCTCTCTCTCTTTCTCTCTGTCTCTGTGTATCTCTCTCTCACTCTCTCTTTCTCTCTGTCTCTCTGGGTATCTCTCTCTCACTCTCTCTTTCTCTCTGTCTCTCTGTGTATCTCTCTCTCTTTCTCTCTGTCTCTCTGTGTATCTCTCTCTCTCTCTCTCTCTCTCTCTCTCTCTCTCTCTCTCTGTCTCTCTGTGTATCTCTCTCTCTCTCTCTCTCTCTCTCTCTCTCTCTCTGTCTCTCTGTGTATCTCTCTCACACACACACTCACACACACGCACGCACACACACACACACACAGTCATGCAGTGGCATCCAGCTCAAATCTAATGTACTGTACAGATGGAGTGTGTTGACAGGTTGAGGAGGACACAAGATTAGACTACCTCATCTGACACCAGCCAGTTCAACTGTCACTTCAGTCTGCTCAGTAGAAACAGAAAAAGGACAAATCAAATATCCTCTCTCTGACATTTATGTTTCGTGCACGTTTATTGTGTAAACATTCTGGCCCAAGGAAGCAGTTTTTCGGCTTTAGGCCTCATGTGACCTGTCTCAATTGTCTCAATTTAAATTTTTACACTGTAAATTGCATGTTTGTGCAATTTACATTGCGAATGAAACTAATTCTGATCCTGAATCTGAATAGGCCTTAGAGGACACACACTATGAAAGCTTATTCAGAATCAAGTGTCATTTTTTTCTTCTAGTGAAGATTAATTAATCACATTAACAGGCTTTGTAACTTTAATGTGTTAAGCACAAGCTTATGAACTGATAATGTGATGAGAACACCAGTCTTTCCTGAGTAACAATTTGCCACTCTAGATTAAAAAGTTATGGAGTTTTTCAAAGTTCAACACTGAACCACCCAGTTTTTCAATGTGTTTTCTCTGTCGTTTACAAACAGACATTGGCTTAGCCATGCACGTCCATTAAATTAAGACATGAGTACTTGGCACGATACATTGGAGGGGAATTATGGCCCAATTGAGTTATCTATAATAACTGTCATGTGCTGTCGTGCTGTTTTTGCAGCATTTGCTGGACAGCAGAACAAAGCAGTGTTGTTGTGGATCCAGGGGAACTTCCTGTACACATCCTGGAGACCGTTTGGCATCCAGGCATGAAAAACAAGACCAATAGATCAGATCAGTTCTGTTACCATCATCACAACCCTGAACAGAGACACTCTGAAGTGGCAAAACTGCTGACAAAGGGTGTTTTCCTATAAGCTTTTCAAATTCAATGTTTTTTTTTACGTTTATGTTTTCCAAGCTATACAATAGCATATTCAACAGGGGCTCTGCAGTTTATTCAAAATATGACATAAAAAGAATATAAAGAATCTCATTTCATATCTTTTTCCATGACCCCCGCCAGGACAGGACTGCGCATGCGCAAGGTGAGGAGAGCTAAATGAACGCGGCCAGCGAATCTTAAGACAGATTCTGAACAGGTGAGTCCAAACTAGACTTTGACAGGTATTATTCTTGCATTTAGTCAAATGTGTTTCAGTTTCCACGCTGTACTAATATGTGACATTGAATGCATTGTTGTCATTTAGATGTATTTACGACATTTGGAGCCAGCTAGCTAACACACACTAGCTGTGGTTGTAGTCGCTGTTTCTCTCACATCTTGTGCATGTAAAGCTCAGCTAGCTGAGAACATGCATCTGCAAACATGCATGATCCAAACATGCATGATCCACGCGCACCTTTCAACATCTGTTTCCCCCTTAGCGATTTGCATGTTTTGTCTCGAGCTCACTAGCTGCATGCACGGAAACCAGCGCTCTTTGCATTGGATTTAATGGGAAAAGGGGCTAACCTGCTATTTGAAGTGTTACTGTGTCAGCCAGTGTGTATTTCACATTTGTGATTTACCTGTGGTGGTGATTGACGAACATCCCGTCCATCTAGCTGGACACAGTCAGTCATTAGCTGTATTTACTTGCTGTCGTCCTGCCAGAAGGTTATAACAGTTCAGCCTGGCTAGACATGATGAATGCCAGGTGTCTACATGTTCTTCCGATGCACTTTTAATTAATAATCTTGCATCGTGTACATATTGTAGGACACGATGTCATATTGTGTCACATCTGCATTTCTAGACCAACATCTGCGTTTAAAGTGCAAAGTGCTCAAACCATATTTACATTATTAGAACGGAGAATTGTGTTAATCAATGTTCTTAGTCATAATTTTTTATTGTGGCATGCGTTTTATTTTTATTGCCTTACATTGTTATGTGGTTTGCTGTAAACACTCCACCTGTGGTTGATTTATTATCATCCTGAAGACCAACGTGAAAAACAACAAAGTCTTATGATCCAGGCAATACTGCGTTCATATAGGCCCTTATATAGTTTTATATGATGCTTAAAGATGGTCAGCCAGAGCCATCAACTTCAAAGCAAAATGGCCTTTGACTTCCATAATGTTATCAAAGTCCACTTTTTAGAATTGCGTTCCACTTGACTTCTTCCCTACCATTTTAATGGAAGAATGTAACGAGTGACAAACTCGCTCCTTCCTGTCAGAAGATTATTACAGCAGCAAAAATCTAATTAGGCTAATCGGCTGAGGCTGGTTGACAGCAGCTAGCTCCATGCTCTCTGCATGCATAGCCTGACTACTGCCAAACAAACATGGACAAATGCATTATTAGCCCACTGACTCCGGGTCATGGATAGAATTACCTTGAAGTCAGCTGAGTTGGGAGGGAGGGGGGTGGGAGTGAGAAGCTTGGTGGGGAGGGGAGGGGTGGTTAGCAAGGGGCTGTGTGTAAACAGTGGGACAGCTAACTGACAAACCATAGTAAATAGGCCAGTTTCTAACACACTGTCTTCTTCTCTCCTCCCTCTCCCCCCTTGCTCTCATTCCCACTCACTCCCTCCCTCTCTCGCCCACCCCTCCTCTCCGCCCCTCACGTAGGGAACAGCATGGGTGGTTGAAGACAACACCAGTAAGTCAGTTTAGTGAGGAGGACAGAAGGCTTAGTTCTACCCTGGTTCTACCCCTGCTCCAGCCAACCACAGCATCCAGATCCCCCATCTAGAAGCTTCCACCATGACTGAGAATGACTATGGCAGCTTTGTGGACTGGAATCTGATGGGGGACCTGGCCACCCCCAGCGGTCCCGGCAAGGTAGACTGCAAGGACCTGAAGGTGTTCAAGCAGATGGCCAGACAGGGCCACTGGGCCAAGAACCATAACCTCCGAGCCCAGGTCTACCAGCAGCTCATCAAGGCCATCCCCTGTCGCACCGTCACCCCGGACGCGGAGGTGTACCGTGACCTGATGGGTGACGCTCTCGCCAAGAAAGCCTCCGCCGTCCCGCTGCCGGAGTTCGTGGACGGCAACTTGGTGCCGCGCTACTCCCTCAAGGCGGAAGCCGTGGCCTCCGTGCATCGCATCATTTCCTGCCTCGCCGGCCAGTTCCCAGACATCTCCCACTGCCCCGCCCTGCCCTCCATGACGGCTCTTCTGTTGCACTTCAGCGCAGACGAGGCCCAGTGTTTCGAGCACATCAGCCGCCTCCTGGCCTGCAATGAGCCGGGCCGCCGCTTAATGGACCAGACCTTCCTGGCTTACGAGTCCAGCTGCATGACCTTCGGCGACCTCGCCAACAAGTACTGCCCGGCCGCCCACAAGCTGATCGTGGCAACCGCCCAAGACGTACTGGAGGTCTACTCCGACTGGCAGCGCTGGATTCTGGGGGACTTGCCCTTCGCCCACGTGGCTCGAGTCCTGGATGTGTTCCTGGTGGAGGGCTACAAGGTCCTGTACAGGGTGGCCCTGGCCCTGCTCAAGTTCTACAGGAAGCAGAAGGTCGGGAACCCGCCAGCCGGAGGCCAAGCGCAGGACTCTGCGGGGGTCCGAGATGACATCCAGTCTTTCGTCAAGGGGATCGGCTCGGTGGTGACCCCAGACAAGCTCCTGGAAAAGGCCTTCTCCATCCGCCTGTTCAGCCGCAAGGAGATCACTCTGCTGCAGCTGACCAATGAGAAGTCCCTGCAGCAGAAGGGCATCACCGTCAAACAGAAGAGGTCAGATGGGCGCATGGCTTCTGCTGTTATGTGGTTCTTGCAGATTTTGCGTCATTGTAATACTTTAGTACACAGAGAGGCTGAAGTGTTTGTTCGAGGAAGAACAGCAAGTGCTGTGTTAAGAAGCTTTCATTTGTGTATTTCTTTTTTTAGTTGAAGCTTGTTTGTTCATTCATCTATAAGCCTTCTTCCTGTGTGGCCTCTTCTCAACTCTTCCTAAAGATGGCCTCTTCTTGTTCTCTGTCTCTGTTTTTTTCCTCTTTATTTGTTGTAATTATAATTTTTTCATTTTCCTTTCCTTCTCCATATTGTCTCCCTGCCCTGTGCCTTTAGGAGGTAGGTGTCAATCACGGTTACCTTTCTGTAGCGGCTCTCTGGTAAGTGAGAGAGGATATTCCCGATGGACAAAGTTAGACAGAATTATCGAGCCATAGACAACACAGACAAAGCCTTGTTAAAGTGTTTATACTGGAGTCTTCCGTCCTTTGTGTCCTGAACTGCCCTTTGTATTCTTTAGTAAGTAGTATTGCTGGGACGGTTAATCAGCCCTCCAGTTGTCCTAAATACTGTATCTACAAATACTTGAGGAACGTGAGCATGTATGTGTGTCGCTAACCAAGTTGTCAACTCCCACCCCCCCACCCCTTCTGTCAACTCCATGGTTGCCATGGCTACAGACGAAACGTGCAGCTGGCGTTGAACCCAGACACCTTCTCCTCGGAGATCGTCAGCACCAAGGAGATGCACGACATCTGGTCGTGGATCCCAGAGCGCTTCGCCCTGTGTCAGCCGCAGCTCCTGTTCACCACCACGAACCACGGCTGCAGCCTCAACAGGTACCTCAGGGTGGGGGGGCGGGGGAGATTCTCTCTGCTCTGCAGAATCTTCCAAAACAGTCTCTCAGTCCGCACTCGATACGTTTCATTTAGTCACGACGACGTACGCGCTTATCTTGATAGTCAAACGTACCAGAACAGGAAACGTCATGTTGTACCTTCATACTGGAGTCAAGAAGATAGGAAATCCCCACACATGCTGTCCTAGAGGGCAGGGGTCTCTAGGTTCAAGCAGAACTTAAAAATGGATTCAGCCCTTCACTTCGGTGCTGCCTTGGTCTCTGTTCTTCTGAGGCAGTTCTAGAACTTTGGTGGAATCAGGGAAAGTCTTAAAAACAAACAAGGTGTGTGTGTGAGTCTTTGGAAGGATTGCAGTTTAGTACTACACCCCATATGTGCCACTTTATTCAAGGTGCTGTCCTGATCCAACCTGTCTGAAGAACACGCTCTCTGAACCTACCTTCTCCCATTAGGCTCACTAGAAGAAGATAAGATAACAACCCTTACATTTGACCTTTGACCCTTTTGTGTGAAGATTTCTACAGGACTGATTATTGTTTCTTTCCAGCAAGCGGTTAACAATCAGCTGATCCACACAGCTGTTCCTATCTTGTTTTATCTCGTAGTACACTGGAGTCTTTCTAAGAGGGGCCCGTTGGCTAACAGGGCCAGATTAGATCCCAGAAGTTGTGGTTAATGTTTATTTTATGTAGACTTGGCTGATGAGATCACTAGGTGAAGTCATCCAAAGTACACAAGGTCAGGAGTTGAAAAATCGACCACAGGCGTGGTTGTATTTCCAGGCATGGTTGTATTTCACCACTGATGGGTCACACTGTTTAATGGGATTTAGTCCATTTCCCTGTTGAAAGTGATTCTGAGTATCTTTTTGTATGCGTCCTTGTGAAGACATCTGTAGATGGGTATAATTCTGTTTGACATGCAGTTATTTCGGTTAAGAATTCCTCCTGTATTTGGTTAGACATTGTGAGTATTTTATCAAGGGGAAGGGTGTAGAGTATTGATTGAGCGTTTGACTTTGGATTAAAAGATTGTATGTTCAAACGGAATGTTGCATGTGTGCGTCCCTCAGGAGGACATCATAGGCTCAATGAAGGGATTATTTCTTTTTGAAGTGGCCTGTTGACCCAGACAGGTTCTAGAACAAGCCGGTATGTTAACCTGTCTAATTCTTCTAGGTTCTACTCTCACTGTGAAGGCTACGAACCCACTCTGATGCTCATCAGGACCACAGATGCTGATGTAAGAACCGCACACACACTTTCATACATTACAAGGTGTGGCTGTGTGTGTGTGTCCCTCACCTGACACCCACACCTTACATCACCTGACACTGTCAGAGGATGACATCACAGTCAAGGAGACATGATTATGAGATGGCCAGGCAGGTGGAGCCCCTGCCAAACTCTAAACACTGAGATAGTTCATGTTAACACATGTTCAGTCCATATGTAGTGTGCTGCGTGTTGGCCTGCGTCATAGATGTGCATGACACCTAACCTTCTGATGACCTTTGAACTCTCTTAGCCTCTTATACCTGTCAGGTAACCTCTGGTCTGATCTCTGTTTAGAAACCATTCAGAGAAAGGGATTTCCCATTCTGCTGTTGACCTTGTTAGTTTTAGTAAGGATGTAATTAACTCTTACTGTGATTAACATAGTGACACAGGTGATGTGCTACTGGTGTCCCAGCCAGCTGGAATACAGGAGAACTTTTATCTAAATAATACTGTTGATCATTTATTAGGATGCTGTCTGTGGTTTGTAATTACAGTGGTGTTGAGCAGTTTTGTCAATCTGATAAGTTTGACACTAGATTGGATCATGCCTACTCTGGGCTGCGGTGTCAAAGGTCAACCAGCATTTATTGCAAAAGAGATAACAAAAGTCCACACATCTTTCACTCCAGTAGAAATACAGATACTCCTGTTTTAAAAGACAGTACAGATAGTAGAGTGCTGATGACCAGTGAAGATCATCAATCATGCAATCTTTTATTTGGAAACTTTTGGGGGTTACATTTCTGTTTCAACCTTTGGAAATTATTTTATTTAAAAGTTTTTTTAATAAATATTTTTTTGAATTAAAAAAGGGGTTTTGAAAGGGTAAAGTACTGATAACAGAATAATCTACTCTGTAATTAAGTATTAGTACTTAATTAGAAACAGAGATTACAAACCCACCCACACACTTAGTAAATATGTAGGTCCATATTATATTTATACTCAAAGTTCCACAGTGTAAAATCTACTCTTTGTAAAATCATCTTTCATTGTCTTAAATTGATAATGGCCTATTTTGCTGTCCAATCTAATGTTTCTAATACAAGCTATGGAGATCACCTGTGTGACTCTGACTCAGGTGTCCTTTGTTGTGTTGTCCAGGTGTGTGGAGCCTTTCTTTCGACTGACTGGGAGGAGCGAAAGAGAGGAGGGAACAAGCTCAGCTTCTTTGGAACAGGGGAGTGCTTCGTCTTTAGGGTAAGTTGTTTAAAAAAAACAACAAAAAAAAACATCTAATGATCAAATACCGGGTTTTCTCTTTGTGGGTAAGTCGTACCAACAGTAATAAAATACATTATTTCAGTACTCTTCTGATGCTTGGAGATAATCTCCTATGGTGCTGGTTTTTTTGTGTGCACTCAAACAGGTTCAGTGTAGTTTAGGACCCAGAAACTGTTTTCAAAGATGTAATATTTATCCCAGAAACTCTTCCCAGATATCCTGAGGGTAGGTGTGGTTTCCAGACAGTAGCAGTAAATGCCCAACAGGTGGTGCCGTGTACAAACATCTTTACCTACCACACCGTCAGAATATTTGGCCTCCTTATCAGACAGGCTGCCGTCTCTTTTCCCCAGGGATGAATCATTCAGCTTCAGAATCAGAGAGCCTTCTTAAATACTCACACAGCTACTCTCAACCGATGACAGTAACGTACAGAATCGTCAACACTGCAAGATTGTCATGTATGTGTCATGTACCTGCGCTAGAAATAACCTAGTTTCGAATGCCTCATGCATAAATTATTAAACTGACGCTGGGTCTATGCACAGCTGGGTGTTTGTTTAGTTGGCCAGCAAACACCACCGCTTACACACACACACACACACACACACACACTCACACACACTCCCACACTCACACACACTCACTTGGAAACTCTAGTAACCTGAGCTTCCTAGTACGATGTTATCTGGTCTGGTCTTCACCTGACACCTCAGACATATGGAGGAGCAGAACACTGGCTGCTGTCTATCAGACATGGAGACACTCAGCAGCGATGGAGGAGACAGTTTAAGATGCTAACTTTAGGCTAACAGGAATGCTCTTATATATCTGTGTGTGTGTGTGTGTGTGTGTGTGTGTGTGTGTTTGTGTGTGCGCGCGCATCCATTACCATGACTCTGAGTATGCTGGGTCAAATAAATGTGTACAGAACAGCCAGGACTGTGTGTTGCTTTCTGCTGCAGCTGAAGCCAGAGATGGAGAGGTATGAGTGGGTGGTGATTCGCCACCCAGAGCTAGCCTCGGCCATAAAGCCCCTGGCCCCAGGCGAGGACCCGGAGGAGCCCCAGGATGAGGCCTCCTCCCAGGGACCCAACTCTGACGGCAACTCCCTCCCCGTGGAGAGACAGGCCCCAGACCCGTCGGCGCGCCTGTCGCCCTTCCTGTCCGCCCGCCACTTCAACCTCAACTCCAGGAACACCTCGATGTTCATGGCGGGCAACTTTGACTCCATCATAGTGGGTGAGTGGGAGGAGCAGGGAGTAGTTGATTTGGTGTATCTCTTCATGTAAAAGCATAGGAGACAAAGGTAGTTCAGTAACCTCTCAGACCAGCTCTAAGTCCTGGTCTGCTGTTCCTCCATCTCACCAGGGGGAGGCGATGGTAATGCCCTCTACATCGACTCCGAGCTGAACCACGGACGAACAGGTCGCTGCACCACTTTCGACAACCCACCGCTGTGTGCAGAGAGCTTCCAGGTGGCTCTGCTGGAGGTGTGGGGCTTTCAGGACTCCATGGCTTCTTAACGGAACACACACACACACAGGAACAGACATACACAAGCACAGGCACACACACGCACAGGCACACAATCACACCTTCAGATACGTGCCCTCAGGCAGACATTCATCTGCAGATGCTCATTCGTCCATCCAGGGGTTTGGTTTGTGGAAGTAACCTTGAAATGGTATGATCAAACCACTTCTGTCAGTTTATATACTTAAATGTTAATGATTTTTTTTATTTATTGATGCAAAAATAGTATAATTATCACAACAATATCAGTCGACAGACTTCTTTTCTTTTTGTACAGATTTTGAACTATGCTGCATTATTATATTTTTGTTAATTTTTTTGAAGAGGTTAGTTATATCAAGAACAATTTCCTAAGGATATGCATGTCTCAGCAAGAACACATGTTTGGCTGACACCCAGTCTAGCTGTACTGAGGTGCTCTGGTTTGTGTGTG
Organism: Neosalanx taihuensis; assembly: GCA_030340665.1. Classification (NCBI taxonomy): domain Eukaryota; kingdom Metazoa; phylum Chordata; class Actinopteri; order Osmeriformes; family Salangidae; genus Neosalanx; species Neosalanx taihuensis. Next base: position 2,296,275 of record CM059303.1, read on the forward strand.
CTGTAGTTCATACCCAGACACCTCTTGTGTTTTTTTTGCGTTACATGTATTAGCGCTGAATTAGACAATACCAGACAAACATTTTCCATTACCCGTCACACGTGCAATGTGGTTAAATTCCAACTGCCAAAACCTTATATAGTAGTTTCCTTTATTTATAAAATAATTGTGCAGTTTTCCCCACTTGTGTCCATTAACTGGGGGTTTGCACTAGTAAGTGTTGTATGTGAAGCGTCTCTTCGGAGAAGGTGAGTGTTTTGATGAATGAAATTGGTATCCGAATGCAGTCAAGACAAGTTGTGCCAGGTTGTGCAAAATCTTTATCTTTGTTATAGACCAGTTTGTGCTTTTCTCTCTCATTCATATCTGGTTTATATGTGTGCTTAATATCAGATATATGTGGTGCTGTTAGCACATTCATCTGTTGTTAATGTAAAATGTTTGGTATGTAATATCCCCCACTCTTTTCACCAGCTTAACAGTTTGAGTGGTACAGTTGAAAAATTAGCGTCCAATATGTGCGCATTGTTTTTGTGGAAGGCTGTTGTAAGGTGAGCTGAAGAACAGAGGTTGTATCAGTTGTGGTTCAGTGGAGGACTAAAGTGTAAAGTAAAAGTACTGCAGTAATTCTATGTTTATCTGTCCATTAAGCTTTGACACTATATCGAAAGTCCTGAATATGGACAGTCTTCAAGACACCTTTGATTATATCATTGAATGTATGTGGTGGAAGTCAAACGACTTCTGTAGTGAAGTGTTGGTTGTGAATCTACAGTTGTATCATCAATGTGAAAGTACAGTTATACACCAGACACCTGACTCCTGTTGTTACTGCATCTCTCCTTTTCTGCCTCACAACTTATCTCCTTCTGTGTTTGTCCTCTAATTGTTGAGCCACGTAGAGGGATGCCTGCATATTTGTGGCCCCTGTCACACCACTGTGTCAGATGCCTTTCACTATCAGTTGACCCTGTCTCAGTATAACACCTGCCCCCCCCCCCCCCCCCCCCCAACATATCTTTGCGTAAACCAACATTTTTATGTTGGATTTATTTGACTTGCATCAGCTAGTCTCATAATACCACTGAAACGATTTGTCTTACATACAACAGCAGTTTGTTTCTATTTGCCTACTGCCACAAGGCCTTCGTAAAAAGACAAATCTGGATACGCATACAAAGAAATTCTGCAAGGCTTGAAGCCATCTGATGGATTTCCCTGTACAAACAGTTTCAAAGGGTGTCGTAATCTGGGTTGGTTTCAATTATATGATTCTATCATATGTTTTATTACAGGACAGCAGATTAGTTTGACCTTTGCTTGCAATGGTTTTTTATGGACTTCTCAGTGTGAATTTCTTCAATATAGTCTTGGTGACAAGTCACAAGACAGTAGGCTACTGTATTTATGTAGCAAGCATGACTGCTAGACATCACTGGAAAAAAATGTTTTGTTCTAAGATGGCTGCCTCTTACTCCTTGAACAATTCTGAAGAGTCAGCGCCTTTTTAAAAAAAAAAGGAAGTAGGCTCTTTCAAGGACAACAAAATAGATTCTCAGCCTTTCCTCTTTGACAGATGATCTACCGACAAAACCTCTTACTCTGATTCTATTTCTACACATTCAGTCAACGATAGTCCGATCGCAGTTCATTTATTGGGCTATTGGGCGACCAGGCAGATAAGTGGTACAGAGTAATTCCTTCACTAAGTGGCAGGTACTTGGCTCTGTTTTACCAGGCAGCACCGTGCTGTTCATTCAGGATTCGCACCCTGCTAATCGCACATGCACGACTATAAATAGCCCATCCTTTGGATGCTGGTTGGGTGTAGCCCCTGAAAAAAAACACAATTTCCAGCCTTAACCACTAAGATGCTTATGTGTTTAACCCTATACTGCAGGCCATGTCATAGCCCTGCCCTGCCCCCCCCTCCTGAGGTCCAGACGAGGTTTGTTGGATTAACATGTGGGCGGGGTCTGCTCCTGTTTCGCCATAATTTTAATTTAATTAATTACAAGGTGCGTTCCATTTTTTTTAGGAGAGCATCGCAAATATGGTGCAGGAACCTTTTGCGTGGAGTTACTGGTAGTTAAATGTATTCCTGCACCCAGTAGAACCAACGAGACCCCATGAGAATTTTGAGCTCATCCGCTATAGATCATTAAACCATATGAGAGCCCGTGTGGACAGTGTCAAATACAGGCCTCTACTTCTTTAATACCAATGGAATAACGGGAATGTACAATAGGATTATAAATAGCATGATGTTTATCATTAGGGATGTTTGAATCTAACAAAGCAAGAACAAGCTGCTGTTCATCATTCCCTTGTTCAATTGTTCATACAATTTCTGCTTTAAGGCCAGTTGTCAGACAGAAAGGTCGACATTCCATTTGGTTGTGAGGAAGTAGTAATATGTCCTTAGTTTACTTTATGAGGAAGTAGTATGTCCTTAGTTTACTTTACATGAGCTTCTCCCTGCCACGCAAGCAGGTGTAATCTTCCCAGACAGGATTCTGATGTACAGAAACGCACTTGCCTGACCTCTAAGGTCATCAAATGAGTGTTTGCAGAGGGAGGATGCGTCTTGTCTGAGGAGTGTGCTGAACATGTGGACTAATATACAGGTCTGCAGGTAAACAACCAGCCAGCCCTGGTTTAGACAGGATCCTCCCTCGCCAGATCGCTCAGACATCACGAGACTCTTAAGTCATAATAGATCAGTCTTAAGAGTGAAAATGAAAGTTCAAATCACCCCCGTGCACCTGGGTCCTACGTGCCCTAGCTATCTCCTCCCTGTGTCATAACGACGTATGGGGTTTCTGCTACGGCAAAATGTGAAATTATGCGCTAGATTTACTTCATCTGCAAGCACTGGTCAATGAGAAGGTAAAGGCTGCGGCCTGTGATGCTGTCGTAGAAATGACGTCACAGGGGATGGGGCTTTACTGTGGAGGGTGTGGGGGGATGGGTGCTTTCCGGTTCAGACTGCCTGCCTTGGCTATAGGGAGATGCTGTGGGGGCGGATGGATGGACGAGGGGAGGAGGTGGAGGATAGGGACTGCACAATCTCTCTGACTCACGCAATCGTCACTACCATGCCTCGCTCCCTCTTGCTCTATGTATCTGAGCTGAGAGCCATACAGTGGGGATTCTCAACTCCCTCCCCCACCGCCACTACAAAACCACCCAATCTCTCACACTTACACTACACATCACAGCTTATTGTTAGCTACCCTCAACTGCATGGTAGTGTCCAGGTGTAAAAGGGTGCAGAAATTAATTTAAAGAAATTCTGAAATCTGAAAATGTTTTGTGTATATATATTTAGAGCTAGATACGTGTGAATTCACCTAAATGCAAATAAATAATTGTGCATTATAATAATGAAAGGATGCTTATGCAATAATAATGATAACAAATTTAAACAGCTTCATCTTTATCAATTGTCTTAGTTTCCTTATTTTCAGAGACAGAAATAGATGATCCACACCCTTCTCCCCATGCCATCATTTCATCCTTATTCTGAAGGAGGAAGAACGCATAGATATCAAAAGGAAGCCTGCAGCGGAGCACACCAAATACACTGAGATAGGGGATGACCTTCAAAAAATAAAAAAGGATCCTACAATATACCGAATTTTGTTATCTTTATCGCATTAAAAATAAATTAAATTGTATGTTTTATATTTGCTTTTTGTTCCTGTGTGCCGGAGTCCATGGTTTATTTAGTTAGTTGAGGCCCTCCCCCCTACACATGGATGGATGGTTTCATCCATGTAGAGAGTCAGGTGATATTTTCCGCTTCGCCATTTTGTGCTGCTGCGCCGGTATTTATCTGAAGATTCGTGACTAGTCCATTTACACTGCTAGTTAGGTGGTCTTTAACGTGTCTGTATACGGATTAAGAATATAAAGATTGTGTGGCCTTTGTTCAGTTTACGCCAGCCAAAAAAGGGAGGCAATTGCAATAGTTGTTTTGTATATTTAGTTGTTTTTTTATTGTGTAAGAAAGAATGTCGTCCGAAAGCCCCGAATACTCTCCGTTCTTCGCAGTGATGGGAGCCTCTGCGGCGATGGTTTTCAGCGGTAATTATTCCTCTTTTTAAGAGTTTGGACTTTCTGCTTATGAATTACATTTGATTTTTCTACGTTTGTGTGTTGTGACTAAACAAATTTCCTTTGCATTCGAAATACATGGTGTGTTTTTTTTCTCCTGAGGGTAATGAACGTTAGCTTTACCAACCTTGAGGTAGTGGACCTACAGTTGCTAGGCTAGCCGTGCCAGGTAACCCGCTCCAACTGTCACTGTCACTGTCAGTATGAAGGCTGGCCGCGGTTCATACAGCTCTTAACACAGTTGGCAAGCTACATGCTGTGTCTTCATACTACGCTGCTGAAAATATATATTTATGTATATTTTGGCACATAAAACTATGCCATGCCATTATGTTCTCTTGAACTCACATGATTTACGGATAGCGAGTGACTTGAGCTAGCTAGCTATCCTAACCTACCAATCTGCTGTCAAACCTGAACCTTAGTGAATGTTCAGTCACCTAAAGTGTGGAGCTCGTCTAGTCTAGTTTTACTACCAAGATGCATCGAATCTGATCGAGTTTGGCGACGTGGATTTTCCATTGATAATTACTAGATTACACGCGAAGCACCACTTGCAATTAATCAACCAGACAGCAATGCAATATTCGAGTATTCGAGTCGACGATGCGTCTTTCACGGTCCATGAAGCGTCTTTTATTACATTTTACAAAGCTAATGTGGTTTATTCTGCAATGTGCGCCACTCAACGCTTCAGAGGCTGAGTAACGTGGCCTTACTTTCCTATCCTGGAATCAAACAGAGGTATATTTTGAAATATTTAACGCAAACTGCTCCAGCCGCGCATTAATGATGATCTGCCACACTTACACCCTGTCCAAGTGATTATAAGTGGCACATGTCTCATTGTAGGCTATTGTCCGAAGTTTTTACATAAATGTGTTTTATGCATTTCCAAGACTCGAGCTTTGAAAACTCCACTTCCTTGTCTCACCAAGAGAATGACAATTGCACGTGAGATCATATGACAAGCACATGAGGGGACTTATGAATGTTCAAGGGATGTGACTAGTTAGGCCAAGAACTGCACTTCCAAAGGGACCTGGTACATACCGTTGTTACTTATTTGTAAGGGAAATATCATACCCACTCAAGTGAATCTATTTGCTTAATAAATCTCATCAATTAATTTGTCTTATTTATTTTTTTGCAATCCTTGAACGTCAAGAGGCAATGATTGCCATTCACGCTGTCGTTTGAAAACTTCTGCTCAGGAGAACATTTGTAGGCCTGCACTCTTATAAAGATATTGTGTTTTTAGGTGCAAGCATATCAATTGTATTCCCTTTGCATGCATTCCCAGTGTTAACATTAAGAAAATGGGTAAAGGGACGCAGATGAGTCTGCTAAGCGGAGATCGACAATCTGCTAATTGTCCTATTATAAACGGCCTGGCCGGTTAGCAGGTATTGAATATGCGCTGTACATAGCTGGAGGGTCCGTGTATACTGTGGCATTCTCACTGTCATGGCACGGTAGCAGCCATTGGTCGATGGCTATCTAAGCGGGTCACATGATACAGGATGTGGGTCTTGTACATGTGGAGTACGAGGTTAACACAAGCTTCTAGACTAAGAACAAAATGTCAGGTTTTTCCAGATGTGATGAAATTGAGGAATTGAAGAGATTTGTCATGTTGGTCGATGTTACGGCTGAGACGAAAAAGGATGTGTGGCTTAAAGAGGAATTGTGACTTTAGTTTCCCAACCTTGTTAGGCTGTGGAATTAACTGGCTCACAAAGGCATCTTCTAGAACTTTATTATTATTATGGGGTATGATATACACATACATATACACAATCACAGTTTGATATGCATTTCTGATCACGTCATCATTCTGACCACCAGGACTTTGCATACCTTGCCTGTGAAGACACATGAGGAAACATGGTCATAGTTCTTTCTAAGACACCGTCTAGCATCAAAGGATAAAAGGCTTTTAACTGCTCTTATTTTCCCATTATGCCAAAAACAGCCCACCTCCCACCTGCTGAAAGCCAGCAGAACACCAGCACGCACGCACACACACACACACACACACACACACACACACACACACACACACACACACAATTCTGAGCCGTGGTGCTGGCATGTCTGCTGTAGAGGCATCGTGTGGCAGCTAGGAGGAGTGATCTGTAATGGGGAGCAGTGACAGATGGGGAATTAGCCAGCTGGGAGAGAGACTGGGTGTGCTGTGGTACAGAGAGAGAGGGTGGTGTTGGGGAGGCTGGAGGGGGTGGCGAGGTGGCAGTGTTGGGTAGTGTAGAGGTGGTGGTGGTTGCAGAGGGGAGTGGTATTGGGGAGGGTGGAGGTGTTATGGTGGAGGAGGTGGTGCTTGAGGTTACAGTGTTCTAATTATGTGTGAATTTTATTCATTTGTAATCACAAAGCTGCAGATGGCGATTAAACTTCCAAGCTGTAACCTGTCAAATTCCTGCCACAATATTGCTTAGCCTGCCACTCCATCATGCCTTTTGCCTGCGTATAAATGAAAGCACTCCAGCATCTATCAATAGCCTATCACTACTTCCCTCCACTGGTACCAACTATCCACTTGTGATAGTTGGTACCATCGTTTCCTCATCAATATGCCTGTCATCGTATTGACAAGCCTGGGTAATGTAGCTTTCGCTGCCATCGCTGCCTCAGACTCCCAGCCTGTGCTTGGCCTGTGACTCGTATGATCATGGCCTTGCTGGTACAGTTTTAATGGTGGAGCCAGCTGTACTGTACAAGATGTAGGCAAGTTTCTGCACTCCGCCTCACCCGCTGGGCAACAGCGTGTGGTCTGTTCGATAGCGTGTCCAGGATGTCCTTTTGTGTGTACAGGATGTAACAGACTCGGTTAATTTGGACAGAAGCTCTGAGCTGGGCGTCTGCTGGAGATGAGTGGAGCAGCAGTGTTTTGCTTTGATTAAAATAGGAGAGAAACGTAGTCTTATAGAGTGAAATCAATGGGGATTGAATCGGCCTGTTTTGAGAATGGAACGAGGAATGTTGACAGTTAATCATTAATCTGGTAATCTGATCATTTTATTTGACTGCAATCAGGGGTAAACTTTAAAAAATTATTATAATAAAGTGAGCTAAATATGACCTTTTTTAATCAGGAATTACCTTTCCTCAGATTACTGACCTGTGAGTGGATTCCAGTCTGTAGAAAGCTAAACTAAATTGACATTCCTAGATGGAACACAAGCATCTTTATGAATGTAACCTTTGTACCCTGTTCCTCTGAGGAGGGGTATCTGTTTAAAGGCACTTCAACACTTCCTCCAAGGACCTTTTAACTGGGAATCAAACATGCAGGCCTGTGTGTTCTCACTTCCAGCAAAGTACTGAGCTGCTGTACCAAACAGATGGTCTCGCTGGCTCAGTTACCTTGGTTTACGGCCTGCTCTGTCAGGGTAGTGTACAGGCGATACCTAGTTTCATTCTTATAGTCTCTGTTGATTTGAGCTTCTTGGCTGCAGGCTGGCTCTTCTAATCCTCCACACTGTGGCTGGAGGCTCCTGGATGCTGTTCCCCTGAACATGTCACCACCAGCCCCCTGTTGCATGTCACACACACACACCAGGCATCCCTTAACATTAATGAATATTCTGGAGAAGGAATAAAAGCTCTTTACCTAAGCGGCAGGGGATTAGGATTACAGCACATGGGTTGTGCCTCCATGCCACGGCAATGGTCCTCAAAACACACCATCGTATAATCTTCATCAGAATAAGGGAGGGGAGAAAACCTGTCTGTCGTGTCATCAGCAGGTTAGCCAATCCCCTCCTCCGATCGTTAATCGTTAAGATGTCCCTTTTGGTCCAGCTGTAACGGTTCATCTCTGGCCTCATAGCTGGAGGTCATTACACAAACAAAAGGGGCGTCAGTATAGGAGCCATTGTTGTCCTCCTTTATTGCCGTGCGTGAATGACGCAGCAGAGCACTCAGCCTTTCAGAAGGCAAAGTGAAAACGACCTGTATTTGTCATGTTGGAGGGAAGAGAATCACTGGTGTGCTGGGATACATCTGGTCCAGAAGGGTGTGAAGATGCTGCTTTTTAGGGTCTGTAAGAAGGACCTCTTTAGTCAGTGTGACGGTCAGAGTCTCTGCTGTTGGGTGGTTGAACCACTGAAGTGGCTGAAGCACAGAGTCAAAGCGATACTTTTTTTTAAATGTCACTTTGTTTTACAGAAATTCCCTGAGCGAGGCCCTTTTTGAAGTATCCTTACCAGCTCAGTGCATCCACAAGGTCATGCTGAAGCCTGGCTCTGCTGCCTTCTATCAGCTACAGTACCACAGTTATCAGAGTCGAGAGAACAAAACAACTTAGTCCATAGGATTGTCATTCTGAGCATGTGTATGTGAGGGGGAGGGGGAGGGGGGGGGGTGGTGGAGACAGTGGGTGGAGCAGGCTGCATTTTCTGGATGGACGGGGTCATGTTGGGTCCTGGTGGACGGATGCCATGTGTATATCTAAATATTGGCCTGTCACTGGCTGTGGTTCTATGGCCATCTGTCAGGGAGCTTGAGATGTGCGGGAGACTCCAGCAGACCCTGCCTCCAGCAGACCCTGCCTCCAGAGGGGTGATCTTTCATGGCAAGATCCTGTGAGATGACAAAAAAAACGGTGAATCCAAATATCTACAGGTTCCAGTGACTTGTTAGGGCACTGGATTGGGTTTGGGGAGTCCTTCAAAATGGCAGATGTGACATGGAAGCCCTTTCTTAACTTGTTGTTTGTTTCAGGGAGAAGGTTTTAAGTCTGTCCATGGTGAGACACCACCTGGACAGTAATCTCATGATGTTGTCTTGACAACCATGGAGCTGGTCAGACATGAAGTCTGGCAGTGCCAGCATGCTGAGGTTGAGGGGCAGTCTCTAACCAGAATGACATTCTGGATCTCAGGAAGATGGGAGACAGAAACCCTCTTAATTCGATTTCTTAATGTTACCGTAACAAGCTGGTGCATCACACCTAGATTCAACAGGAAGACAAGAGAGACTAGACTGATATCAGGCCCCTAAATCCCCCACTATCTCAGTGTGTGACCTTGCCCAGATCCACTGCTCAGAGCTGGGATGGGGAGAGATGGGGAGCGTGGTGGCCGGGCTCGAGCCTGTCACACAGGCAGCAGAAACACCACAGCCTGGATGCTGCTCATGGTCATAGCTGCTCTCTGGTCAGTGCTGTCTGAGCTGTCAGCCTGTGCTCTAGCTTAAGGCATGGGAACACACAAACAGGCTCAGGCGGACACACACACACACACACACACACACACTCAGCTGACGTGGACGAAAACTAGTCAAACCCGCCTGCCTCTGATTCACAGCCAGCCTGTCCTGCTGCGACAGGCCTGTGTTCTACACAGGGATGTTTTTATACTCCTCTGACCCGTTACCATGGAACACATTTCATGCATCCAGTCATGTTCTGCATTTTCTGGGAAAATAAAAGGGGAAACCACTCTTTTTCCCATCCCTCCTACTCAATCTCCAGTCTTTAAATGGATCAGTATTTTTAGCAGCACCCTTGTGTAAAGAATCTGCTGCTGTCAGCTCAGCATCCACACGTCTCCAAGCTCTTGAGTATTGATTTGATGAATCTTTCATGGCTTGGCTGGCTGTGATGTCTCCTGGAGCTCCAACCCTCTGCTGCAGACGTCACGCGTCCCACCCACCCATCCACCCGCTGGGCTGGAGACTCGGCACGCTGCTGCTCTTTCATCCGGTTAGCTGGGGCTGCTAACGTTGTAGCGCTTGTCCTTGGTTGCAGCAGCAGCAGTGTTGCTGGCTAACAGCTGACCCCCTCCCCTCCTTCCCCTCCTCCTGCCTCTGGCTCCTGAGGCCTGCTGCTGCTCCTCCTCCTATGACATCACACACTTCCTGTGTGGAGAGCCTGTAGTCTTGTCAGGGAGGAGGGGCTTGGAGGAGGAGGAGGGGCTAGGAGGAGATGGAGGAGGGGATGGAGGAGTGATTTAGAACACTGCAGTTCTGGCACAGTCCACGTGTCTGGGAGTGGGAACACTTTGTGTGATTAGGAAATAAAGGGTTAACCCTGCCTCTCTCCTCGTGGGGAGGATGAGGCTGTGACTAGAAGACCTGAGCTGTGAACAGGAGGAGAAGTGATCTGGAACAACACATGACTGGGGTTTTCAGGGTTTATGGGAAGTGGAATGTGACTGGAGTCTTTTGTACTTCTGAAATGTCCCAGATGCTGCTATGTAGTGTGGGTATAAGGAACAGAAACTGTGATTAATGACTTGGCTGGTATTCATTCCTCCACTTCAGTTCTTCTTTGATTACCCAACCCTGTCCTCCACTCACTTTTACTGCCTGTTTGACTCATGTGTATAAGGTCCATACTGTCTCTCTGTCCTAACCCCTCCTTTCTTCCCCCCACCCCCCCCCCCCCCCCAGCCTTGGGAGCGGCCTACGGCACGGCCAAGAGTGGCACAGGCATCGCCGCCATGTCTGTGATGAGGCCAGAGCTCATCATGAAGTCCATCATTCCTGTGGTCATGGCGGGTATCATAGCCATCTACGGCCTGGTAGTAGCGGTGCTGATCGCCAACAACATCTCAGAGAGGGTCACTCTCTACAAGTGAGTGTGGTCACCTTCAGACACACACACACACGCACTCAGGTTCAGGTTCTCTCCACTGTAGATTGAAGTGGAACACTTTCGTTTCCTCGTCGAAGCACCTGAGTCGAAGCACCTTCACACGTAAAACCAGACAGTTGCATTTCCTGCTATTCAAATGGTGCTTGCAGTAATGCTTGTGGTTCTTTTTATTGACTGGAAGCCTGTTTGTCATCTGTCTCCCTCCATGTGTTCGCCTGCTGCAGGAGCTTCCTCCACCTTGGCGCTGGGCTGAGCGTGGGGCTGAGCGGGCTGGCAGCAGGCTTTGCCATCGGCATCGTGGGTGACGCGGGCGTGAGGGGCACTGCTCAGCAGCCCAGGCTGTTTGTGGGCATGATCCTCATCTTGATCTTCGCTGAGGTCCTGGGGCTGTACGGCCTCATCGTCGCCCTCATCCTGTCCACGAAATAGGCGCCTCTCTGCTCCAATATCTCCTCCTCATGTTGCTGCTGGAGAAAAAAAAAAGAAACAACGCAAAACAGGAAAAAAAAATAAAAAGAGTAAAAATTTCTGACACAAAAGTGACGAACGTGGAAATATAATTATATATATATATGATTTAAAAATGGCTCCGTAAATATGGTCTTATCTCAAATGTGTACAGTCGTCCCGATTTGATAGTCAACTTCTTGTAAATGCGCAATGTAGTGATTTGTCTGTCCTGTGTGTGTGTTAAGAAAACAACAATTGTATGAAGATTCCTTTCTCTTACCACACTGGTTTCTGGCCAGCCAGGTCCCTTGCTGGTTGCTTGCTGGCCTCTGGTTGGCCCTGGGTGGCCCCTGGTCTGAGAGCTGACCAAAAGCCCTCTGCTATTTCTCCTGCATTGAATCTGGGAGTTTACACAAGTTCTGCTTTGATGTTGAGGATCTATTTGTAAAGAAGAAAAAAAAGATGTGTATGGACTAGCTTTGTTTTTGTTTTTCTGTTTTCCACTGATTTTATTTATAAAGAATTGTTCATGAAACTGTTTAAATGGAGCAAAAATCTTTAATTCCCCATGATATATATACAGACATAACATACATATTATAAATATCTATATATAGATAGATTTACTGCACTGTGGGTTAATTGTGATAAGTGGTTGGAATTCCTCTGGATGTTATACTTGGTTAAAAAATGTAAGATTGCCTTTAGTGTGTGGAAGGTGGAGTGGGAGTTTTGTGTGTAACTGTATTTTAATCATTACGCAAACATTCTCGAAACACTTCAATGTTTTCCTGTAGTACCGCTGTTTGATTGCATTAAAGATGTGTGTACCCAGTGTTGGGTCTCACAGGTGTAATTTCCCAAAAACTCATCTTCTCTCTCTCCAACTTCTTCATCCCCCTGGTCACCTGTACTCATCCTCACCACATTACTCCCATTAAACTTGCATGGAGTTCAGTGTTTGGTCGGTCGTGAGGAAAATTATCAAGGCAAAATCTTCCAGGGCAGTTTTCAGAACATTTAATCCAGGTCAAAATGAGCTTGTGGTATTTTACATGCCAAAATTCTGTTCGCTTTTTCTTACGAAACTTAGTCATGTGATCTTACAAACGTTACCTTGGCTGTAGCATATCTCATTGCGTTGGCGAATATCCGCCATGACTTCGGAACGCAGCTGAATTGATCTGGAACAAGTTTTCTGAACTGCTGTTCATAAGTTGTCATTTAACGAAGCACTAAACTTTAAGCCTGTATGACCACACGTATTCACGTTAGTCTGCTGTAGTGTTGATGAATGTGTTCCCTATCAATTAAAGGAGATTCTCAAATAGATTTGAGCTACTTTCCAAGACCAAATTGATTTATATTCTGTCTGCTGAAGAGAATAATTGATGACTATACTACTAAACACACACATCAAAGGTTGGACACTTGCAAAATGTTTATTACACATTCTCCTGTACAAATTATTACAACCCACTGAAGGGAATCATTATACATACCACAAATATTTTTCATTTTAAAAAGAATACGAGTATTGTGCGACACCATAGCCTGTATGAGAAAACTGCTTCATTCTTTACACCTTGCTTTACACCTTGATTAACACCTTGTACGAAATCTCTAGAATATACACTGTTATCTAGAGTGAGTGGAATAACACGGTATATAGCTGGGAGGCCCCATTATGAACATGGATCTTTGAATAATTGTATATTTTTAGGCAGCCAGCTGTTAGGAACAAAGCAGTATAATATCAGGCCAAACGATGTCAGACAGAATAGTTTTAAGTATTTTCTTTGTCTACATTGTCATTTAGGTACATTCAGCTATCAGTTCTTGTGCGTTTGACGACAGCATTTTAGAAGTGTTAGCCAAAGTTTTTATTTCTGAATAATTTCAGAAGCAGTTTCATAAAACACAACAAAGTTCTAGAAATGTCAGTCGAACCTGTTCCTGTGCAGAACATGGTTAAGCTTTCTGAAGGCTGGCTAACAGGGTCTGTGCTATGCTGTTGATGGCACTGAAGGTGGCACTGTCAGGGAACGCCTGGATGAAGTCCTTACCCTCCTCAATACTTCTGCTGAGAAGAGGATCCAGAGGTACAGAGCCTATGACAAAACACACACACAGATACACTGTCACAAAACCTCCTAGCTGTATCCATCTTACACACTTGTACATGACGCTGCCCTTTCCTACACATGACACACACACACACACACACACACACACACACTGATGCTCATCTGATTGGCCAGAGCCTCAGATCCAGTGTCCATCACAGAGCACTAGGTCATATTGCTGGTGTACAGTTCCTCTCAGAATCTATCTTCTCTCTCATTCAACACAACCCTGCATCAGCAGATCGAGCTGGTCATGGCTGAAGGGTTTCCACATCAGTTGCTTCATTTGTAATTGACTGGTATCGGGGTCGTTCTGGTGATTATTGAGTGTAACAGAAGATGATTTGTACAGTGGCATTGATTAACTTGAATTATTGGCCCCCCACCCCCACTACCCCCCAAACACAAGCACACCAGTGAAATTCCGACCGACCATTTTACCAGCATGGCTCTGACGTAAAATGCCTGCTGAGGTCAGTTTGAAGCTATCAAACAGATGAATAGACTGCAGTGCAACCTAGTGGTTGTATAGGGTAAAGACCAGCATTCTTAAAGAAACAGATTAATTTCTCCTTCATACCTAGATATATGGATTCAGTCAGTTTGGCCAGCTCCTCTCCTCCACCTTTGGAGAAGATGTTGCTGCATTCCTGGAAGGAAAAGCTGAACATCAGGTACTTTGACGAGAATGTGTGCCGTTGTTATTAAAGAGTTTTCCCTCAGGGATTAATAATGTAATCTGAATCTGAATGTGCCAGATGTGTGTGTGTGTGTGTGTGTGTGTGTGTGTGTGTGTGTGTGTGTGTGTGTGTGTGTGTGTGTGTGTGTGTGTGTGTATTGGTACGTTCTAATGACTTCCACTCACTGAACAATGCGGACACACAAATCCACTCATGTTCTCCACTATGCCCAGGATCCGCAGGCCTGTCTTCTTACAGAAGGTGATCTCTCTCCTCACATCCCCCGTGGAGACAGCCTGCAGAGAGCAACACATGGTCACTGGATGGCTACTACAGTTCAATACCACTTCACACATGACCAGGTACAGATGGACATATTTTAACAGAAATATGGGGTTGCTGAATCCATCTTTTGATAGGCCATCCCCCCCGCAGCACCTGAGGTGTGGTGACCAGAATGGCACCGTCCACTTTGTGTTTCTTCAGGTTCTCCAGAACCGCCAGGTGTTCATCAGACGTTCCTGGGGGCGTGTCCACCAGCAGGACGTCCAATTCACCCCATGCCACATCAGATACAAACTGGCCAATCAGTGCTAGGGCAACATCAAATAACCAGGAAGTGAGACCCTTTTCAGTCATGATATAACAGGGAATATTCCCCAAAAACATTACTGTCACTTTTGAAATGAACAGTGACGATTTAAAAAGCTTTTCACTGAACAAATCTTCAACTTAGTTTAGCAAAAACAATCATAATAACAAGAAGGCAGTGTTGTCTCCAGCCTCTGGGTTGCAGACTCCGGGCCCCAGTCAGAAAACCAACCTGTCTTCTTGGGGCCCCTCCAGATCACAGCTTCGTCCGGGTCCTCCATCAGGAAGCCGATGGACATGAGCGCAAGGCTCTTCTGGGCATCTGTGTAGACGGGGACCCACCCCGAGTCACACTGGTGCACCTCCGGCCTGCCCACATTCAGCATGCGAGGAATACTGGGCCCACACAGGTCCACGTCCAGGACACCCACCTGACCCAGGGGAGCAGACAGACCAGTATCACACCAGCACATCTGGAACACACACACACACACACACACACACATACACACTGATACCACCAGTGTCTTACCTTTTTGCCCATGTGTTTTAGAGCTAAAGCCAGCTCTGTGGTGAGGGTGCTCTTGCCCACCCCTCCTTTACCAGACAGCACCAGCACCACATGCTGGACCTGAGACAAGTTACCACCATCTAAGAGAGGAAGAGGTCAGTATAGGGTGCTGTAGAAACACTTAATAACTTGATAAGAGGATATGGAGATAGAAATGTGAATATGAAATGTTAATGTTCGATTCAAATGTAAAGCGATGATCCTCTACTTTTAGCAGACGGCTTAAGGTTTAGTAGTATGAATGAAACATTAGGTATCTATAAAGACTTGACAGATTGTCATGACGTGTTCTGACCCTACATGGTAAGAAGAGTATTAATGTGTCTCCTTACACTGTCAAAGTTCAACTGTGCTCATATTACGGGAGTTGTTACGAGTTCAAAACAGAACCAGCATCTAAATCATTATAGCTATTTAAATACG
Source organism: Neosalanx taihuensis (assembly GCA_030340665.1). NCBI lineage: Eukaryota > Metazoa > Chordata > Actinopteri > Osmeriformes > Salangidae > Neosalanx > Neosalanx taihuensis. The sequence continues at coordinate 2,311,854 of CM059303.1, forward strand.
TATAATTGACCTTACTCTAAGTGTGATTATAATACATACCGTTGTTTAATTCCATGTTTTTTTTCTTTTTTTTGGTTTGTCATGCACCTGAAGAAGCACTTCCGCACTTTTCTAAACCTTCTACCACGTGATCTTTGAATATCCAATAGAAGAGCCAGAATTGTGTTCAACACCCGCCTCCAAAAATCAACCAATTGCCTGCCAGTGCGCCGGTCAGACGGTGCGCGCGTACCGCACAGTGTCAATCTTCTAGGTCGAGATAAAGTGCGCCACATGTACCTCTTAGGCCTATACATCTGTGCATACTTATGTATTCATAACATACCATTTTCATTTCCGCGATGACAAAATGATTATATATACATTATATACATAGTTTTATTATTCTTACAAGAGTGGCAAACTTTCTGTTCTTTTTTTTCGTACAGTTTCTTCCCGTGACCATCTGATCTACGTGTGATATTTAGTCATATAATTAGATATTTTATGACGACAGACCAAGGCATAAACAATTCCAATTACCTTCATTAAGATATTGAAGTTGACATTATCTCTTTTTTTATCTACAGATTATAGCCTACAGTCTGTCATACTAGAAACTCCTCCCTGTGCCTCCTCCATAGCCAATCACCGCGTGCTAAGGGTGTGCAGAAGTATTGTTTACGTCTGGCGTGCGGTAAAATAGGACAGAGCAGCGAGCACCTGTCACTGGATACTTATAAACCAGCGTTGCCATGCAAAATGAGTCATAAGCAAGACAGATGCAAGATAATCCATAAGAAGACGACTATAAGGTAAGCGAATAAGCGAAATTCAGTGGTGATAGTTTCACTCTAGATTTTGAATAACTAGATGCATAGGCTTGGAGGAATTTCTATATTTGGGATTGAAGCCAATCCAAATTCTTCACGTGAATACAATTATTGCAGACCTTTTTGAAATAGTATAGCCTACCAGAACAATTGTCTGCAATGTGTTCATTCTTTAAAGGGTTTATATGCCAAATAGGACATACAATCGTATATACAAGTTATTTCCCTTCAAAATGTCCAGAAAAAAGTGAATCTTCGTAACATCAAGTAAATATTTTGTGTTCAAAGTATGGAAATTGGAAAATTAAATGGAAGAATATTTACAGTCTGGCCTTTCCATGGACACCAGATGGAATGCTGCCTCATGCCTAATGGCCTTAAGAAACATACATGTCCACAACTGAAAAACAATATTATTTTGGACAAATAAAAATTCAACGAGTTTATTAGAACTAAATTGATTTGAAGTGTGCAGATAATGAAAGCTAAGACAAACAAGCTTTTTAGGGTATACTGTACCCTGCAGGTAGGAAAGAGAGGCTCTTTTACTGAAGGACTCTGTGTGGCTCTAGCAGCTAAAGGGGATACAGTAAATAGGCTAAGCTGAGTTAAAGTGAGCACACCATGCTGTGTAATCTACAGTATTGCCAATTATCTTGTGCACCTGTTTGGTCAGTACTTACCACCTGTTCTGTTTGGTGTTACGGTTTACAAAGACATGGGGTCAAGATTAAGTTACATTCCACCTCATGTTCAGCTTACGTACCGACGACATCAGAAGTTCAAAGAAACTCAGCAAGGTTATCATTTGAGTCAAGGTTGTAGTTTCATGTGAGAGCCAATCGAGTTGCTCTCTCAGTGTGGTGAGTAACCGGTGTGGAAGTTACCCTGCTTTCAAAGTCCTCGTCACTGAGGAGACCTCTTTTCCCTGAGTGGGTCAAGATAGAGAGAGGAATAAAGGAGAACTGTTTGTCAGTGGGTCAACTAAAACACTATCAGTGTTTATCTGTGAACCTCCCAGGTCGCGTTGCCAAAGTGGCACACCAGAAGGCGGGCAAAGTTTAAAGGGCAGACATGCCTGTGGAAAGACTTCCAGGTGCCAACAGTGAACATATGGAGCCAGAAGGATTGCAGGGATGTCAAAGTTCAGTCTAGCTGCCCTTTGATGTGCAGCTGACTACTGAACTGGTTCCTGGAAATCATTTATGGGTTTAATTGCTTTAGAAAAGATTGTAAGAAAGGGTCGACTGAGAGTCATTGAGAAGCTACTGAAAAAACGCAGAAATGTCACAATGCCTGCATTTAATTATACTTAAAATAACCTTCTAATTTTCACCTCTAACTTTCTTAATGTACTTTGTCGACGGCACAATCATTTGGGTGTATCACTCAAATATGGGGAGTCTTTTTACAGGTGGTCACATGATACACTTATACTGCACATTTAAGTGATATTCACACCTCAACACTATTTATGTCATCTCACCTATTCCACTTATCCATATGCTGGTCCCTCTGGAAAGTAGGTCATGTATGACATATAGGGTGTTTATCATGTGATTGAATGAGTAAGTGAGGGAGGGAGTGAAGGAGGGAGGGAAGGAATGATTAAATATATATATATGTACTTAATAGACATAGGAATTGTATTATGTTGTGTTGTTATTACACAGCAAATGCATTATTAAAGCCAAAGATCATTGCTTTGCATTGCGGGGAGTCTGGTGGCGGAGCGATCAGGGAATCGGGCTAATAATCAGAATGTTTCTGGTTGGTGCCAAATGGCCTTGTGTCTTTGGCCAAGGCACTTCACCCTACTTGCCTCAGGGGGGAATGTCCCTGTACTTGCTTTAAGTTGCTCTGGATTAGAGCATCTGCTGAATGACTGACTGTAAATGCTTTCAAAGCTTTTAGGATGCAAGATAAGACAGTGTTCTAATGTGCTGGGTGTTCCCTGTCTTTAGAGCGGCCATGTTAAGGAGAAGTCACAACCTTCCTGCTCGGTACAACACGTGGAGCTCCATGCAACAAGAGGCTGACAGCATGGCCGTGGTCCTGGCCTTCGAGAGCGAAGACTGGAGCACGGGGAGAACACAGGTTAGAGAGAGAGAGAGAGAGAGAGAGGGGGGGGGGGGAGTGAGAGAGAGAGAGAGCGAGGGGGGGGGAGTGAGAGAGAGAGCGAGAGAGAGAGAGAGAGAGAGAGAGAGAGAGAGGGGGAGAAATCAGTTGCTGTATGAGGTCCAAGGAGAGACTGGTAGACCTCAACACTGTTTGACAATAACTTTAAAGAGAAAGAACATAGTGTAAAAGCGCAGAGTTGGAAATCAGGATGATATCTTAAGATGTTGACAGACTGGTGGAGTTAAGCAAGTTTTGCCAGTGGTGATAGCTGTAGAGCGCTATAGTCATCCCAAAAATCCAGACTGTAACAGAGAGATAGAAGACGTATCATCAATGCACCCTCGTGCTCACACCAGCAGTAGATTTCCATGGGGAGTTCAGCGGTCTCAAAATGACTATGGGGTCCCCCAAGGCCAGTATTTTTAACCAGGGGGATATTTTTACACACTGGTAGAACACTCTCGTTCACCAATGAGAAGGACAGACAGCTCTTGGGGAGAGGAACCACCCAGAGAGTCTCAGAAGGTTCTTAGAATCTTGAGGGGAACAGTCAACTTTGTGTTTGTGTCATCGAAACGTTGAGTTATTTTATTCAAACACCACAAAGACCAGCATCCAGGCGTCTGACTGTTTCCTTCCAGTAGGGTTATCTTGTGTGAGCTGTGCTTCCCTGTTAGGCCATTGTCTTTCTCCATGGCAACCTCTTTAATCCGTCCTGTGTGTGCTGTTCATGCCACTCAGATTGGTGACTCTGACTCTGAAGTGGATTATCTTGCCCTCTCCCCAACGGTGGAGGATGTGGTTCCAGACACAGTCCCTGTGACAGGGGAGTCCTTCTGCCGCTGTGACCCCCAGGAAGAAGTCAGACCTGGGGAGCTGCAGCCCCTCAGTGACTGCCTCTGTGGAGAGGAGGACCAGGGTGAGTGAGGGGGTTCTGTATACAGACTGGGTCTGGGTCTGGGAATGTTGGAAAGAGTGTGTCAGTGTGTGTGATGTGCTCTGTAAAAGATGCAACTTTGTTAAGGTTACAATACAATTGACTTGTCATTTGAACCTCAATCCCAATTACACATGAATGCTGATGTAAAAAGACTGCAGATTACCTTCTAAATTATTTTAAAAAGAAAGGTTTAAATGAAAGTCAATTATATATTATATAAACGTTATTTCATATTCAGTGTAAGGTGGGGCTTTAATACTGAATGTATTTTCCCAAATTTCTGAAATTACCTTGTTTGAAGTACCACAATCTTTTAGGAATGGTCATTCTAATATGCCCCACTTCAAAACATACATTTATTACAAAATGCAATGTTCAAATAACTGATTTGAACAGACACGTATAACAGTTTGTGGATATTCTGTCACGACTCGTCGTGACCTTTATTTTGAAAATCCTTGAAGTATTTTCGCAGTGGTAGAGTAGTAGACTACACATTATGCGTAAAGCGTGCAACTTTCTCAAACTGCACCTTAAATTGTGCGTAATATCGCTCGTAGTTCCTCCAGCAAGGTGAACCTACGTTAGAGGAGAACCAGGAAGTTAAATGGCTGGTGTGTGTTCCTTTAAACTTACTGCTAAATGAATCATTTGTGTTCAGATGTCAATTTAACATCAGGTTATTAAACAGACCAGATCAGTTAACGTGATGCTTTATTTTTTCAGCAGGTTTTGACTGGGTTTGGGATGAGCGCAGTAAATCCAGCTCTGCGTTTCTGAGCTGCGACAACCGCAAAGTGAGTTTCCACTCGGAGTACAGCTGCGGGACTGCGGCCATCAGGGGGACCAAGGAGCTGGGAGAGGGGCAGCACTTCTGGGAGATCAAGATGACCTCGCCCGTCTATGGTACCGACATGGTAGGGACTTTAAATAAGTACACCATTAATCCAGTGTTAACAAGAATGATGAACGCTAATCTGTATTATTCAGTGTTGTCAGACAGACAAACGTACGTTGACTAAACACATTTGTCCATCTCTAAACACACAATTTAGGATTTCTTACTGCATCAGTCTTGCATAAATTCCCTTGTTTGACTTTCAGATGTAAGATACATACAGTATGTAATAACCTAGATTCCATTGCTAATCGCTATATCTGTTTATAGATGGTAGGCATAGGGACTGCAGAGGTGAGCATGGAGAAGTATCGGCACAGTTTCTGTAGTATGCTTGGGACAGACGAGGACAGCTGGGGCCTGTCCTACACAGGTAAGAACCAAAATCACCTCATATCATAGAAACAGCAACATTACTATAAGTGGGCAAGTGACCATTGCTGAAACGTCTGTCAGTTGCTATTGTAATAGAAAAATCCTTGATTTAAAGTAATAAAATAGACAAAGACACATTCTTCTGTGCTGAGACCTTTGATGATAGCCAGTTTCACCACAGTATTCAGTTCTCTTGTGTTGGTACCTGTCTCCACAGGGCTCTTACAGCATAAAGGGGACAAGGTGAACTTCTCCTCACGCTTTGGCCAGGGCTCCATCATCGGCCTGCACCTGGACACCTGGCATGGCACTTTGACCTTCTATAAGAACCGACACCGTATCGGTAAGTGCCATAGGAAGGCTGAAATGGGCTGAGAGTGTTATTCTGAGAAATCGTATTTTTAATCAAGAACCACATTTGGCACAATGGTGAGCAGATTTCTTAGTGTTTTGAGATTACATGATTTATGTCTCCTCTCTCAGGTGTGGCTGCCACTAGGCTGCAGAACAAGAAGTTCTACCCAATGGTATGTTCCACCGCCGCCCGAAGCAGCATGAAGGTGATCCGGGCGTGTTACACCCCCACCTCCCTGCAGTACCTCTGCTGTGCCCGCCTCCACCAGCAGCTGCCCAACTGCCCGGACACCCTGGGGGTCCTGCCCCTGCCCCCAGGCCTACGCCAGCTCCTCCACACCCAGTTGGGCTGGGTCTTCAGTCTCAACAACCAAACCACTGAAGGCCTCGAGCAGCCTGGGGACTTTTCTGAGGAGGCTAGCCCCCCACCAAGTCCCTGCACCAGCCCTATGCCCATCCTCAGTGCCTGCTCTTCCCCAAGCTCCACCCCCAGCCCTACTCCTGATCCAATCCCATGCCTCTGTCCCTGTCAGCTCCATCACAGGGCACAGGCCTGCTCCTGCCCACCCACTCCTCCTGAGACAGAGTCTGACGGCTGTTTGTCGGAGCCAGAGGACTACCAGAGCAAAAGATGTCGCTGGACATGACTTTCCATCCTCCCAACTCAACACAGGAACTTTACTATGCACCTTCTCCTGCATTGCCACAGCCATCTTTATGATGAAACAGTATGTAAAAGCTTCCATAATTCCTGAGCTAATTTTTTTGAGAGGGTTCTGAAAGCGGATGTGTCTTTACATCCAACTGTATGCCTGAGCTCTCTGTTGAATAATGTGGGAAGGGGAAGAATTGGGGGTGGGCAGCGTCACACTGTGTTTTGAAGTCAAAGACGCTAAGCTGTAGATCAACCCCACTGCCTTGGCAAGCAGAAAACACAGGAATCTGACTCACATCCAACATTACAATCAACTTCTCCTCTGGTGCAAACGTAGGCTCACAGTCCATTATAGCAAGTTTAGAACAGAGGGCTCTTCAATTTTATATCTTAAGTGTTTGTACAGCGACATGTATCTCCAAGGAAACCGGGTTGCCAGATCTGTGGGTGTTGTTTAGCCAACTCATTGTCGTTCATGTAACTCATGCCTTGACGAGAAAGTCATTGGTTTGTTCATAGGGCCAAAGCATAAACAAATTAGGTAGCCAGGCAGTTACTTACTTTATGATTTACTATTGGGAAAATGATTTTTCATACTGTTCGAACATTCTTGAGATATATTTTATACTGTGCGTTAGTTTAAATGCAGTGGTGGTGTGCAGTAAAGGTTTGTTTGTGGGTTTTTTAATAATCTGATGCTTGTTGGTTGATTTTCATACCATGTGTACAGCCTTTCTTACTGAAGCAATTCTTAAATAAAAGATATAATCTTGCTATATATTCTATATAGTGAAGGTTAACGTGTTTTCATTCAACATTTTAGACAGAAGGTCGCACATTCAACAAAATGTTTATTAACAAATATAACATTTATTCAGCATGTGTGCAAACTGCCTGTGCTAATGAACATCTAGCTAAGCAGTGAAGTGCATTTGAGGATTTGAGACACCTGAGTCAGAGACATAATCTCAGTTCAGATTAGTCCCATCTGGCCTTCTCTGTATCAGTCCTATACAATCTAAACCAGCACCAAGTGGCCGTGTGTTAGTCTGTTTCAGTCCAGGACCAGCTGAGGATTCTGTGCGGTGAGAGAGCGGTAGATTCTGGTGGAGATCTCCGGGCCGATTCGTCTCTCTTTCCCCTCGCTTGTCACCAGGATCCCTGCCAGTAGGCCCCGCCTCTCTTCCTCAGTCTCCACCCCCTTGTAGGCCTGGGGTGGAAAAATGCACAAAATTAGGAAGTTACAGAGCAACATCAACAGAAAGACTTGTCTGAATGATCAAAATTGTTTCTTAAAAAGAACAATAAAAACATCCTAGACAAAGATCCTCAACGACATGTGCAAGTTATCCAGATCGACAGCCTCTTTCAGGGCTCCGTACCTGCAGCAGTAGCCAGGGTGAAGGGTATGCTGCTACCACAACAGAGGCCACCGCTGGGCTGACCCTGTTCAGCTGCTGGATCTGTCTGCTCCACACCTGGCCCAGCCCAGACCCATCCCTCTCCACACGCACCCCGCTGGCCCACGAGCCGTCCACACAGAACGGCAGCTCGGTCCGCTCCGTCAGCCGTCTGGTGGGACGAGCCAATCAAAACACACAGAGCTTAAATCGCAGCTTGGAGCCCAAGTGTGTTCGACAGGATTCAGACATTTAACTCCCGAATGAGCAACTAGTAATATTTAGTTTAATTGTTCTTTTTTGTCATATTTTGTAAATATGACCAATCTTTTGACTGGGTCTGCTAATGCTATGCTAGAACTTATTTTTTTGAGGAACGTATGATGGAGGACTCCTACCTGAAGGGTCGTTTGGACAGGGCCTTGGTGACGGCGCACACATGGTCTGTCACTTCCTGCCAACCGCCTAAGAACGCCACGGAGACGTTCCTGTAGATCTGCAGATACACCAGCACCTGTAACGACACTTGATTTAACTAAGGGTAGTGGGGGGGAAAACTGTCATCATTTGTATTAATGTATTCAGATCAATCAGCTTGCCTCTTCAATATCCAGAATCAGATCATTCGTCCCCAGCCGAGATAGAAGTGTCTGTTTTACTGTATGTTCCCTGGGAAAATAACAACAAGCATTATTAAAATATATGAATAAATCCAGTTAATGTTCATCATAGTCACGTCAAGACTTACCATCTGGCTGGACAGGGCCCCAGCACCAACACAGTGACCACCATCTTGGAGTTACAGTTCAGACACTCCAGCAGGGGCTGGAGAATGGATGTAATTTCTGACTCCTCCCCTTTCATTTCTGACTCCTCCCCCTCATTCTGAAGAGTCTGGGATGGCAACAGAACATGGCTGCTCAGCACTCAATGATGAAGCTGAGTCAAGACTAACCCTTCCCTCCTTAGGTGGGGTGGTTACCTGTTTCACACAAACAACCATGTCCATGAAGTCACCGAGACTCAACACCAGCAGAGCCTGTTCCTCCTCCACAGGGCCACTGGCTTCTTCACACTGGCCACACACACACACACACACACACACACACACACACACACACACACACACACACACACACACACACACACACACACACACACACACACACACACACACACACACACACACACACACACACACACACACACACACACACACACACACACACACACACACACACACACACACACACACACACACACACACACACACACACACACACACAGGTAAGAGTTTGTGAGTACACAAAACCTCTAGCAGTGGAATAAGAGTACAAAGCGCTATGACTACATTACCTGGGGAAGATCTCTGGTCCAGGTGATGCTTTGAGGGAGCTTCTGAGAGACAATGCTGAACCTCCACTCCAACATAGACAAGGTTCCCATCAAGATGTCTGAGCCCGCTTCCTGCAAGAGAGCTGGATGGAAAAACACAAGACAGTCCCCATCAATACACACGCTCAGTCTGGGTCTTCATGCAGATGACATCCATGTGCTGACACTTCCGGTACCTGGGTCTATGAAGACCGTCAGGCACTTGAGACAGTTCTGTGGTCTGAAGCTCTTCAGACGTTCTGCTGCATCGTTCCTCCTTTTCTGTTCCAAACGTTTCTCCTCTTTCTCTTTTGTTTTGGCTTCCCGGAGTTGTTCTCTGGCCTTTTTCCTTTCCTTGACTTTCTCTCTCTCCGCCTCTATCTCCTCTTTGCTGCGACGTTTTCTTCCAGGACTTTGGGTGTTGGACCAGACAGGTGGAAGAGGAGGTGCCAAAGTATCTCGTCTAGGGTCAACTTGAGTTGTGGAACTAGATTGTTTGCAGTCTTTATTATGATCATTGTCTTTCTGTTTGATGACGGTATAGCCAGACGCTGTTTTAATACGGTCATCTTGAACACATGGGACTGAACACTTGTGTTGTGTTTCGACGTCGCTGTCATTGTCAGATTCTGATATCTCCCATGTTTGTGGTCTTTTCACATTTGCCATTTCTCCCAGAAACACAATACGCACATAATAACAAGACTATCAATTCACTCCTGAAACGATTTATGACGTTGTACAATATTGGCACAATATCACACTGGCTTTACTTCTTATTACCTGCAGGTTCCCATCCGACGGTGCACAGTGAGGGACAATTAGCACGCGGTAAACCTCCCCATGCATGGGATTACAAATCATTAATTGGCAACATATCGGGCATTGACGCAGAAACTGCACAACCCTTAATAGGCCAACTAGGTGTTCTCAAATTGGATTACATAGCTCTCCTCTGGTACAGAATCTGCTCATGCGGCCCTTGCATGCACTATTTGGATCCATCAACAAGCATTGCTGACCAGATCACAATCAGACAACTGTTATTTTAATGCAAATTACGTTCAAAGAAAAATCATGTATTGTGATAGCGAATGCCTAGATCGAATGAAACTAAAACTGTGGCCATATATTCAACCCGTGCAATTTAATCCAACGCCGAATTGTGCAACTGAGGATGTGACGTCGGCGCACGAGGACAGAGCGCGTTCATGTCACCCAGCTGATCTACAAACCATGTGTGCTGGTCTCACCTCATCTTTTACTGACTCACTGGGATCAGCATAGTTTTGTGTATCTACACAGCCCCAGCAGGGCTGAAGAAGCAAACGGCGGTATTGACTCATGTAAACAAAACAACTAAATTAACGTTTAACAGCGAGTATTGGGATCTCTTCACCATGGCACAGCCGGCTGAGAAAGGTAGTTTTAGTAAATTGCTTCATTTTTGGGGTATTTCTTACTCGGGCAAGGTAGCTGTTGTCATCAAATCCAGAGACAGTCAGTTCCCTTTAAACTGCAAATTCATCTCTTTTTTGCATGAGTATGTTAAATGTGCAGCTATCCTACTACTTTTTTTCAACGAAAGATTAAAAGTTACTGACTATACAATTAACGTTTTGACTAACCATCAATGAAACATATTTTGTAGTTGCCCGCATTATACATGACCCCATCTATCAAATGTGTTTATTCCTTAATTGTTCTTGATCTGCAGCGTATTATCGCTTCGTGGTTTTGTTTTTCAACTGTCTGCTCACCTTCGGGTCCTACTTTTGCTTCGACATTCCCAGTGTACTGCAGGACCAGTTTCAAGGGGTAAGAAATACTACATTTACGAGTGAATTATGTATTCAAATAATATAAAGTTACAGTGTATAGTTATGCCATTCTATAACAGGAACATTCTTTTATAATAGAGCCTAATAACCATGTTAACTGTAATAACTCTACTGATTTCCCTCTTCCCAGAACTTGACATGCAGTAATACCACAGTGATCAATGGCACAGTGGACTGTGTGGAAGGGCTGGGGATGACCCCACAGCAGTATAACCTGCTGTATGCTATCTATGCATGGACGTGAGTACCCCACACATGAAGACGCCTTGTGAATACCTCACTCTTGGTGTAAAGACTGTAGATCGTCCGTTTCTTGAAATGTGTTTGATTTGGTCTTAACCATCACAAGTTTTCCACACAATCACAGTTATGCGTTTGCTAGTTGGCATGCTGTACTCTGTGTAGTGTTGTGTATCATTGGCTTGCTGTTGTCATTTGGACAGGAATGCAGTGGTGGTGATAATGGCAGGGTTCCTGATTGACAAGCTGGGAAACCGCTGTGAGTCAGTTTACCTGCATTCAGGGATTCATCTATTAACCAGAACTTATCTTGCCTTTGTTTGCAGTCTATTGACAGACCTCCCCTCGTATCTGTGTCACACACAAACTGTCTCTCTCTTTCTCTCTTCATCCCTCTGCAGTCGGGGTCTTCCTCTTCTCCTTCCTGTGTGTGCTGGGTTCGGCCATCTTTGCTCTGGGCTCTCACTTCAAAGGGACAGAATACCTGCTGCCCCTCATGCTCACTGGACGTCTGCTGTTCGGCTCAGGCAACGGATCTCTCACCAGTAAGAACACGCCTCTGTCTCAGATCCTACACTATCAGCACTGCGCTGGAATCAAATCAAGCAAAGTCACTTAGGACTTTACATACACCCATAGAACTGCCCCTTAACCAACCTAAAGCCTCAAGGAAGACGAGGAAAAACTTCCAGAAAAACTCACTAGAAGAGCGTGGAAGTTCCCAGGAAATATTTCTCACATAATTCATTGTGGAATCAGAGTGTGAATTTGAGGGATCAACCGTAGCGTTCGTCATTAAAAGCTTGTCCAGTGTATCGGATGAGCTCTTGTAATTGAGACTTTAATTTGAACGTGACCTCGCCTGCTTACGTCCGTCTCTGCGTGCTCTCTGTCAGTTGTCCAGAACCGCATCACAGCCTTCTGGTTCCGGGGGAAGGAGTTGGCGCTGGCCTTCGGTCTGACGCTGGCCTTTTCACGCCTGGGGTCCGTTCTCAACTTCTTCCTGACCCAGAAGTTTGAAGCGCAGTACGGCATGCAGTGGACCTTATGGGGAGGTAGGATAGCCAAAGATTCAGCTCTACACTTAAATATTGTTTGAATATTTCTCCATAGAAAGTGTAATTTTTTTACTTGCAGTTGATGTATTGATATAACACAAGCCTTAGTGTCATTAGGGTTAGAAGGGGTTCGTCTTATTCTGGTTTCTGGGTGTGTTTGTGTCTGTAGGGGCTTTCTTGTGTGTCCTGGGTTTCCTTTCGGCCATCACAGTCAGCATCCTGGACAAGGTAGGCATGAAGCAGTTGGGACTGGACGGGGCCATCCAGGAAGAATCACGCAAAGTGGTGAGTGACAGACCCCTACTCACTGGCCTGATTCCAATACGGAATACATGTGCTCTTCACTGGAGCCTTGTTTTCTTTCAATGTGGAGATGTTCCTGCGGTGATTGGAGGTTCTGTTGGACTCTGTGTGTTTTCCCTAGAGGGTGCAGGATGTGAAGCTCTTGTCTCTCCGGTACTGGCTGCTGGTTCTCACCATCATGTTCTTCTACAATGGCATCTTCCCCTTCATAGCTGATGCCAGGTATGAAGACACACAACCACATTTTTCTGTACAGGTGGATAATAAATTACCAAGGAGAATCATTGTTAACTAGTAACTTTCTAAAATACTTCCGTTGTGTTGTGTGTGGGTCCCTGGAGGCACACTCAAACGTCGTTCACATGACCCAAAATGTTGTTTGTTGGCTCGACATTCTCACACACAGATACGTGTGTGTGGCGTTAACTGACCTTGCTAATAGGCTTTTGTTGTTGTTGTTGTTGTATGTCTTCCTGACCTCCACAGTAAGTTCATTCAAGATAAATACAGCGGCTACAGTCAGAAGGAGGCTGCTTACATCGCTGGTGCAGTTTATGACAGCTCACTAATCCTCTCAGCCAGCGTGGGCATTCTCATCGTAAGTCGCTGCTGCGCCGTCAAAACACACCAGACCAGCGACAGAATCCATGTTTCCACATGTAACAACAGGCTCAACTTAGCGACGTCCGCAAAGATGTAAACCTAGTTGAAGTTGTGTTACGATGTTGTGTCACGATGCTCACGTATACCATGGTGTTGTGCCCACAGGACTGCGTGGGTTTGCGAGGGGTCTTTGCTTTGTTGTGTGCCGTCCTCACCCTGCCTGTGTTTGGCCTCCTGGCCTTCACCTTCGTCCCCCCGCTCGTTTCCACCATCTGGCTGGGAGTCACCTACTCCTTTGCTGCTGTGGGTCCATCCACCTGCACCACCTCACCTGTGTCCTGATGGGAACCGCTCTACACATTGCATGGATTTCCTTTGAATGCATTGACTCATTTTATGTGTTTATTTTATTCATTCCTTTCTCCCCTCCGCCTTTAGGCAAGTATGTGGCCCTCTATTCCGTTGGTGGTCCCTCAGGCAACTCTGGGGACAGCTATGGGGCTTGCCACTTCAGTTCAGATGATTGGTATCGGTGTGTCTAATCTTATCGTCGGGCAGATTTTGGGCACCAAGTCTAGGTAAACATATAGTGAACTTCAGCACCTCTCTATTGAAGTCATTTGAAGTTATACTACCTCAAATGATCATTGTTTGGCTGCAGTATAATTGATCCATATATTGTGTGTTGACACTGTCCCTTCCCCCCTTAGCGACGCTAAGATTCCTTTGTGGCGTTGGCAGAGGATGATGATCTTCATGCTGGCTAACACCATTGCCTGCATCTTCACCTCTGTGCTTCTCAACATCGTGGACCACCGCCAGGTCAGCCAACAGAACTTGTGATTCCTTTGAATTAAACAGACTAATTACCATGCTGTTTATAACCTAGGGCTGTAGGTCTACTAGAGTACTAAACGTCTCTGTCTTGTTCATCCAGGATGGAATTCTGAATAAGACCACCAAGAGATCTGGGGCTCCAGCCCCGCTCACTAGTGGACCTAGCGACCAGGATCCACTGGTACAGGGAGAGGAAGGCCCTGACGAGGGAGAGGGAGAGGAAGAGGAAGAGTCGGCTCGATCTCCCTCTGTCAACAGCTCCTAATAATTCTGTCAGGATTCCGCCTCAAATTTTGTCAATGTGCCGAGTTATTGTATCTGACAGGGATACATAATTCTGATCTATGTGCCAGTGTACCTTACAATGTTTTTTTTTTATTTTGTCAGTTCACTTTCTTGTGGCATGCTAGTGTCAAAAGTCTCCAAACATGAATTATATGAGAGACACACATGTAATTCTCACTTCACTGTTGTGCCTCTAAGAAGATTAATAATGTTTTCTTGAAACTGATTCCTAATACTGTCTAATTCTTCTCATATCAGACCAAAAAAATTACTGGTTTTACTTATCAAAGATATGGTCATATTCTCCTAGCCTTGCACACTAAATGTATTTTAATTGATTGTAGACATGATAGTTGAGGTCACCATTTCAGAACAGATAGCATACCTTTTATTCAGTGTCAGTATCACAGCACTGGAAATTATGATGCAAATCTGAAAACAAACCAATGCAGGTTTTTGGTTCATAACTTACAACATAACAAAGGACAGTCTGTGGTAACTGGTTGGTTTCAATGTTGTCAAGCCTGTAGGCCTACCCAGTTTGGTAATATGTTTTAAGAAATTAACAAATACTTTAGCTTTAGACTATTCAAAGTGATAAACAATCACGTTGGTGCCATGTGATGCTTTCAGACGTACAATGTCAGACGTTATATCGTTATTTACTGTTTTGTATGCATGCTGCAGAATTTGAATGATAAAACTCGAGTCAGCTAACTGAGATTGCTGCTGTAGGTAAATGACTATTTGATCTGTCTAGAATGAGATACTAAAAGGGATGTCGTTTTTTATACGGTCGAACTGAATAAAATGTTTGTTCTTAAACGTTTGATTTGATCTTAGATAGCTTTGTGTTTAAATGTTATAATTGGTAAAAAAAAAAAAATGACAACACTGTAACTAGATCCACCTAAAACGATGGTCTTGATTGGCTAACATTCAAAGCCGGAAATGCAACGAACTGCCAATCACAATCACGTATCATATTTTTCAAACCTGCCCCGCCGCAAGCAGGAGGCTGTAATACTGAAGAAGTTAGTCGAGTTATTATAGCAAGGACGCCGAGTTTACAGATATTTTAATTCAGAGGAAAGGATCATAATCGTTTTTTTTTTCTTCAAAAAGGTAGGCTAATATCAAAACTTAAAAAGGACGTTTGTGGCGGCTAGCTCAAACTGCTGCCTCTTGCTCGTCTGTAGAGCCTAACTTGCTCAAACATTTATACAGCGATCAGTTTACTATCAGATATTTGGTTATGTTTGGTAACATTTTGGTTTTCTGATGACGTAATTACACACAAGGTGTTTTCATACGTTAGGTCGTGGTTACAAAAATAATACTGTTGAATACAAAGTACCAGGAAACCCCTCCATCATTCAGGGTAACTGTTGTTCAGCAGGATGGAGTCCCGGTTTGCCAGGCTCCGCCAGCGGGACAGCAGTGTCGACATGCTGCGGTTAAAAGTGTCCAGGAGACGGTCCCAAACACAGAAGGAGAACCGCGAACGGGCCCTAAACACCCGGAGACAGTTGGACAAACTGCCCGAGCACGACTGCTCATCCTTGGACACGTCTATCATGACGAACCAGTCCACCATTAAAGAAAAAGCACCGAATATTAAACCAGTGAAAAGTGAGTTGGAATCGTTGAGGGTTCATCGTCTGTTGTAGTTACAGTAACACAGTCACCATAGTAGTGCTCGAATTATTTTATAAAAAAATATTGTTCTCCTTCTCAGACTCGGCAGTTGAGGAAAGGGTGAAGATGCTGGCTCGCTACAAAGAGGCCAAGGAGCTTCAGAAGGAGAAGGAGAAGAGAGCGAGGGAGAGGAAGGGTGTGTTCAAGGTGGGTCTGTACCACCAGCAGGCCAACCAGCCCTTCTGCTCTCTGCCTCTGGTCTCAGCAGCCTCAAGCAGAACCAAGGTAAGGAGCTGTCAATCAAGCATACCATGAGCTAAAGGGTTACTTTCCTCCAGTTCAGTTCTCTCTCACACACACAGACACTTTAATCATCATACATGGTAGACAACTCCTCAGATTTAGTCTCTGGTGTTGTTTTTCTCTGCGTAAAACTATGACGACCTTGATGTAGTGAAATCTCCTCTCTGTTTTAGGCTCCTCTGCCTCACACACAGAAAAACACAGTCCCTGCCGCTGTAAAGAAAGGTTTGTTTCCTGTCCTGAACGTCACACCAAACACCTGCCTGATCATGGAATCAGCTCTGGGTAGCATCATTTTAAGCATAAACATAATAATTATTGTTATAATGGATGATGTTAAGAATCGTCACTGTCATCCATAAGTGTGACCTCTGTCTTCCTGTAGTGGAGCCAGCTGGAAGGTTAACAAGGAGCAGAGTGGCAGCTCTCAAACCCCCTCCTGCCCCTCCTGCCAGCAGGACCAGGGTTGCTTTAGGTACCCCTGACAAACACCAACACGTGCCCTCCAATCACAACTCCAACTGCTTCCTGAATCTTTAACCATGGCCTTCTTTCCAGGACTCCTTTTGTCCCTTTCTATGCATATAAAAGTCTCTTTATGCTGTATTTCCACATATTTACCTATTGAATCTGTTCTTCCCCAGTTGAACCGGTTCCAAGAGTCCCTGTTACGAGGTCGTCTGCCAGGCCTCAGGCTGGGAAGGCTCCTGGGCTGAGGGAACAGCCAGCTGCAGGTACTAAGTTTTCCCTGAATCTCTCCACAGTAGCCGTGTACCTTTCTGACGGGGCTTTTAGCTGCAGAACTGTGTCAGACCACCATATCAACACAACCTATATGTCCTTCTTTCTTGTTGTGAAGAGGCCCAAGGCCCCAGGACCAGATCAAACATGAAGCTCGCTGCAGTGCCCCCTGCTGGCAGAGGGAGGAACACTCTGAAGGTCAGCCTTTTTTCCACCTAATACACTCCTGACAGGGAATTCACAGGCTACCAGTGTTCCGTTTTGATGCAGCCTTTTAAGTGAACTCATGAGATATCACCTCATTTTAATGGGCTTCATATTGAACATGTATCATTGCATTTCTCTGAAGGCCCAGCCTCGTAACGTGATAGAGGCAGTGGAGGTTGTCTGCCCCCCCAGCGTCCGAGCCAGTGAAGATGAGGACATGGAGCAGGACCCAGTGACAAGCGCCCCTGTCCCCCCCAAGGCCCCTACTCCTCCCCTGTCCTCCTTCGCCCCACAGGGCTTTGTGTTCCAGCCTCCAGTGGGCCTGTCATCCTTCCAGCCCATGCCTCTCACACCCCGCTCTGCTGAAGCCTTCCTGGCCCCCAGGTGTGTGTGTTGGACCAACATGATGGTTGTCTTCATTCACCTCGCATGTTCCTCTCATGTACCTGACTCTTTCTTTCCTCTCTCCCCTCAGTTGCAGCTTCTCTTATCCGCCAGTTCCCCTCTACTCTCTGGACACCCTGAGTCCAGAGGCTGAGCTGAGCGCTCCCGCTGCCCCCAAGTCACCTCTGGGCCCCTTGCCTCGCTCCTCTCCCTCCCTGCCCCCTCCGGCTCCAGCCAGCCCCCAGGAGCCCCAGCACAATGTGGCATACTTCCGGTGAGGGAGGAGGAGGGATGTCAGTGGGATTGTTCATCCTTTGTTACACAAGGCTGGATGCAAATTCTGACTTCTTGACTGTGTGAACTTTATTTAGTAAAACTATGAATTATTTTTGATTTCCAGATCAGAGATGGGCAATGAGACAGACCGGCTGTTTGGGCAGTGTGAACAGTGGGAACCGAGAGTGGATGACACCTCCATCCCTGAAGAGAGTGAGTGTCTCTCTCTCTCTCTCTCTCTCTCTCTCTCTCTCTCTCTCTCTCTCTCTCTCTCTCAAATGCTCCTTCTTTCGTTTACCAACTGGCATGTGAAAGCCCCTTCCCTCTCTCTCTCTGTGTATGTGTGTGACCTCCTCTCCTCCCTCTCTCCAGTGCGGGATGGCATACGCACAGTGGTGGGCCAGGCTCGTCTCCTGATGAAGGAGAGGTTCGGACAGTTCCGCGGCCTGGTGGACGACTGTGAGCTGGGCCGTGGGGAGAAGATCATCACCTGTACTGACCTGCAGGGCTTCTGGGACATGGTCTACTACCAGGTGGGTTCTGGGACATGGTCTACTACCAGGTGGGTTCTGGGACATGGTCTACTACCAGGTGGGTTCTGGGACATGGGCTTCTACCAGGTGATAATCTGAAATGAAATCTCATGAATCTCCTCTTGTCTGTTCTCTTCATCCTCTTGTCTGTTCTCTTGTTCTCTCTCCCAGGTGGAGGATGTAAACAGGAAGTTTGTTGCTCTGTCAGAGGCGGAGTCTCGTGGCTGGCAGGAGGAGCATAAGCCCCCGCCCAGACAGAAAAAGATGGTGAAGGTGAGATAAAGGGTGGCTGGTCTTCTAAAGGAGCTCGTATGTGTTCATGCTGAGAGAGACGTCAACTTCTAAGGTAATTGTCAGATTCCTGAAGGTGCGTCTCTTCCTCCCTCCTCCCCTACCCCAATCAGAAGCCTCCATCGGCGCCCTCTAAGCCCAACGCCGCCCCGGGGGCCAGCGCAGCAGCCAAGTCTCGCCTGGCCGCCATCAAGGCTGCAATGAAGGCCAGGCAGCAGGCTGCTGAGGCTGAGAAGGCCGACCAGGCTGAGGCCACAGCCAGCGCTGAGGACAAGCCAGCCCTGGAGCCTCCGCACAGCCAGAACCAGGCTCCTGAGATAGTGCTGTTCCACGGAGGCTTCTTCCAGGTGGAGAGCCCAGCCAAAGTCCCTGGTAAGAGGTGGTGGATGACGGGAGGGGAGAAAGGAAGTTGTTCTTTTGGGGTTTGACGCTATTTTAAAGTTCCTATTCAGGCTTGTCAAGAAGAAGTTTGTTGACTTTTTTGCATGTCGACTTTGCCCAGGTCCGGTGCGCAGGTCATCTCGTCTGATTGGTGCTGTGCTACCCCAGCCCTCCCTCTGCCATGGCTCCAGCCTATCAACACCTGGCAGGACACGATCGTCCTGCGCTGCTTCCCCTCTGGCCCTCCCTCTCCGCTGCACTCCAGCTCGCACCCCTGCCTGTACCCCTGCCTGCACCCCTGCCCGTACCCCTGCCTGTACCCCTGCCCGCACCCCTGCTTGCCTCAAACTCAACCTAGCCCACACCCCCCAGCCCTGCACCACCCAACCCCAGCCCTGCACCCCCCAGTCCAGCATCCATGACCCAGCCAGAGGATCTCTCTGCTTCACACCCGTCGTAGAGGCTCCTCCCATCAAGCAGGACAAGGTTGTCCCTGACCAACCAGAGTCTGAGCAGATGCAGAATCACATGGCTTGCAACCAATCAGAGGTGAATACTGAGGCGTCTGAGCACATCAGCCAACCACAGCTGGCTGTTGATGTTCCAGCCCAGCTCCTCAGCCAGTCAGAACTGGCCGTAGAGGAATCATACAGCCTTGCTGTGTCTGAGGTCAGCCCTGTCACATCCACCCCTGCATCAGCAGAGGCCTTTGATCTCAGCGTACCCCTCATCACCAGCCTGTACCCCAGTCTGCCTCTCTCTCCCCCCAACCTCCCCCTCTCTCCTCCCAGCTGCAGAGCCCACTCACCCCCCTCCTCCCCAGCCAGCAGCCCCACCCTGAGCTTCAGCCTCTCCCCCTGCTCTCTTCACACCCCGGCCAAGGTGGGGTCCAGCCTCCCTCTCTCCTTCCCCAGCCCAGTGTCCTCCCCCCACCCTGCCATCCACATCTCCTCTTCAGCCATAATCAGCAGTCCTGGTGTCAGTGGCAGGTAGGAGACTAGACCTTTTTGCGCTCAATCTCTCTCATCGAATAGAACCACAGCTCTTTAGTGAAGAGCTTTGACTGAACTGTTTTCTCTCTCCTGTCTTCCTCCCAGCCCCCTGCATGATGAATCCGTCTTTGAGGTAGGTCTTTGACTAATCTAGTCTGTTCTGGTTGCAAGTACAGTACAACACCCATGTCTTGGTCTATGTAAAGATCATTCAGACACCTTATTCAGAGTAATTTTTTTCGGCAGCAGGGTGTTCCACAGTTGGACTTTGAGCGCTACCTCCTACCAGCTACCAGGCCCAGCCTCTCATCCCAGGCCTCAGAGATGACCTCTCCCACCATGGACGTTGAGATGGACAGTCCAGGGACTCAGCCTGGAGATCTCACTCAGGATGGAGGCACCCCCATAGGTGTGTGTGTGTGAGTGAGAGTGGGAGGCAGAGATGGGCTTGTTGTCTTGTAATTAAATGCCTGGCATAGTGTATCCAAAACACAACTTCCTATCTACACTGTTGTATGGGTGATGGTGAAACTACACTTTTTAATTGGGTGGTTTAGCTTGATTGATGTGTTCACAGTGGTGTTTCTTTTATCTCTCACTCCAATCACAGCTTTCCCTTGCATCGCACAAACGTTCACTCCACGGACTCCACAGGTTCATTTATTTTCTTTTTTTCCACCCTAACCTTTTTGTTGGATGTAGCTGAAACGGTATCTTTCAATTCAACTTGCTGCTGGTATTTTTCTTACCCAAGTGCCTTGTCTTTCCCCTCACCTGTCTGCCCCTCCCCCTCACCTGTCTGCCCCTCCCCCTCACCTGTCTGCCCCTCCCCCTCACCTGTCTGCCCCTCCCCTTCCAGGTAGCAGAGCACCTGATGTTCTTCAGTCCTGCCCCCAGGGACAGGATACGCCAGTCAGTTTGTCCCAGTGATCTCATGGTCTTCACACCTCCCAGTAACAGATGAGAGCTACGTGTGCTTTTGACTAAATAGCCTCTTGGCTATCAAGGCCCTTTGGTGCAGGAAAGCTGTGGCCCTGTCAAGTCAAATGTAATTATTTTCTGTCTAGTTCAGCCATCTTGCTCTTTTTTTAATACATTTTTTATAATAAATAATACATTTTATTTGGATGTCGCCTTTCTCGACACTCAAGGACACCTTACAAAAATGAGATAAAAGAACACATCAACAACTTTATCTTCTTCTTTCTCCATCTCTCATTCTTATGACTTTTTTCAGCATTCTAGATTTTACTTGTGTTGATAATCAGAACACAGAACTTTTCAGAACTATTTTTCAGCTCTTTGAGAATTGTTTTGTGGATTTTCTTAATTTTTTTACCAGTGGAAAATAACTTTTTAAAATAATGCTGTTTTTATATGTATTCCTTAGATAATAGAAATAAGATTTTTTTTACTGAGGTTGATAAAGGTCAGAAATACGGAATGTAATGGTTCCGAAATTAGTTCAGTAAATAAAATATTTTCAAAGAACTCTTTTGACATTTATTATTATTCAATTCACTTAATCCAACATATCCTATCCTATATACCAGAATTATTTTTTGCATGTAGAGCTACAAAAGGAAACACTAGCTTACTGTGTCTATCTAGACCCAGTGTATGAGCAGTAGTTCCATAGCAGGCCAGTCCCAGACCTCCCTGTGGAGTACAGCACCAGGATCCAGCTGGGGACTATTTCTTCTTCTTTGCCCCAGTGGCGGGAGACTGTTTTGTTACTGCTACAGAAGTGGCGGAGGCCAGGGGCGTGACTTGAGGCGAGGCGTTTGACTCATCCTCCACACCCTCTCTCTCAGCCTCCTCATCATCTTCCTCCTCCCTCCGCCTCTCCTCCTCAGCCTCCCACGCTTCCCTCAGCCTGGGGCAGAAGAGGAACACTTGTGACTTCTGCTACGACAGGTTTTTCTTGCTCTTAAAGGTCTCACACATTCCAGCATCCTTATCAAGGTCAGCAGCCTGTCAGGGCCTGTGCTTACCGGGCCCGCTCCTTGGCCTTGGCCAGGCTGATGCGAGCGCAGGCAGCCTGCTGTAGCTTGTGTTTCTGCACCTCTCTGCTCAGCAGCAAGCTGTGCTCGTACGCTGGGTAGAACACTTGGCTGAAGAACCGGTGGGTTCTCTGGACCCAGGCCTCCAGCTCCCCCTCGGCTGGGCCCTCGCCCACGGAAACCACCCCTGCTTCCCCCCTATCCTCTCTTGGCTCTGGAGGGATGACATCATCATCATCATTTGAGGGGAAATTATTATCTAAATATTGTGGATGTGTTTGTGGAGAAAAGCAGATGACCTGTGCTGTTGGTATGAGGAGGGTGGAAGGATAGGTTGGTCTCCATGCCTGATTCAGGGCTGACCCCTGCAGCACCAATCAAATCCTCATCTCTCCGCTCAGTGACTGATGAGAAAGTGGCAGAGCCACCGGCTAGCTCTGGAAACACACACACACAAACACACACACCAACAATCATCTAGGCAGTATGAGTTTTGAAAGCATTCCACCACAACGTCGTTTACATCCTGAGACCTGTGAATACGCATCACAGGATGTGAGGTCACGCAAGAGGCTGGAGATGCAGTCACAGAAACACGGTCCAGATATGTAGGCAGGATGTGGTGAAGGGGTAGAGACCAGACCTGCGGTGTCAGACCTGATCTTGCCTTCAGGCCTGGGACTGTGCCTGGGTTCCAGGTCCTCATGAGTGGACGTCTGCAAGACCTCAGACTTCCCCACCTGCAGCATGACACAAACAGCCTCTAGCAGCAGAACAAACCCTAGGCTGGCATCTGAGAGGGAGCCACGCCCTCGCTGTGTGACCCACCTCGGTTGACTTAGGGCTGGATAGGAGCTTGGAGGTGTTGGGGTTATTCACAAGAGCTCCAGCCTGGAAGGAACAGCAAATGAATTGACTAGCTGGGTGGTTGATTCAATGACTGACATCCATACAGTAATCCATACAAATACAATAAAAGAAAAAACTTTCTGTAGCACTATAGACTTTACTGCATCACTTAACCCACTTAAGTAGTGAGTACAACCTATTAAGATAACATGCACTTTAGATGGGCATGGCAGGGGGGAGAGAGGCTGACCGTGGTTGAGGCTCTCTTAGTGGCATGCAGGGGACTCTCTCTAGGTTCCTCTGTGGGGGTGGCCCTCAAGGTGCCGAGAGGGGGGCCTGTCTCGGTCGCCTCCCCTGTCCCAACGTCTTCAACCAGGTGACATTTGACCTTGGCGC
This sequence comes from Neosalanx taihuensis, assembly GCA_030340665.1. NCBI lineage: Eukaryota > Metazoa > Chordata > Actinopteri > Osmeriformes > Salangidae > Neosalanx > Neosalanx taihuensis. Next base: position 2,334,944 of record CM059303.1, read on the forward strand.
AGCCCAAGAGCGCCTCGAAGAACTCCAGGAACGTCATCTGCAGTAGAGCAGATTCAACGAGAGAAGGAACATGATCACAGGAGCTGACTCAGCAGTGGAAGCATCTGCTTGGAGGTTGGAAGTGAGCTAGGCTGGGCAGAATGTTGACCTACTGATCCTACATGTTCGGTCAACCCCCAGTACTGATGGTTCGAATGGGGACAGTGGTGATGTTAGTAGCTTCATAAGTATCTACCTGTGTAGAGCATGACAGGGGTACTGACCTCCAGATCCAGGTTATAGTGTTCCTGGTGGGACATGACAGGAGTATCCATGGAGATGATGTCCAGCAGTCTTCTGGTGGTCAGCTCAGCATCAAACAGAGCTAGTTCCTGGTGGAAACATGAAGACAAGAAGATTCCTACTTTGTGTGCAGAGATGAGAATACTTTGTTACAGTATCCTAACACTCGTTTGGCATCTCTATTCTGAAAGTGACTTTCATACTGTTTTTCATACAGATCCTTACCTCCATATTTGATTCCCTGTATCTTGTACTATCTGTACCCTGCTGCTGTTGCAAACTGCAATTTCCCCACTGCGGGACAAATAAAGGATTATCTTATCTTAACGAGCCAGTGACAGCCAGTACCTTGAACATCCATATGAAGTCTCTGATAGTCATGGTGGAGTCTGCTGTGGGCCGAGGCTTGCAGAAGGCCTGGTAGATCTCCCAGCATCTCTGGATGTAGTTTGCAGCTACCACCGCTCGCCTGGGATGGCTGAACAAGATGCCTGGGAGGGGAGAGGTCATGTTTAGGTGAGTGTGCGTTGGGAGTTCAGTCAGGCGTGTGGGTGTAGGTGTGTGTACATGCATGTGTGTATGTGGGGGTGTTGGTGTGTTTGTGTGTGTACCTTTCACCATCTTTGCGTTGGGGATGATGTCCTCATTCATCAGTTTAGAGAAGCATGTGACCAACACAGGAGTGTTTCCAGACACCCTGAGACACAGAGAAACACACCTGTCAGACTGTGAGGGAACCTGAACATCTCTTGATCTTCTGGAACGTGTACTTAAAATTAAAAAATAACAAACGTTCATAACAGATTTGTGAAATGGGTGTAGCAGATCAAACAGAACTAGGCCAGGCTTACTCCAGGTCCCTGTGGTAGGTGTGGTACGCCAGAATGACCACACTACTGAGGAACTTCCTGAGGAGCATGGTGGAGAAAGGACTGTGGATCTCTTCTGCAGAAACATCCTCTGGAGCACAACATCACAAAACAGAGAGCTGAGCTCTGCCATGTGCACTAGAGGTAGGAACAGTGTCCTTATCATAATTAGGCCTCTTCTCCAGTAATGTGATTACTAGCCATGCTATTCCCAAACAGTGATCTTATTTAAATGATCTAGCCCTAACCCTCTTATTAGCAAGCCTCACCTCCGACAATGTCACAGTTATCCGCAGCCCAGAGTTGTTTTCTATCAGTAGCCCTGCTAGTATGGATGATCAGACCTAGCAGTAGAGTGTAGAGCAGTGGTGGGCAATCCTGGGCCACTGTCCTGAAGATTTTCCTGGTCCAAAACACCTGATTGTAATGACCAGGCTTTCACAGAGCTTGATAACGACCCATTCATTAGAATCAGGTGTGCTGTAGCAGGGAAACATCTACAACTTTCAGGACAGTGACCCCCGAAGACCAGGATAGCCCATCCCTGGTGTAGAGTGTGTGTAACCTTCCAACCCTGTTCTCAGCAGGCCTCACCCCCAGCGATGTAGCGGTCCACCTGTGCCAGAGTGATGACGTGGGGGCGTGTCCTGCAGTCCTTCAGCAGACGCCACAGCTGCAGGCGGGACAGCAGGAAGGTGTTGTCAGGGGAGGGGGCGTGGCCTAAGCTGCTGTAGAAGGTGTAGATGGACCTGAGCTCTGTGATGTGACGCAGCACCGCAAACTCCACCTGGAGGGGGAGGAGGAGGAGGTCCACAGGTGGGTGGAGTCAGGCCGGCAGGTCACGTGTTTCCTGCTGACCAGGTGCTGTCTACTCTGAACACACCACTGGACTGACCTGTTGGAGCTCCAGGCCTCTGCGGCTTTCTGAAAGCTTCTCCAGCAGGGTGGTGATGTCCAGAGCTATGTCTGGGCCCAGCGCAGAGGAGGCACCATCCAGCTCTCCATCCCTCCTGGGGAGGGTCCCTCCAACACAACCAACACACACAGCTTACAGTATGCATTGTACAGCACATAAACAGGACAACAATGGTGCAGTTTAGGGGGTTTGTGAGTTAAAGTGAAAGGTCAGTAGGCTACAACTACGCTGATGTGCTTACCATCCTCTGGTAGGGGTGTGTGTGTTCTAATTCCCCTCAGATCTGGGGTCTTACAGCCATCAAGGCGAAAGGCAGGGAACTCCGCCAGGTAATCATCCACAAACTCCCCCTCAAACACACGTCCGTTCTTGAAGATGAACTTTCCCTGTACGACATGATAGAACGGATCTGATCTACGGACGATGCGTTCGACAGGCCCACATTTAACCTGTCACACATCTGTGACCTGTGTGTTGGATTTCAGACGCACCTGTCCGTGTTTTTTGTCGCTCTTCCACTGACCCTGGTAAAGAGCCCCGCTGGCGTAGTAAAAGCTGCCCTCTCCATGACGCCGACCCTGAACAAACTGGCCCCGGTACTCGTTCCTCAGCGGGTACTGGGAGCCATGAACACGCTTCAGGAACCAGGTGTGCGTCCCTTGGCCATGCTGAGACACAAGCAGAAGAGCATGTGAGTTAACTGAGCTTGTGAATTAATTTAATTTCAATTTGAATTAAGTAAATTTATTTTTAACACTTAAACATAATCCAGTTAATTGTATCTAGCTTGTGTAGTGACAGTCATCTGCTATCCTGATAGCACAGTGGCATACTGGGGCATCCCACCTGGATCCCGTTCTCCCAGGTCCCGCTGTAGCGCTGGCCCAGCTGCAGCCAGTCCATCCTGCCTTCCCCATGTCTCAGGTTGTTCCTCCACTGCCCCTCGTACTTGTTACCTGACAGGTAGCTGCCGAGGAACCACACACGCATCTGTATCATCTACTGATGCCCTGGTGGGCCACACAGAAACATCCCAGGAATTCCAAAGCCAAAGAATGGAATGGAATGGGAAGCTGAGGTTCCATACCATCTCACCCCCCATCCCTCTCTGTTGTTCATGACCCAGTCTCCTTCGTACCAAGAAGTCGACTCCTGGTTATAGCATATGGTGCCCTGGTACACACACAGTAAACATCCCATGCCTAACTAAGATAACCAGAAAGTTTCATTTCATAAACAGATCGATCAGCGACGGTGTGCAGTTACTTTTCCATGTCTCTTGCCGTGGTGCCATTGACCTCTGTAGATCACTGAGTTATTGGCACACCTGTAGGTACCCACACCATGACGGATCCCATTGAAGATCCCCCCCTCATAGGAGCTGCCGTCCAGCCAGGTGTACAGGCCATGACCCTGGGGCACATTGGACACAAACTCCCCCTGTGACAGTATAAGGAAGAGCTCAGAATTGTGTCTTTGTAGTAATAGTGGGAAAAGTGAGTTAAAGCCTACCTCATATTTCACACCATCTGTCCATATGTAGGTTCCTCGACCGTGCATGAGACCCTCTGAAAAGCTGCCCTGGGATATGAGAATGGGTTTGATTTGTTCATGGATTCTGTTCAGGGTTTTCATGGAGAAACATTGCTGAAAACGTGACAGATAAGCTGGTTACAGCAGGGATACCTTGTAAACGTGTCCTCCCTGGAAATATGCAACACCTTCACCGTGGAACTGCTCTCTATCCTTCTCCCCCTCGTACCTGTGAATGTTTGATTTTTTATTTTACACATTTTTATCAGTCGATTATAACAGCCTGAAGACTAGATAGAGACTCACCTTTGAATGATGATGTTGTGAAGAATTTGCACATCGTGGAATTCATAGTGACTTTTCTCCAGGTGGGATGAGAATGACGTCATCAGATCAGTGTCTGACTCCTGTTCGGATTCATGGTCAACAACCGCAGGCTCACATTCATCACTAGCGGCAAAACTATTTACCAACAGTTTACTGAGAGATATTTCCGGGCTGTTCTTCTCAAATGTCTTCTTTTTGTCCCCTTTTGCCATTTTTTACACCTCTTACAGGTGACGCTTTTCCGTAAACATCTTCTCTATAGCAACAAAGTTGGTTGCTAGGGAGACACTCCTGACATGGAGGTTAACGTTGGGTCCAAAAGCCCGTCGAGTTTAGGTTATTATTTAAACCAAAGTCAAGTATGCTTTCAAACGTCGCGTAAATATTTTGTATTGTATTCCTGTTTTTCTTAACTAATCTAAACCTGAAGCGTATCTCTCAGAAACATAGTTTTATGTTTGTTTTCGCAACATTTTGACATGCTGACCATGAACGAAGCACGCCCTCTTGTGGCCAAAACATGCGTTTTAAAAGCGACAAAAAGCTAAATAGGATGGAAAATAACACAATTTTATTTGTGGAAACCAGTGCTTGAAAGATTTTGGAAAAGCTTTATCGGTATAAAAAACACACTTGGCTTACATTGGCTTCGTGCAAGCACAAGAATGGGCCCATTGAGAAACGGTCAAGGGGAATTCTTGAAAGCCAAAGAGAATATATGTTGTGGTTTCCAACATGATTGTTCAAAAGGTTCCTGGCTCTGTTCAGGAAACCTCAGACTACACTAGACAACCACAGGTCCGCATGTATTCACCTCACAAAACCTTCAAAACGGTCATGCTTCAAGTCTTTCAGAATTTAAAGTGTTTTATGGACTGCTTTTTGAAGCCAGAACTCTAGTTTGAGGGAGGGGGGTTGAAAAACATTGTAAGGATTTTTAAGATACTTTAAGGTTCATAGGATGGGTGATCCTAAAATTGCCTTATTCTGCACACACCAGTAGATTTGTTAGACGCTGGAGTTTGAAGAGTAATGAGAGTATGTTTTCCAAAAGGGCTAAGTATTGATTGATATTGTGATATATCTTGATTGATATTCACACGAATGATGAAATTAAGAACTGTGTAAAGACATATGTTTACCTCTTGGATGCGTCACAGCGTGTGGCCATTATTTTATTTGACTGCCTACATTAAAAACTAACCACATGAGGGCGCTCAACTGCATGTGATTAAAAACAGGTAGACTTCAGACCAGATACTTTACAATGAGCATTGAAAATGAACTTAAAAGCAATAGGTGTCCTCTTTAGTCATTGGAGAGGTTATTCAACAATGTTACATGCACATCATTTCTGTTTAGTTGCTGGTGGAAAAAAAACTTTGACTGCCTGCCCAGCTATCATGGTCCAAATTGGATGCATATTATTGCGGTCTGACCAGGAGGCGTGCGCCTCTTTCTGATTGGTTGAAAGAGATGTCAATCATTCTCTCTGCTGTTTTGTGCACCTCCTCTCCTCTGAACTGACTGGCTCCCCGTGGCTTTTCTCTAAATATCAGCCCAAGAACCTTTCTAGCAGTTTGCCTCCTATGTTGCCACAGACTTATAGCACTCTAAAGGCATGACCGAGGACTGTTTGCAAAGTTAGATCCGTGTAAATCGCGCAGTTTCACCCCTGATTTGGACAAAAAAGCGTCAATCGGACGGATTGAGCTGCAATGAAATCCTTAAAACCACTTGGACTTGGTTGAAACATAGGAAATATTAGGTGAAACTGCTGCAACTCCCCAGATTGTGCGGTGCCTCTGCCATGGAGCCTCACCGGACCCAGGGAAAGCAAGAGGCCGGACGATTTGTCACCTGGATCTAATTTTTTTCGGATCCCAAAATGTTCGCGAAGGACTGAACGGAGAAGGAACATTGAGCGGATTCTCATCGATATTATAATATACTTCGATGCAAAACCAGCCTGTGAGCTAAAAGTTACTGCAATTGACCAGCTGAGCCGTGGGAGGCAAGATGATTACGATCATTGATTATACTTAACTCCGTTACTTGTAGACATATAAGTCTATTATAACGAGATTCAGGTGAATTAATCTGCCAAGAAGACGATCCTGTTTGAATGCTGTTTACTGGGAGACTTTCATCAAGCTTCTTACTAATAGTAGGGTGGTCTTATGAAAGTTTTCTGGGCATTTTTTCCTCCCCAAGACCTCCCATATGGGTCTTTTGAATGTGTTTTATGTTTGAAAGCCACTGAGAAATCACACAAATTGGATTGCGCAGTTTGAAAAGGGAACATTAGATCATTTTACCTTTTTCCATTTGGCACCTGTGTCCGTCCAACCATGTCCTCTAAAGACAATCCCTGTCGGAAATTCCAAGCTAATATTTTCAACAAAAGTAAATGTCAGAACTGTTTTAAACCGAGAGAATCTCATTTATTGAACGACGAGGATTTAAACCAGGTAATTAGATACTGACGACTGTGCATGTTTAAACTAAGCTAACATCTCATTCTTTCATAAACTTTTTCTTTCATTCCACCCTAATATTAGGCTGTCGAATATCCCTGACGAGGCTATAGAGCCTCTATGGCTGATTCAGTTTGTTGAGTTTGACAGAATCACAGGTTTAAAGGTTTGGTTGATTTGTTGTAATTAGTAGCTAAATTACCCATGGGTATGTCAATAGTTATCTTAACAGTGAGTCATTTACTCTTGAATGTGTCAATATGTCAGTGTCACACCTGTGTCAAAGGCTCTTTTGGCCCCTGGGGGACTCTGACAGCTCTGCTTATCTCAGCGTTCTTGTTGTGTTTGTGTAGTCAGGCTTAGCAAAGGGTGAAGCTCAGTGTTGCAGGTGAAAATCCTGTGGATTGACTGCACAAACACATTGAATCATAAAAGCTAAAGTTTTTTTTTAGCATAACAGGCTTCTGGTCCCCAAAGGACGATTAGAAGCATCATGTGAGCCAGTTGAACCTTTCCCATGTATCTCTTTACAGGCCTGCCTCTCTCTAGCACAGCGGACATTTGGCATGAAATATCCATCCAAGTTCGACTGAACTAGGCTGACTTTCACTATGGTTTCCAAGACGGCTTTACTAAGCTGTTTAAAGGCAGGGGGTCCTTTAAGTCACATTCAAGGACTCTGCTTGAATGTCTTTTCACTCCCCCTCCCCTCCCTGCTGTCTCTCCCTCCCTCTCTTATGCAAGCTCACTCCTAAAGAAGGGAAGAGTAATGGACAGAATCATGTTTTTCTTAGTTTTTTTTGGCTACATGTCTTGAAGTGTTGGTTATCTTCCTGAGCAGGTGATCTATTCAAAAAAAATAAAAAATCTCCCAGAGGGGTGTGTTTTCATGGAGCATTGAACATCATATGATGAGCTCCCTCCTTCCCTGGATAAAAATAACATTGAGGTTTAGTCTGTTGTCATCCTCTGCAGAAAGATTGATGTATGGGGTTATCATGTCAGATTTAATAGGCTGGACTCCCAGCAGGGGCTTTGCTGCCTGTCAGAGCGACACTGGGCTACTTAGTTCAGGGACCCAGCTGCAGCAGTGAGAGTTCAGAGCAGCCCGAATACTCCTGCTCAGTACGTCTCATTCCAAACATATTTTCAGTGGAAGCTTTTGTCATTCCCTCAGTATTTTCCCTCCCCCTCACCACCGCTAACCCACAGTGCAGTATTACATCGTCATTAGGATGGAGGGGGGGGGGGATGAACGGGGGGACGAATTGTGAAATGAACACTACTGCACAGTGTTTGTCTCTTCTCTGTGTCGGTCTCTCTGTGTCTCTGTCTCTCTCTCTCCCTCGTTCGCTGCCTTTTGTCTCTCTTCTCTCTACCTCTCTACTCTTCTATCCCCCACAAACATACACATACACTAACAAATGACTGCATTTAACCGTTGAAGGGTAAAAGATGACCTAGATCTGCATTGCCAGTTCGGTCCCTGGAGAATGTGCCACAGGGCCCCCCGTCTGGCCATGTGAGGAGAGATGAACCCTTTCTGTTCCTGGCCTTGCCCTCTCTCTCTCTCTCTCTCTCTCTTTTCCACCCCCCTCCCATGCTTTACCCCTCCTCTCTCTCTCTCTCTCTCTCTCTCTCTCTCTCTCTCTCTCTCTCTCTCTCTCTCTCTCTCTCTCTCTCTCTCTCTCTCTCTCACTCTCTCTCTCTCTTTATCTCTCTCCCATGATTTACCCCTTCTCTCTCTCATCAGAGAGTGGGAATGACCTTCCTACAGATCCATCAGACCCCCACCCCACCTGCCCTCTCCTCGCCAGTGTTATCATATAAGTAGAGTAGAGGCTTAATCTGAACTGTCAGATGGAATCCCACTCTCAATGAACCCCCTGCTGGATCCCAAGATGCTAACCAGGGCCCCAGCATCAATATTTAAGCATATCAGCACTCAGACATACAAGTGTGTGTGTATATGTGCATGTGTGTGTGCCTGTGTGTGTGTGTTGGAGAAAGGTTAGCAATGCTGTGCCAGGATTGGGTCATATCAGCGGTGCTTAGAATCCTCACTAGACACCTCTAAATGTTTCAGGCCAGCACTGTGATCATGCCTTCATGCTAATCTATGTCCAGCTACATACTGTCCTGCAATGACATGGTAATCAGAGAGAAAGTAGGTTTACGGTGGATTACAAGTGAACATCGACAGAGTGAGCTTCTGACCTGGGAGTGCATGAGAGGAGTATGTTGACATCTTGACTGTGCAAGGAAGCTCTCCGTGTTTTTGATTTTCCCAGAAGCAGAAAGATGTGGACATGGAATTATAGTGGAGAACTTAACATAAACCAATTTGTTTGTTTAGGTATTTAGGTGTAAGCGCTAGCCAGACAAAACAGCCAAAGTACTCCAACTCCACAAAGTTATTATCCCACGCTCATACCAATCCCTTCAGATCCAGTTGTAGCTCACAGAGCTCAGGTTTTTACTGTTACATAAAGCAGCCAGAGAGCATGTCCTAGTACAGAGCTAGGAGTTATTAAACCAAAACCAAGTCCAATTTCACAGCAAAGCTTGAGTGATGGCGGAGAAGCTTGGCTTCTGGTCTTCTCTCCTCTCCCTACACCCTTTGACCCAGCCACTTAGAGGATCAGAGGGAACCAATCTTGTGTGTAAGGTTTTCATTTTTTCCCAGGCAGTACAGGTTAGCATGGGGCTCTGGAATGCAGCTAGACAACGTAGAACTGACTACAGCACACCACAGCTACCTAACGTAGACAAGCACGACCCAGCCAGCTTTGAATTTTTCACAGCATTAAAAACAGGACTGATCTATTAATAGAGCAAGACAGCTTTATACATATAATATTATATCACTCAGTGTAGACCTCAATAGCTAAGCTATATGGTCTCTGATCCAGAGTGAGTTAGCAAACGTTATCTCTTTATTGATCCTGTATCTAATGTACACGTTGGGCAGTGTTGGGGGGGGTTATTTCATCCATCTGTAATTGTTTTGTCCCTCCCCCCACCAGGCTAACCCTATATATGGAGGCTGGTTGCTGCTTGCCCCAGAGGGGACAAACTTCGAAAATCCCCTGCACAAATCTCGGGTAAGTGATCTCACCTCTGCTCTGGGTTATGAAACACACACGCACCAAAATACCCGTTTTAACTGTGGAGAACAGTTCACTCAAGATTGTCTTTTTAAAAGAATTAGTCTGATAATCGACCAACAACCAATTTGGTATTTAAATTAGGACATGTCAGTGTTCAGATTGATTCCTTCCTTCTAAAGTTCAAAGGTCAGTACTAATGAGCATTAGCTTCTAATGCATTTTCAGATTCGAAATTCGTATTTTTTCTTTTCGAACAGCAATCTCAGTAGATTGTTAAATCAAGTCAAAATGCACGCGCCAGCAGAATCAGGTAACCTTGAAATTACGGATGTGTCGTGCTCTACCCTCAGTGAAACTGTGTATACTGTGTATAGTGAAACATTACAGGCCCTTTCCAATGTCAGCTGCACCCGGCCTGGATGGATCTAGGACACTACAGTCCATAGCTGCTTCCGGTGGGAGGCTAGTTTGCTTCAGAATAACCCCTCCACCCCCCCAGCTCACTTTCTCAGGGGCTAATGAGGATAATATTGACTCTATCTCTTGGTGGACTGTCTCATGGGGAGGTTACAGTGAGTGGGGGAGGGGGAGGAGGGGGAGGAGGGGAGGAGGGGGAGGGGGGGTGCTCCCACAGTAGAACCACTTCCTTTCCTCTGCCCTGATATGAAATGATATGATTGAGGGAGGGAGCGTCCTGAAAGAGACCGAGGGGAGGATGTTGAGGAGGAGTGGGAAAATTCTGGGTTCTCACAGCCCCCCCCCCCTGATGGCTTCCATATGGGCACATAGCATCTCTGCAGCCTCCGGCCTCTGCTGCTGTCAACACCCCCCCAAATGCACTATTTCTGTCAGTACTGGGCTCACATGCACTTTTGTTCTGTGGGGTAAATAAACACAGGGCTTGACTGGTGGTGTTGAGTTGGGGGTTTCAAGCTGTTCTGCGAATAGAAAGGCTTGTTCGACCATTGTACTGCGATTTGATTGGAGCTCCGAGAGGAATTAACATCCCAAAGAGCCAATCAGAGAAGAGGATATGTAAAACGCAAAACAACACAACATGTATGTAGTTTGATGGATAGGCCAGAGTATTTGTGGTGAGGTCCTTCTAAATGCTAGCCCTGCCCACCCTCACCCTTGGTGTTGAGTGTAATAGCTCTTTAGAATCTGCTCTTTCTTGCCCTCCCAGCCTCATCAAAAGCTTTAACATCTTCTATCAGTGGACCCTAGTGAGCTTTATATCTAACTCTTAATGGCCCCGCTGAATAACCAGGCCCATATGAGAGTCCTTCAACTCAGGGGCGCAGCAGAGGACGCCTAACGCCAGCCCCAGCCCGGGCCCCTGATGCCTCGTACATCACAAAGCACTTTCTCATCTTTTATTGATGGGGGCAGAAAATGGAGGCTGGTAACACAACACCAGGATGAACCCATGCATTAGGGTAGGGGGGAGTGAGGGTGAGGGGGGGTGTGGGGGGTGGGGTGAAGAATTTATGAAATGGTGTGAGCTGAAATATTCTCTGAAATAGGGTAGTGTTTAACTTCATCTGAAGTGAGTTCCATTGCTTTGTTTACCATGCGTCCACCTGGATGGGCGCTTCAGTCACGCTGTCTAGAAACAGAAACAGTAGAATAGAAGGAATAGACATTTTCGAGAGCCTATAGCATCTATGTACCGGGGGTGTAGATTATTTGGCTGTGAGCAAGTGTGCTTATCCAGAATTGGCTCACTGTCCTGTGTTCCACTGAGAACCCAGCAGATTATTTGGGGGGGGGGGGTTGGGGGGCTAATGGTCTTCCTGGAAGTCTCATCAGGTCAGAGGGGTTATCGCGACATGGATGTTTTAATATTTTGACGCATGGGAGGCGAGGATGTAGGCCAGCCAAATCTCAAAGTCTGATATCTGGCATATGCTGAAACAGAGCCAGCATACTGGATGCTGCACGGCCCCAAGGGTTAAACTGGGCTGCAGAGTGTGTGTCAGTGTGAGAGTTCTGGCTCTGGGTGTAAGATCGAGGCTGCTGAGTCACAGGCCCATCTGCACCATCAGCCTCAGCAGTAAGGAGCTGTTACTGTCAGCAGTATTACAGCCTGTCAGTTGTACAGTGTCTTGTTAGTTACAGTTACACTCCAAGCCTAGGATCGGTTGTAAATACCAAACTTTTGTCTTCAGAACACAGTAGAAAAAGGCCATTATTATTATTTGTGTGTGTGTGTGTGTGGGGGGGGGGGGAATCAAATGTTACAAAACCCACCTCATTCTTCTTTCTCTCTGTCTTTTAACAGAAATGGCAGAGACGGTTCTTCATCTTGTACGAACATGGCCTACTGCGCTATGCCCTGGATGAGATGGTGAGTTTTAAAAACGTCCTCGTTTCGTTGCTTGCTTATAGCTCTGGGAGAGTTTGGCTAACGATAAACACCCATCAGCGCTTGTCACCATCTGCAGTTTGGCAACGAGCTCCAATTTGAATTACTACAACTCTAAGCTGACTTTACGATTGGTTTGTCCATTGTTTACGAGAGTCCCTTGCCGTGTGAAGGTTTTATAACTAAAGCTGTTTGCCCAGAGCTCATCAAAGAGAATGCCTCGTAACGTAGCCTACAACTCATTCAAGCAAACAAACAAAACAATAGAAATGTTGTGTACGTGTTTATGATGCGAGTCAAGGTGGACATGCTTGCTGTGTTTGATGTGTAACCAGAGTCCCAATCTGTCACTCTTCTGAGGCATGCTTGCAGAATGTGTCAGATTGACTTGTGGCCTACTGAGCCATTCTGTCACCACACTGTCAACCAGACCCCGTCACCCCAGCCCTGCTAGCTAGCTAGCATCACACTAACATGCTAAGCACTGTGCTAAGTGGCTGGGCGGGAGGTGCTAAGATGGAATGAAGACTCCGGTCAGATGGTGAAGTCAGGTGCTGGAGGCCTGCAGGACATCAGGACCTCATGTGTGTTTGTTTAAACTGGAAACTCGTATTGTGCAAGTTTTCCTCTTTTCCCGCTACTTCCTCATCAGCGCCAAAATAATAAAAGTAAAAAGAGATTTAGTCTCGGAACCACTGATCAGTATACATTACTGTATTGGTTGTACACACGCTTCTCATATTAGCAAGCACTTAACATCCAGACTAGATGCGGACTGTAGTCGGGCTGTATTGATTGGTCTGTGTTTGTATAATCCTGTAGTTTGGAAAGAGAGGCTGTTTGAACCAGCAGTGCTTTTCTGTGTGATCGATGCACATGCGTCATGATGATAGAACCCTCGTCTGTCTGTTTTTGACTAGGTGATACTGAGTACCTTTATATAACAGCTTTTCAGTTTAATGTGTGTGTGTTGGCGTTAGGTGGGTGGATAACTTGTTCCACAGCTTCAAAAGATCGCCGAGAATGTATTTTAATCTCCAGGAACCTGTCACCTATGCGCGAATGAATGTTGTTAGCGTCTGTCCATCGACGTGTAAAATTTACGTCGACATAAACCATTGTCAGGCATGTCCTGATTAACCTTATCACAAGAGTCAAAGGATTGTTACATGGCATACTGATGACCTTACTCTCTTGGAAGAGGGAGGGAGGGAGGGAGGGAGGGAGGGAGGGAGGGAGGGAGGGAGGGAGGGAGGGAGGGAGGGAGGGAGGGAGGGAGAGAGGGAGGGAGGGAGGGAGGGAGGGAGGGAGGGAGGGAGGGAGGGAGGGAGGGAGGGAGGGAGGGTGGGAGGGAGGGAGGGAGGGAGAGATATATACAGGGGAAGTCAGAAAAAGGGAGGGCGTTTTTCTCTTTCCTGTTTCCTGCCCTCAGTCAGTGTCGCTCATCATCGTTTCATCTCGTTTCTGAAAGGAGGATCAAAAGAGAAGGGGGTCAGCGGTCTAGATACAGACCTCAAGTGGTGAATCATGTTTTTTTGAAGCCTTGTTTTCTATAGGATTCAGCTGAGAACATCATGCTAAGTGGCAGGGCTAGCTATAATGAGTCCCTGGAATACAGAGCAGAGTTTGAAGAAGGGAGGAACATTATTCTCTTAGTCGGCTGTGTTTCATGTTGTCCTGATACTACTGTACTAGGTTCATAGTCTATGGACTACAAGCTACTGTAAATTAATGGCCTGTGAGTGTGTAAGTGAGTCGGTGTGACATGGATAATTGACACAGTTGACACACTATCATCTCCATGATGCCTTGTATATATTCCATTGTAAGAACGCCAGCAAAGGACAACCAATGGGCCTAATGCCTTTGATGTCAATGGTATACTAGCATTAAGTTTATGGTTAATATATACCAGCCCCAAACTCTACATGGATGTCTCTCCACGGAGCAGTAGAAAAATACAAATAAAACATAGCATGACGTCTCCTAAGACCCAGGGGCTTCATCCCACATCAGAGCCCCAGCCGGAGAGCATTGGGTTGGGGTTAAGAGATGAGAAGGTGCCCCTGTGTGCTCTCTCCAAACCTCGTTTTATAGGACCCTGTGCCCTGGGCCTAACCAGACCCAGATGGGCTGCGGTCTACACCCGCAGGATGTGGCATCACCCGGGGGGGAAACGGGTTAGCTGGGGCCTGGGAGAGATCACACTCGCTCCCTGCTCTCGGGGAAAGGAGTGTGGGGGTCTGTGTTTGGTGGGAGTGGGGGGTTGTGTATGCATGGAGGTTCACTCAGTGTGGGTTAGACCACTCACCACTATTTATAACGATGGGTGGTTTGGAGCCAAGGTTATCAGCATGAAGTGGGGGGGAGAAAGAGTATAGATGTTGGGGCGCTTGGGATGAAATGGGGTGGGGGGGTGCTTGGGATTGTGGATGGAGAGAGGTAGAGAAAGTGAGGGTGAGCGGAGTGAGAAAAGAAGAATAGAAAATGGGTGCAATGGATGTATAGAGAGATGGATGAGTGGAGGGAGGGAGACATGAGAGAATGGGAGAAACTTGTTGGCCTACATAGACTCTGTTCTGCCATGCAAAGCAAATACAGCAAAACAACATGGTGCTTTCCTGTTTTAGTTCTTCAGGAGGCCCCAAAACAAGGCCAATGTTGCACAAACATTTCACAAAAAGCACTGTTAAAGATAACACAAACTTAAGGATGATATCCTGATAAGCCTGGTTGATTATATCCTAAATTCTTAGTAAAACAGTGGTGGTAGTGCTAGTGTCTACTCACTACGCTAGTTGCATAGTTTTACAGCTAACTGTCTGACCAGAGTCAATTCAGGCAGGAGTTACCTAGGCAACACCTTTTTTGTTTCTTTGTTCAGCAGAGAGCTCATAGTGAATGTTTGACCATGACGTGTCTGATGTAGGATTCCAGCTTCTTTTTCTCCTTCGTCAGGAATTCTCACAGTCTAACTGTCTGACTGTTGTGTTTAAGGGTTCTATTCAGCTCACTGACACAGAACCATCCTGTTGGGGTTCTGTGTGTAGTGCTGTAGGTTATGATCATAAGGTTTACTGTGTTTTAGTTGATAAAAATGTTACATTTGTCTAAATACTGAACACTTATATTACACCATTCGGTTAATTCTTTTTCTGCATTTGACAAACACCTGATCAGGGACAGAACAGTCAATGATCAGATTTAACGTTCATATCCATTAGTGTAGGAAGCCAGGGAACATGTCAGCCAGCTTTCTGACAAGGAAGACGAAGAGGAGTGTGGTTTAGTGCTGAGCTGCAGACGTTCATGACGTGTGTGTGTGTGTGTGTGTGTGTGTGTGTGGTTAGAGCAGCCCTCCGGACAGAGAGGGCTTGACTGCAGGGCCTGTGTCAGGAGCAGGTGTTGTGTAGGGTGTGGAGTGTCTGGAGGGTGGAGACCTGCAGCCCCCCTGCGGGGTCGTCACAGGTGACTCACCTGTCTCCAGACAGGAGGAGGTGCTTCTTGGCTCGCTGGAGCGAAGGCTCGTCAGGAACGCCACTGCAAA
This sequence comes from Neosalanx taihuensis, assembly GCA_030340665.1. Lineage (NCBI taxonomy): Eukaryota > Metazoa > Chordata > Actinopteri > Osmeriformes > Salangidae > Neosalanx > Neosalanx taihuensis. The sequence continues at coordinate 2,350,373 of CM059303.1, forward strand.
CATCTCTTTTGTATCTCTTCGAATGTACATGATACAAAAGAGATCATAAAACAATGTCTGCGCTCACACACAGTCACTACACACACTCACACAACTACATATTGGGTCTGGTATGCACACACAAGCGCAGTATACTTAATCACCCAGCGGAGACTGCAGGTGTGTGGGTGTGAAGTGGACCTTGTCTAGCTCATGCTGAGACTTCGATAGCGTCATCAGTGTCAACACCAACTCTCTAATAGCCACACAAGTGATCCTCTAAAAATGTATGTGGCAACACCTAGCTCATACTGTGCCCTGCGTGACCTAATGGAGGCAGGCTGAGCGCCCCCAACACCCACTACAAGTGACCCGTGTCATGTGACCTGGGTGAAAATAGCTTCCTTCGGTATGCATCTGCACAAGGGTCATTGTGAAATTCTTTGAGTCAATGATTTGTCTCGACTCTCATGACTTTAGCTTTTGAATTTGTGATCTTCTAAGTGTGCGTTTCTGCTTGAGAAGGTTGTATGTGTGGTTGAAATAACCAGAGGAGAGTTCTGGACACTTGCTGAGCCCCACCGTGAGACCTTTTAACCCCTCATTGTTCTGTTTGTGTAAAAGAGAGTGAAAGGGGGATTGAATGTCTTACCAAGTACACAAACACACTAAGAAACTAAGCAACAGATACAGGTAATAAAAAAATAATACTTAGTTGAATAATACTTTGTGCGAGTATAGTATCAACCTACTTTGATGGCAGTTGAATGAAGCAGGCTGCTCTTGTGAATTTGACCCTGTTCTTTAGAATTTGACCCTGTTTTTGACATGTTTGTTCCTTAGAGTCACACTGTTAGACTTACAGAACCCTCGTCCTGCAGTCGGGAGGCCCAAGTCATCAACCACACGTCACGAAGAGATTGCAACAAAGAGGAAGAAAAAAACAAGGGCTATTTTTAAACCATTTCAAAAAATCCTTTTGTTGTTTCCCTACCACGTGATGAGGTGGACGCAGGGAGGGATCACCCTGGTGTTGCTGCCTACAGGCACCCAGCAGTGGAACAAACTGAAAGTCGACTCCCCCTCAATTAAACCTTCAGCCACAGGACCACTAACAACGTCTCGCATGCCAGCCGTGGTGAGGGGTTGGAGGAGGAGGAGGGTCTCGAGAAGATGGATGGGAGTTTGTCACTTGGGGTGGGGGGAGGGGCAGATGGAGGACAGAGTTTTGATAAGGAGGAGGTGGAGGTAGATCACACCTCCCATGACGGTCTTTCTTTTTGGATTTCTGCTGTTTGTTTGGGAAGCCCTGGTGAGGGGGACGGGCGGGCGAGGCTTGTTTTGGGGGGGGTGGATTGGCTGCGTGAGTGTCCCTTTTTAACCCCTGGCTCCAGTAGGAACTCATCTACTGGAATGTAAACAGCCGTGGATTACAGTGGGGTCACTGTTCCCGTCGCACAAAGCCGCAAAACCATGGGAATACCCATTCATTTCAGAGGGCCTCTAATCTCAGGTCCACACTGCCTCAGTGAATAACGTCCACACAACCTAACTGCAACCCTTTGCTGATACCCCCCAACCTGCAGCATTGTGGTCTGTCTCTGGAGGCCCACACTGTGCACTTTGTATTCTCCAAAGCCAAACCATACATGAATAACAGTTTGCTGCAGATGTTGTGCTAACGGTTCTTCCTAATGTAGTTGGTAGGACTTGTCAGTTTCACACCCTGGTAATGTCCATTCTGCTGCATCTTTTAACTTTCTGCTAGCTTTTTGTAAGATTTCCACTAGCTCTCTCCTAGTTCTCTGCTAGCTTTCTGCTAGCTCTCCCCCTCTGTTTTGATTTCTGCTCTCTAGTCTGTGCTGACTGATACCAGAGGGGTCATCCCAGATATGGCTGTGATAGCCATCTTATCAGCCTGTGATTCACTGTTGGGACACTTTCAGTCAAAGCAGCCCAGCCCAGCCCAGCCCTGTCCTGGCTATGGAAACCCAGAGCCATGGTCTCGTGTTTAGCTTTCAGTACTGCAGAAGACACTGCTAACTTTAATACTTGTACTAGTACTAGTACTTGTATCCATAAGTCCAGCTTTTAGGGAGTAAACAATACACTTACCTATTCAAATAGATAACTGTACTTAATCTTGAGCAAACTGTGCAGTTATTGGTGTTAAATGACGAGATAAGTAGGTTATGAAAGAAGATCAGAGCCTTCTTCGGGCTGTGGGTTTTCGTCTTTGGAAAGACAATGGACATGTTAATTGAAGCTCTTAAGAGCTTTCAACTACCCCCTCCTCATCCCTCTCTCCTACCACTCCTCCCCTCATCCCCTCTCTCCACTCCTCATCCCTCTCTACACTTAGGGAGAGGGAGAGAGACCCACAGGCCGTGGCTTAATGAGTCTAAATATAACGATTTGCTAATTGTGACTACCAAACATCATTGTTGCCCAGCGTACACACTCTAACCCGAGCACTTGGCATGCAAATGGGAATCGCTCCGACTCAGCCTCCTCATCATACATGTTGGTCCAGCTCATTTGCCCGAGCGGTGTACACATAGCTGGGGGTCACTGTGGTCTTACGAGGGGGGGGGGCCCTCCTGTGAACCTCCTCCGTCCGCCTTCCCTGAGAGAAACCCCCAGATCTAACGCCACTAGATTGGAGCCAGCTGTGGAGAGGATGGTTCCATGCTTTCATCCAGCCGTGCTATTATCACCAGGAAGTGAACAAGACAGGAAGTGCTTAGAGTGTCTTCAGCAGGCCCCAGTATAGGTGTCTCTTCCCCTGGAGAGACATACTGCAGGGGCAGCTTGGTCGTTCTATGTCTGGTTTGTGTTCGCTGGGTTGTGTCATCGGTGTTGCAGGTTTAAACGGCTGTTTTCCGGTGTCCTTCCTCTTGCTGCCTGCTTTTGAGAAGCCCTCAGCAGGGTTCTGTTTTTCTGTTTTCTCCCCAGTGCTTTAGTCCTCACACTCGATTTCCAAACTGTTTACAGTAGATAGAGAGACTGAGGACGGGGCTAAATGAAAGCCCACATTCTCTCTCTCTCTCTCTCCCTTTGAGTTTTCCCAGTACTCTCTCGCTCTTTCCCTCCTCGCTCTCATCTTCCATTCTCTTCTTCCTTTCGCATTCTCTCCCCTTCCCCAGCCTTCTGTCTGCCAAGCTTCTGTCGGTCGGTCTGTCTCGCATGCTTGCTCTCGCTCTCGACTATAAATCATTTGTGTCTAAGAGAGCAACATTGTTGTTTAATGTGTGTGTGTGTGTGTCTCCTTTCTGTGTCTCTCATTCTTCAGAACTTCTCCTCCTCTGTAAAGAAGAACACTTCCCGTCTGTCTGAATGACTAGCATTTCTGAATGACTGCATGTCTGTCTGCCTATCCGGCTGTCTGACTGACTGCTCACTCGGCTTGTTCCAAACACTAGACACGGACACCAACCAAAGATTTCATATAAAGCCTGAGGGTGAAGGGTTTAGCTAACTCTCTGAGAGGAGCGCTCATAAACCTAACACCGAAGGGGGGGGGGGGGGGGGGGGGGCTTTTCCTGCAGAACTTTGTGCAGCAACCACACATTGACGTGTGTGTGTGTGTGGGTGGTGTGTCACCCACACAAATAGCCTAGAAGTCACTCTATGAGTCAGTCTTCTGAGTCTGACTGTGTTCAGGCCTAAAGGATAGTTTTCCATTGCTTCTTGCTTTGCACTTTGCAGATTGATGGAGTCCCAGCAAGTATGTCTGCCAGTTTAAAGCTCTACTATTTGTTTGTCACGTTTTTGTTGTTGTTGGATTGGCTGATTTGTTTCCGGGATGGAATAGTTGTCGGATCGTTGTCATCGCCACATTGAGACGTCCTTATTGGCTGAATTCCGCTTCCTGTCGGATCCTTGCCGGAGGCTTGAACTGCAGCTGTAGCTGACAGGCTGTCAGTGCTGCCATAGCTGCAGGTGTGTCATCGGATCACTTGACCTTTCACCTTCAGCTTTCCCTGCGAGCCAGCCACGCCACCTGCTCTACGATCATTATTTTTAGATTATTGTTTTGCCAACATGGATCACGGAGCAAAGATATAATTAGAATGATGTTCAGTCAAAGTTCCAATATGTCTTCATGACTTCATAGGACAATTATGTTTTTTCTTGTTTTGATTGAACCCTCAGGCATGACTGCGTAGGGTAATGCTGACAGGAAGACGTTCCCTGGCGACAGAAAACTTGCAGGGCATGTCTTACTCCATCACAGCAGAAGAGGAACCTGTTTGTCAGATGAAGATGACGGTGTTCTGTGTATCTCAAAACAGATGTTGTACGAAACGTCCAAACGGTTTTTATTTGATTTTATTGATACTCCATTGCCCCATTTAATGCACAACAATTACTCATAAAGGCCCACAATCCCTCACTGCCTGCCTGTTGGCTGCTGTTCTCATTGTTGTTGGTCCAGCTCCTCTCTTTAATTACCTTCTCTCTGGCTTCCTCAGGACATTGCCCAAAATTCCCACTGCCGACGGCCATGGCTTGGCATAGCTCCAGTCCCACCACCTAATCAGCTTACCAGGGTGCTCTCTCCCCCCCTCTCTCTACCCCCCTCCTCCCCCTAGCCTTTAGTTTTTCTTCTTATTTAATGACCCCCTCTGTACTGCATTCTCTCAAGGGAGAAGCAACGAGAACAGCAGGCTAATTGCTAACTAGCATCTTGCTGCGGTGCTGTGGTGGAATGTTTCACCCCAGAAGTGGAGACCTGTGTCACGCTGAATATCTTGAGGGAACGCTGTTAGACGTCCATTAACGTCCGTTAGCCACTGTGCTGTTACATAGTCTGTCAGCAGGGTTGGAATAGCTGGACGTTATTCTGCCCTAGAGCTTTATCATCAAAGAGGCATCTGAACCTGGCACCTTTTATGTAACAGCTTGACTGAGGGAAGATTGGGATGAAGAAACTAGGCCTGCTGCTGCTGAATGACACCATTCTGTTCTGCGCTTGAATAGCCAGTGCACTAATCAGCCTCATGCTAACTGGAATTAGTTGAGGTTTGTTTTAATACGCTTTATAGTAGTAATATTTTATTCATCCCTGAGGGCAAATTGAGCTATAGTTTCCTGGAAAATGCTGTTGGGAGGTGGAGAACTGGAAAAGAGCCTGTTTCTGTTGGGTTATAATACCTGTGGTTCTGACACAGTGTGGGTCCTGGTCAGCCCCCTCCTCTAAAGCGCTGCGTCAGAGGACACTGCAGACCACCAAACACTGCTCTCTATCTGGGACTCGTTAACAGGTCTGCAACGGTGCGTTCACAAAACCAGGGTCCTACAATCATTCCACACGGATACAGAACTGTGGATTACACAGTGTTGTGTTAGTACGGTTGTTACGTGTTGTGTTGTTTTTTTGTAGATTGAACGTTTTCATTTGAGCGAGGAGGAACTAGTGGTTTGATGAGATAAATGGGAGCTGTTCACCTACTAGTTCAATGGAGCGGAGCTGGAAGTACGCTTGTGACTCCATCTTGTTGTTCTTGGAAAGGGTTGCCCCTGGATACGCGTATTCTAATGGGTGGTTGTAGTCATGGTTGATGAGGGGGTGTGCCTGTTAGGGGGGAGGGCTGACATGTCACAAGCATGCGTTTACTGACTCAATATTCCATAAAGACAATCCAAGCCTGTCAGGCCTTTTAGATAAGCTAGCCCTTTCCTGTCACCATGGAAACTGGGTCAATGGAGCTGACCTGGGTGGCCAATGAAATCAAACAACAAAACGTATTGTCAAACCACCCTCCATTTCTGCTTCTTTAGCTGTGGTAGTGTACTCGCTACAACAACAACAACAAAAACAATCATAGTTGAAAGAATAACTTTTGGGATTTAAGCTGTTTTTATAGATGATGAGAGAAAACAGCACTGTGAGCTGTAATTTGCTGTTCTGAATGAATTACCAGTGAGTGTGTAGTGGGCAGCAGCCTGCGAGAGAGGAGAGGAGAGCAGACAGCAGATGTCTGAAGGAGAGGTGGGTGAGCAGAAGGATGGAAAGCAGAGGAGGACAGTCCAGGATGTTTCTAGATATAGGTGCTGCATGGATATGTGTGAGTTGTGACGACTTAAGCGTGACGGAAAGGTCGTCGACAGTGGGAGGCGTGTTTGGAAGGCAGTGAGGGGGCTGGAGGACACGGCTGACAGGACGAGGGAGAAAGGAGAGATGGAGAACGGTGTGTGAATCATCGGTCTCAGTCTAGTTCTGGAGCATGAAAAAGCACACACACACACACACATTGCAGCTACTGTGCAGATCAGACAAGACTAGCCAAACACCTTTCTGTGGCTGTGCCACAGATGGAAGTCTGACTCGAGTATGCTCACACACACATTTCCTGCAAAAAGAAACTCAGTGCTGGTGCCATAACACACACCCCGCATGTTGCATCTCTCCACATCCGTATGAGTGGCCCCCTTCATCCTCCAACTCACCCTCCTCATCTTCCTCCTCGCCATTCTTGGCTTTGGCTGCATCAGCGCTGAAAACCTAGCATCACACCGCCCACTCCTCTCCGCAGCCAGAGAGGCGAAGAGGAGGAACCGGAGCTCTCCTATACTCTCCCCCACGGAACTGAGGATGAATTCATGTTGCTGCCCACCTCCAGAGCAGAAGGATACAGCGTCTCTCTCACACGTGAACCATCTGAACCACATTCCAGTGGAGTGAGGTGTGCGTCTGTAGTACTGCCCAGGTGGGCATGCTTGCCCTGGGAGCAGCCTGTGATGTCTGCCATATGGCCTGGAGTGATTTATACAGTAGAGGATTACACTGTATGAGTGTTGGAGCAGGGTAAGGAGGGGAAGGGGTAGGAAGGGTGGGAGTGAGTGAGTGTTGAAACAGGAGGGAGTTGAGGGAGAGGGCTGAGGTGAGGGGTGAAGGGTGAGGGGTGAAGGGTGAGGGTTTGGGATGAGCTAGGATGAGAAGCAGTAGTTATGAGTTTGGGGTGTAAATGACTGGAGCAACTCGCTGTTCTGTTGACAATCAATCTGTCATCACACAACACCTGACTGTGTGTGTGTGTGTGTGTGTGTGTGTGTGTGTGTGTGTGTGTGTGTCTGTGTGTGTGTGTGTGTGTGTGTGTGTGTGTGTGTGTGTGTGTGTGTGGTGTTGGATTACTGGAATGAGGATGTAGGGTTAGATGAGATGACTGGATGTCTGTGGCAGCCGGCGCCGTTTCCCCCCGAAGGTTGTTTGTTTCCGTGCTCGCTGCCGTCGGCACGGCCTGTTTGTCTCCAAGGAAAACCCCACCTCACCGTTGGTGTTATCAGTCAGAAGTGAGGAAGCTGGATCACAGGCATGTCTGTGGCTCCACAACCAGGAGTCAGGTTTGCTCCTCCTCAGCCAAGATGTTCCACATTCATTGTTCTCCCTCACGATCAGCCCTGTTGTTCCCCCTCTATTGAACAGTCAAGCTCTCTTGGAGGAAGCAAGGGGTGCACTCGTTTGTCTGCTCAGTTGGATTTTCTGGAGGGGAGGGGCGGGGTTACGTTTGGGTATTGTATGAGATAAGGTGGATGTGGTGATTACAGTACAAGCGAGTGGACATGGTTATCTGATTGGAAGTGATGACCATCGAGGGAAATCTTTCGGCCTTTGTCATTTGCAATCGCCTGTGTCCCATGACCTCACCGCTGTGCCTCAGCATAGAGGCCAGGGGGGCCTTGTGGAGGCTCTGCCGCAGCATAGAGGCCAGGGGGGCCTTGTGGAGGCTGTGCTGCAGCATAGAGGCCAGGGGGGCCTTGTGGAGGCTGTGCTGCAGCATAGAGGTCAGGGGGGCCTTGTGGAGGCTGTGCTGCAGCATAGAGGCCAGGGGGGCCTTGTGGAGGCTGTGCCGCAGCATAGAGGCCAGGGGCTGTGACGATCAGTAACACTGGAATGGAAGGCAGCACTTGGCGCTCCAAGCTCTAACCTTCGCCATGCCGCTCTGCGTGCTTCCTCCCCCTCTAGGAGAGCCCTCCTCGGATCCAAGCCCTCTGAGGGAGCTCTGAGTTGTCTTAGCTATGGAGAAATAACTTACACACAGGCACGGGGACAGACTCGTCCTCACACTCACACACGCACACACACACAGGCACGGGGACAGACTCGTCCTCACACTCACACACGCACACACACACAGGCACGGGGACAGACTCGTCCTCACACTCACACACGCACACACACACAGGCACGGGGACAGACTCGTCCTCACACACACACACACAGGCACGGGGACAGACTCGTCCTCACACTCACACACACACACACACACACACACACACACACACACAGGCACGGGGACAGACTCGTCCTCACACTCACACACACACACACACAGGCACGGGGACAGACTCGTCCTCACACGCACACACACGCACACACACAGGCACGGGGACAGACTCGTCCTCACACTCACACACACACACACGCACACACACAGGCACGGGGACAGACACATCCTCACACACTCACACACACATACAGGGAACAAGCTGCCAAAAGAAGCAGAATATGTAGCTCCGGATGTCATTAGGGGGGAAGAATGAGATGTTTTACTTGTGCTGTCATGTGGCCAAGGGTGAAGTTCTGAGACCGCGGGCCTGTGTGTGTGTGTGTGTGTGTGTGTGTGTGTGTGTGTGTGTGGTTCCAGCCTCATTCTAATGTCTTAATCAGAGAGGCAACTAATGATGAACACCGCTGCCAGGCAGTGGAACACCTGGACAGAATGGAGAGAAAAAGAGGAGGGGGGACGACGACGACCCCAAAAGGAAGCGTGAGAGTTGAGTGTTTGTTTGGTGTGGCTGCCAGATCGCTGTCACCAGGGTCATGGGTCAGAGACTGCCCAGGTTGGGGGATGGATTGCTAGTGTTAGTTAGCGTGGCTCTGGCTAGTGATGTTAGCGTGGGGGAGTGGTAAGGCGGATGGCTTTATTGGTGGAAAGAGTTGTGTCTGTGCGCTGGCATCAGGACAGGTTCAAAGAGCAACACTGGGAGTGCTGGTGGAAGAGCCAAAGATAAGCTTGGCACACCTGCAACACTGAGCCATGTTATCATAACCTTTCAAAATATGTCGCTATTGCCGTTTCTTAATTTTTTGTTGTTGTGTCACTAATTCTCTCCTCCCCTCTTACTCTCTTTTTTTTCTCCATCTTTTTTTAGGAGTCAGTCTCTGTGTTTAGCTCTCTTACCAACACAAACACACATTATTCTTCAAACCCCATTTGAGCTCAAGTCTTGAGTGGAGCCGGCAGCTCAGTTCAAGACTTACGGCGCTGTTAACCCCTCACTTCATCATTTCCACGCATCCGTCACAAAAGAAGGGTTGTTTATCCTTCTCTCCTCTGCTTGGTGTCTCTGAAATCTTGGTCACTTCCTCGTCGAGAGGGAAGGCGGAGAGGGGAGAGAGAGGAGAGGAGAGAGGGGGCAGTGGTTGACAATCCCACATTGTGTGAGTGCTAGTGCAGCTCCACAAAGGGCTCATTGTGGAGTGCGATGGCCCAGGGAAAGGCGACCAGGACTAGGTTGGGGGACTTGGCGGGGTGGGGGGGGTTGTGGAGGGGCTCTATGGGGCTGGGAGCTGGAGGCCGCTTGGCTGTGACTGTGGCGGAGCTCAGCTGATGCTGTCCAGGGGGCGGGGGGGTGTGGGGGGTAGGGGGGGCGGACACGTGTGACAGTCCTGTATCTGGTTGGGTTTTGTTAACCCACCTTCCACCTATAAACACACACTCACACTTATTCTAAGCATACTAACACTCCACAAAAAATGAACGGCAATCCATAATCTTAGTCATGTTTTTATGAAAATGAATGCATGGTGTAGGGTAGGCGACCGTGAGTTCTTGTCTTTCGCTAATTCCACAGCGATGCATCTGGCCTCCCTGGAGAATTGGCATGGCTGGATTGAAAGCCGAGGGTTTAAGCAGCTTGGGACAACTGTCCCAGTGTGTGTGTGTGTGTGTGGGGGGGGGGGGGGGGAGGGGGGGGGGGGGGGTTGTCCTCTCCTGACCCCAGCCCAAGGACATGTGAACCTGACGCTAGTTTATTTACCTGAACAGATGGTCGTCTGCCCTTGAGTCATAGTTCAAATCTCTTTGTACTCTCCCCTCTCTCGGTCTCTCTCTTGTCTGTCTTTCCCTCCCTCCCTCCCTCATTGCTCTCTCTCTCTCTCTCTCTCTCTCTCTCTCTCATATCTGACAGTGACAGGGCTCTCATGTCAAGCTGACGCCGGTCCCTCTCAGCTCAAGCGGCCCCGGGCCCCTCTCTCTCTCCCAGCTGTCTCTCTGTCTGCGTCTCTGTCTGTCAAGCCCGGCTGTCGCACACAGCCTCTCCACCTTCCAGTCAAGGGCCCCTCAGCAGACTGGTGAACCCAGGGGCCATAGAATCCAACCACAATGCCACCAAGCGCCAGACACACTAAAGATCAACTCTTTGGACAGTTGGAGATTATAATTTAAATTTTTTACTTTAATTTTCGGAGCTAGATATTGTCAGAATATCAATGTGTTTAAATGTAGGTCTTAAAATCTACCAACGCTCTAAAACTGTTGGTGATTAAATCAAAATGATCTGTTTTTGTGTTGAACTCCTCCAATGTTCTCTCTTTCTTACGTTTTTAAACTGCTAAAGGTAAATGACATGTCTGCTCGTGGCCCAGGACAGAGTTTATGTAGAGAACTTTCCTCCCATAAATAGTTTTATGAATCGAAGGAGGCACCTGTTGTGTCCGCAGGGTCGATTGAGGCCTCCCAACCCAAGTTTTTTTGGGTGGGACAACCATAAAATGTCAATCATTCTTTTCGGCATCCACATCAAAGACTCCTACATGAGTTTAAATGGCTCTGTGATTGGCAGGCTATGGTTAGTCCGCTTACATGGTGGCTCTGAAGTCAAATTCATGTCGTCATCTACTAACTTGACCCTGGCGCCTTTTAATTTGGTCTCCCACTTTTGTCTCTTAATATATTCAGAATCAATAAAGACTGTAATTTATCACTTGTAGGTCCCTGTCAAAGGCATGTGGACATATGTGGTGGTTAGCTGCCTCTAATTCTGCCCGTTTTTTGTGGGTGGAGGTTGGTAGGACCCTGATGGGTGTCCGTGTAGAGGCCTGCTAGGTTTGTTATGCAGGTCCTAAACCTCTGGTTGACTCTCAGCTTTGACTCTCCTCTAACTCTCAGAGGAAGCTCAGCGTAAAGCAGGGATTGGTTTCTATCAGAGGTGCGGTGGGTGTGTTTGTATGTGTTGGCGTGTATGTACAGAATGCCTGTACATTCACACACAATGGCATTTTGTCCTAGCAATGTCCACACAAGTGTCCGGATACACTGACAACCATGTTATGCATGTTAGACAGAGAGGGAGTCCTTGTTAGGGCAACTTTGCGAAAGGTGGAACAAATTGTCCTTCAGCCACACTGTCAGGTCTTATTTACAAATCACTGTTTGCTGCAAATGAGCTGTGTCAACACACACACACACACGCACACACACACACACACACACACACACACACACACACACAAACCTCCATGAAACTACACAAACCAGCATTTAAATCTCTGTTCCTGTGGAAACAGACCCAGTTTTACCCTAACAGCTCATCTGGCGTGTTGTTTAGAAGAAGGCGTCCACACGCTGTACAGCAGATAGCCCGACTCTCTCATCCCTCCGCAGCCCCGTGTCCCTGATTGGACGAAATCACACGGACTGTTCCGCTGCTCGCCCACACACACACACACACACACACACACACACACACACACACACACACACACACACTGTGAACCTGTGAACCTTCCATTTCCATGTTTACACAAGAACGGGCAGAGCTGTTCTTTCTTCCCAAGTTCTGAGCCGTCCACTCCGGAACATTAGTCACTTTGCAGAGGCTCCGTAAACATGGTCGTAGGTGTTCTGGTGTGTTTACCTGGGGGGACAGCTCTGCGTCTGTGGGGAGGGGGTTTACGACAGTGTGTCGCTTCAGACTAGGATGCTTGTTGTTGTTGTTGTTGTTGTTTGTGTGACCGGACCCAAATGTCAGACGTTTGCAATCGCTTCGGAATAATCAGGACACGGACGTTCCAAGCTGACGCACAATGGTAACAAACAAAAACAAAAACTCTGCCAGTAAATCCTTCTCTCTCCAGCTCATATATCCGGACCTGTGTCTGTCTGTTTAGTCTGCAGTAATGTGAGGGACTGAGCTCTGTGGACAGACCTGTCCCTGTCCCTGTCCCTGTCCCTGTCCCTGTCTCTGACCCTGACCCTGTCTCTGGCCCTGTCTCTGACCCTGTCCCTGACCCTATCTCTGACCCTGTCCCTGACCCTGTCTCTGACCCTGACCCTGTCTCTGACCCTATCTCTGACCCTGTCTCTGACCCTGACCTTGTCTCTGACCCTGTCCCTGTCTCTGACCCTGTCTCTGACCCTGTCTCTGACCCTGTCTCTGACCCTGTCCCTGTCTCTGACCCTGTCCCTGACCCTGTCTCTGACCCTGTCTCTGACCCTGTCCCTGTCTCTGACCCTATCTCTGACCCTGTCCCTGACCCTGTCTCTGACCCTGACCCTGTCTCTGACCCTGTCTCTGACCCTGTCTCTGACCCTGACCCTGTCTCTGACCCTGTCCCTGTCTCTGACCCTGTCTCTGTCCCTGTCTCTGTCTCTGACCCTGACCCTGACCTGTCCCCCCTCCATGGTTCTCCCTTCCAGCCCAGCACCTTACCCCAGGGAACCATCAACATGAACCAGTGCGCTGACGTGGTGGATGGAGAGTCTCGTACGGGCCAGAAGAACTCCCTGTGCATCCTGACCCCGGAGAAGGAGCACTTCATCCGAGCGGAGTGTCGCGAGATCATCAACGGGTAATGATGTCCCCCCCCCCCGTGTCACCATCTGTCTGTCCTCATCATCCTGCCTCGTCTTCCTCCTCTCTCACATTCTGTTTGCCTCCTTCCCTTCTCGCCCCCCTCTGGTTTCTTTCTAACCCGTCTGAATCTCAGGATGGGTGATGCGGTTTGACTGCTGTCATCAGCGTTCTGCCCCCTGCTGGTTGTTGTCAAGCAGCACAGCCCCAGCTCTCCTCTCCGCCTCCCCCCTCCCAATGCACTGTGCAATGACTGTGCACATTCCTCTGCTGCCCTCCTCCCCTGTGTCTCCCGCCCCCCCGCACACATCCCCATCTCTCTCTCTCTTGTTGCTGTTCCCTGCTCAGCCCTCGTGACAGACTTGACTTCCCCTGTGTTCTGACGCCAGCTCTTCCTCTTCCCCAGCAGGTTCCACATTCGGCCTTCTGCCCTCAGAACACTTGACTTTATTTTTATTTTTTTTCAGCTCCCTCACCTATTTCCAGTTGCCAAAACCCACATTTTTGCTAACCTGCCTCACTGTTACACTAATTCTTAGTCACTCTTGAGCTCATCCAAGCTGTGCTAACAGCAGCTGTCTGCCCTCCCCCCTCCCCCCTCCCCCTACACACACACACCGCTCTCATCATCCTGGACCTCAGCCATCATGTGATCATATTGGCCCAGACAATGTTATTGCCATCTGACAAGGTTGGGCCAATGACAAACACCCAGATTAAGAGGATCTCTCATGTTTCCCTTTCCCTCTCCCTCTCCCTCTCTTTCTCTCTCTCTCTCTCTCTCTCTCTCTCTGTCTCTCTCTCTCTATCTCCCTCTCTATGTCTCTCTCTCTCTCTCTCACTCTTTCTATCTCACCCTCCCTTCTTCTCTCTCTGTCCCTCATAGTCTAGATTAAACCACAATCTCTCAGTGTGCTGAAATAGTAATCACTCACTATTTTCTCAATCTCAAACCACCGCAATGGGAGATTATCAGAATACCATCAGCATGAATGACAGATTACACACAGTAGCCACATTCTGATTTGTGTGCGAATGCTAAATTCATTTTAGTGGAAAGATTTAGTGTGCTATATGCGGAATGTACAACTAGTGCAGATGATAAAAAATAGTCCAAACTATCTTTTTACCTTCAGACCTGGTCTCTGTCCAGACTGTACTGTGGCCAGATTCTCATGTCCTCCCAGTATCTGAGGGCAGTGAACTGGAAACACCAGTACGCTTTGACAAGATTACACGAGATTGTATTTCTTTCAGATCTTTGTCGATTTTATTCTTCTCTTTCTTTTTTCTTTTCCCTCCTTCATCCAATTGCTGTGGCCCGCTGTAGGGAAACCTCTGACTGAGGTGTTAAATGTCACCATAAAGAAGGGCTGAAAAGGCTTTCACACTCTTCACAAGGCTCTCGGACAATGAAGGAGGGAATATTTGATATCTTTCAAGTGCTCTGCTTCACAGTGTTGACAGGCAGCACCTCAATTAGTCCAGAGAACAGAAGTGGAGTCGCTCAGCGTTTGTGTGTTCCGCACCGTGCTGTTTAGCAACTCCAGGCTTGTTTTGTTGTTTGGTTAAAGTCTTTGATCTGGAACTGACATGTTAACTGTAGGTTCATGTTCATCCTTGGTGCACCTGTATAATTTATTAGCTGTAAAAAAGGTTTTTCTGGCAGAGATAGGAACTCAACCCCTGAGACCATGAAGCAGATACTGTAGAGTAGCGTTTCAGCCTTAACTTGTTGGTGATGCTAATCTTGGGGAATTTGGACTTGAACCAGAAGAGCTTCACCACTCCCTCACTTTGAACTTGACCTCAGCACGTCCTGATGCTGCCCGGCGCACGTTAGACCACTCCCCTGGTGACCTTATGACCTTTGTCTCCTCAGGTGGCAGGAGGCTCTGACAGTCTACCCTCGGACCAACAAGCAGAACCAGAAGAAGAAACGCAAGGTGGAACCCCCCACCCCACAGGTACCCTGCCCTCCAGCCTCAACCCCACCCTCACGTAGCTCTCAGTGGACCATTGTAGCTTTTTAGGAAAACATATGATTGTTTTCCTATCTGAGGTTAGATGGTAGAGGTGGGTGAATACTCCATGTCCTGTTGCTAGGATTGGAAATAGAGGAAGAAAGGGGAGTTAATATCATTCAACAGAAGTAACATCCCTTATTCCTTCCACTAAGTGTAGACCTTGTCCTTATCTTAGTGTTAGTGGGTCTGATCAACTATCAGTACCAGTGTACTGCAGTAGTTATGTTACTGGTGAGTCAAACACAAACCCCCCTCCCCTTCCAATCAGAAGTCGAGACAGTTTCCTCGAGGGCAAGCATGATGTCATCTTTTCGGAAGGATTCAAAGGGAGACGAGCCCCACAGGAACACACAAGAAGCCCAGCAGGACTGAAGATGCGGTTTCCACCGTCGGTTCTTGCTTGCGCTGCAGGGGAGGTTCTGCGGTAGCAAAGTTCTAGCCTCAGCAGTCAGAAACGTGCAGCCGTGGAAAGGTGCAGCTCAATAACAAAGGTTTTTAATGACTTGGATGCAGTAATAGCAGGTCGTATCCTGTGCCCATGTCAGGACCACCCACTTGGGGGCGGAGATTTGTTTCTTCCCCTTCATCCTGATTGGTTTTCTGGGGCTCAGCCAGGTTTGTGGTTCAGGGAGCCAGACTGAGACCCTGAAGCTCATTGTCTGGAGCCTTTTAATGGCAGAACCACAGTGACCCTGCTTTGGGTTTGGCATAAACAGCCTCATTTGTGGAACAAAGAAGTGGGACCCTAGGATGACCCTCTCCTTGGTGCCAGCCTAGCCTAGCCTAGCCAGGGTTAGGCTTAGAATGCCTCTATGAAGCTCCTTCTCTCAGCCTGCAGAGTAGACCAGTGTGTCACAAAGGACTGACGAACTTACCAACTTATTGAAATTCCGATGGAGCTACATTCAAATTCTGCCACAAAGACCACACTATGCTTTCATACCCAGCCCTCCCAGGCCACTGGTTTCCCCAGTCATCTTAGAGTTCTCTAGATTCACCTTTCTGACACATGTCTACGGGTTGGACACTACCCTTGTGTTCTTCTGAAGCACGTCGCTTTAAGACGGACCCATTTCCCGCCTGAATCCCCTCCGCGTGCTCAGTCCAAGGTTCTGCAGGAGATGCATGCCTGCTGGGTAAACACACAGTCAGAGAAACACCTGTTTGTCTTGTGGGAAGAGCTCGTCAAGACAAACACCACCTGCAGTGTGGGGAGGAGGGATGAAGAGGGAGGAGGGAGGAAGGAGGAGGGCCGCTTCTCACAGGGACTCCTAGCACCCGTGAGTCCTCTCAGCCAGCGTGGCGCCCGCAGACAAGATGCCACGGCGTCTGGGATAGAACCCGTTTGTGACTGCAGGCTGTTCTAGCTGGCTGGCTGCAGGGGGAGGGGGGAGGGGGGGCGGGGGGGAGGATTTGGTAGAGGTGGGTGAAAACTCTATCCTCTGATGCTAGGATCAGAAATGCACGGAGGAGGAAAATGGAGTAAATATCAGTTTAAAAAAAAGTGAAACCCCTCCTTTTCCTTCCACTAAGTGTAGACCTTGTCCTTATCTTAGCTCTGTGTCTGATCAACTATCAGTACCAGCACACTGCAGTGGTTATGTTACTGGTGAGTCAAACCCAAACCCCTCCCACTGAACAGGCTGTGTGTGATTGGCAGGCTGGAATATCTCCAAGTCGACAGTTTTCCACCGGGAACATGAATGGACATGCTGTGAGTTTCGTTCAGCCTAATAATTTGATGTGCTTCAATCTCCAATCGCTGCACAATCTCAATCTATTCCTAAACCGATTTACTGTTTGGGATTTCAGTTTATTGTGCAAAAATCATCACAAGGAGTGATTGCTGCTTTGGTGGCATGTACCGAATTGTGTGTGTGCTTGTGTGTGTACGCAAGTAAACAAGGGACTGGTGAAATCAGAATGCTGCCTTGTGTCTGAATCTTAATCCTCGCTGGCTATCCATCTGCTTTCTTTGCTTTTAACTTCATCTTTTCTGAGGGGACGTTTTTGTTTGAGGCCTGCTGATCTCTGCCTACCAATAACTGATGAAACACACGATTAGCCTTCACTATTAAACATGAACTGACATAAGATGTAACGGTAAGTACAGTGCTGCGGTCTTGCTGGGAATGAGTGAGCAGCTTCCTGGTGTTGGTGTTGGCAGGTGTGACACAGACAGGTATGAAGAGGCTGGAGTCGTCTCATGTCCCTCCTGAACGCATGTCTCTGTCTGTTCTTTGTTCTATTACAAGACAGGTGGCATTTCCATAAAGGAGCTCTTTGTTCTTTGTTGAGCCATGTCTCAAGCTCTTTCTCTCTCTCTCTCTGTCTCTGTCTCTGTCTCTGTCTCTGTCTCTGTCTCTCTCTCTCTCTCTCTCTCTCTCTCTCTCTTTCTCTATCTCAAGCCTGCCTCTTCTCTGTTTCTGGAGTTTTGTCAGTTTTCAGTTACGAAGCAACAACAGTCTTTGCAGAGTCTGTCTCAGTGCTGAGCCTTGATTGAACATGTAAAAGGAAACCAGGCAATGAACTCAACAAAGTGTACTGTAGTTGCATGTTGATTAGAATAAAACGTTGAACTGTTATTTAAAGAACTCTTCTTTTTCTAACAATCACTTTCCGTCTCTCTCATCTCCTCTCCCATACTATCATTACCCCCCCCCCCCCATCGACCTTTGACCCCACTAGGAGCCTGGTCCAGCCAAGATGGCGGTACCTAGCAGCAGTGGAGGAGGAGGCAGTATCTCCTGTCTACCCAGCAGTATTGCCAGCGCTGAGCGGGTGCAGCCCAGCCGGGCCAGCCTGTGGCAGGAGGAGACCCGCTGGGCTCGCTCCAGCATCCCCTGCAGCCGCAGTGCGTCCTGCCTCAGCCAGCTGGGGCAGAGCCTGCCGACCTCCAGCCCAACGGACACTCGCGATGGTGGGCAGCGACCAGGGGCAGGAGGGGCTGGATGTTGTTAGGTTTACAGGGTTCTTATTGATTGAATGCTGCTTTGAATGTGCCTGTTGTCAGGACAGAGTTTGTTGTTGTTCCAGACACATGGTCTCACATAAACACACACACACACACTCACACACACACACAGGTTTGTCTGCAAAACTGGATTCATAACAGTCCACGATGGCTGTCTTTTTCAGACAGCAGCACCCTGAGCAGTGGTCGAAAGGTACGAGTGGAGAGTGGCTACTTCTCCCTGGAGAAGACCAAGACAGAGGTCCCTCCCCAGCCCCCCCTGCACCTGCCCCTGTCCTCCTCCTCCTCCACCCTCTCCTCCACCTCCACCACCACCACCACCGCCTCAGGGGCCCCCCAGCACAGGTACAGCCCCTCGGACTCCGACTCCCACCTGTCCTCCTCCTTCTACCCCTCCCCAGACTCCCTCCTCCCCCTGTCCTCCCCCGGAGCCCCCCTCCTGTCTCCCTCCTCCGGTGCCCTCCTGTCTCCCTGCTACTCCACCATCAGCTCCTCCCAGAGCTCGCTGGATTCGGAGCCCAGCAGCAGCGCCCCCAGCTGGGACGGACGTGGCGGGGGCGGGGGGGGCAGTGCCGGCTCGGCGGCCGGAGGAAGGGCGGGGCGAGCGGGCAGGGAGTACGTGGCGCTGTCCGACGTGCCGCGGGCGAGGCGGCTGAGCCACCGCGAAGCGTTCCGCTCTGACAAAAAGCGCCAGGAGCTGAGGGCTCGCACCCGCAGCCCCGGGAGGGAGGAGGTGGCCCGGATATTCGGGGAGGAGCGCAGGTGAGAGAATACTGAGGATGTGTCACACGGAACACTGGGAAAACATGTCTACAAGCACACAACAGAGGTGCTCATTTAGATGTCTGTTTAAAACAAAATACAGTTACCGACACTCTTTTACCGACTTGCTGACAAGCTTATGAGCATTCCTACCTCAGATAAATAGGCTAACAGTATCTAATCTCCCATAAACATACAGGCTCTCCACACCTTCTAGAACGTGTCATTTTACTGCGTTGTTCTTCTTCTGATCCCTTAAAGGAGAAGGAAGGAACGCGTGCATCTAATATGTTAGTTATGTTGAGTTACAACTGGAAGGTTCCCTAATGGACGTTACTGGAGATGGCATTTAAAAGGCCTCTGCATTGTTTACAAGTTCTCGCGGTCGACATGCATATTTATAGCGCCCTCTAGTGGCGACAGGTTCTTGGCATTTTGTTTTGTTCCTTCTGGTTTGGGCTTCTTCAATAATTCTGCTCTATCTCGAGGTCACTGAAAGTGTTTCTATTTTGTTTACGTATTTAATGATTTTTCTAAAGGGGCGGGTTTTATTGCATGCGTACTTCTCTCTACCGGTCCCATATTAACCTGCTCTCTCCTGCTCTGGCTACTTTGCTATTTGGTTTTGTTTTTTCATCTCTTCCAGGAGCTTCTGACAGTCTGCCCTCCCAACCCCTCCGCCCTCCGCTCCTCGCCCTCCGCCCCCCCGCCCTGTCCTGCTCTGCTGTTCCACCCTGCTGGTCACCACTGCTGACACCTGCTTTCTTTCATTTCACCTCAACACTGCCTGGGAACACACACAATCAACCAGGCCAAGTCCAGATTAAGGTTCAGCTAGCGCTGCTGCCATCATTGCTGTTCCTCCTAGAATAATATCCCCAGTCCTTACCTGGTCACCTGCCTGCCTTCTCCCAGCCTTCTGAAAGACATCTCCACTAAACACTATTCAGAATGATTGTTTTTTTCCAAATTTGTACATTTTTCCAATGGAAAAGTGTATGTAAAGGGCCTATGGAAAGGGCGATGTTCCAAATTGGAATCCCCCTAATGGGCCTCCTATTTACGATATTCTACTCGCATGAGAATTCTTTTGGAAGAGAGAGTTTGGAATGATAAACTTGCTATTTGGGTTCTTTATTTTGCACGTTCTTGCATCATGAGTGCTGCTCTGATCTTAAGTTCAAGCTTAATGATCCTGATAAGCTGATATCCAGATTTTATGCTCCTGCTCATCTTTAATTAGACTCAATTGTGATTCATTACTTACAACATGAAATCATCAATCAAACTGTTTGTTTCCCACTTGTTGACATTAAGTCAGGTATATCATCATGGACTTGCCTTCTCCAAAAAGAAATAGGAATACAGTATCTCATAAGAAATGCTTGTATGACAGAGAGAAGTTCTAATGTGTGTTTTTGCGGCGGCCAGGCGTACGCAGGTGATTGGCCGGTTCGAGTCGGTGGATGGCGAGGAGCAGATGGACACCAGCACCTCCACGGAGCCCTCCTCTAGCAGCGCGCCCGTCCAGCGGCATGGGCGCAGTGAGAAGCGCCCCCTCTCCTACAAGCAGGTACTGCACCTCCACCCCACCTGACAAAAGCCTTCCTCAAGTCAAACTGAGAATATGTGAATGTTCCAGAATCTAAAGTAAAGCTGAGAATGTCTGAATGTTCCAGAATCTAAAGTAAAGCTGAGAATGTCTGAATGTTCCAGAATCTAAAGTAAAGCTGAGAATGTCTGAATGTTCCAGAATCTAAAGTAAAGCTGAGAATGTCTGAATGTTCCAGAATCTAAAGTAAAGCTGAGAATGTCTGAATGTTCCAGAATCTAAAGTAAAGCTGAGAATGTCTGAATGTTCCAGAATCTAAAGTAAACGTTGAGAATGTATGAATGTTCTGGAATCTAAAGTAAAGCTGAGAATGTCTGAATGTTCTGGAACCTAGAAGTACTCTGTTACAGCTGGACTGGTTTGAACTGCAGGTGTATTAAGTGTATGTCAGCTGTGGTGTTCAGAAGGACCTTCAGGTGGTTAACCTCACCTGTGGTTTCAGGACATGTCATTGGACGCTGCCAGTCAGCGCTCCGTTCCGGACGTCTCTAGCTCCTCCCTCTTGAACTTCCGCAGAGCCAAGTCACTCGACCGCAGAGTGACCGAGTCTTCCATGACGGTCAGTAAACCTGAAAATTCAGACAACATTTCACAGAAAGTTTTAACCTCCTGAAAGTACATTTTCAGATATTGCAATGAGAAAGTTTAAATAGTTTAAGTTCTAATCTAGTTGTTTGACCCTGTGGAGCCAGTAGTTGACATGTGGTCATCAGGAGACACAGGCTGAAGGGTTACAAGCAGGTTTGTCGGTAACCATGGTGATTTATAGGTCTGTGCTGTTAGTTTCTTGCTGAGAATTTCGGGGCCAGGTAAGAAGGCTGTAGATCGAGATCTGTGCTGCATTGTGGGTAGAGAACCTCTGTTGGTTGGTCTATGGTTGAAAGTTGGCATATGGCATATAATTACATCAGTAGCTCCTCAATCAATGGTTCAATTGATTCAATCAGCAACCTCTCAAGGAATCAAAGTGGTTTGAGTCACTGTGACATGAGTGTCGTAACTGCTGTTCAGTGCTGTGGGGGGTGGGGGGGGTCTTCTTATGAGTGACAGGACTGACACTTCTTTCAGCCTCCCAGCGCCTGGAAGGCTGGTCTGGGGTCAGCCCCCGGCCGGTGTTGGGGCGTCTTCCTGTCAGCGCGTGCTAGGTCAGGGGTGAGGCGGGGTGGGGGCTGCAGCTGCCAGGATCCTGCAGCCCCCCCGTCCCCCCAGTTTCCCCGTCCCCCTCTTCTATATAAATAGCTGCTGTGGAGAGCGATAAAGCAGCAGATCTGCGTGCGTCGCGTCTCCGAGAAGTTGACCGAGTGTGAGGAGGTGTGAGAGTGTGTGTGTGTGTGAGTGTGTGTGAGAGAGAGAGATGACTCTGTGCCAGGCAGTTCCTCACCTGATGAAGCTGAACAGGAATAAGGTACCGTCGGAGCTGTGCTGGTTGTTGCGTGAAAGGAGGGTGCAGGCTCACTGGAGAGGCTTGCAAAGAGGGGGCGAGTGTGGGGTGAAGTACTGAGTTCAGGGGGGGTCTGGTGGGAGATATGCAGCACGTTTTGGTTTTCTGAATGGGTGTAAGATTGGTCACAGTAAGATTGTGAGGAACTTGATGAAACGCAAATGCTCTTCTGCTTAGAAATTGGTACTGAGGGAGTAAATTTAAGTACCCTAATAGTAAATGATATGCATGTGGATTGTTTCAAAGTCTTTAATATGTCAAAATTGGTTAATTCAAAACATTTTCTTTGTGTTATTTTTTCGCACGTGATTACACAGTTAATTCTCTGTTTGTAGACAGTTTTCAAATGACATGAAGTGAAAACAAGTATTTCTATTTTTGTATGTGGAATTGGAGTATTTGGCAGTCAGCTGTGAAGTGATTTAGTAGTGTTAAGCTGTTGAGTGCGTTAAGAGTCAATCCCAGTTAGCTCGCGAGCTAAGTAGCCAGTATCTGAAACCTAAAGTTTGTTCAAGTATTCCGTGAGCCATTTATCACGAGAAGTGCTGTAAGTTGTCGCCCCTTCTTCACCATTGATCTTGACATTCCCCTCACAGCCCGATCTGCTGAACTTCAAGAAGGGATGGATGACTAAGCTATATGAAGACGGCATGGTAATATATGACACGAAGACTTGTGTGTCGCTGCACAGTAACTCAGAACCAAGCTCTCTTGGTAGGTGAGACTGACTCAAACTGACTTGATTATCTACTTGTTTTCCAGTGGAAGAAACACTGGTTTGTTCTGACTGACCAGAGCCTCAGATACTACAGGGACTCTGTAGCCGAGGAGGTATGACCCAAATATTCACAGGATTCAGAAGTGTATGTGTGACGTAGTGTGTGTTAAAGGGTTCTGAGACTGTCATCTAAAGTCATGGCTCAACCTCAGATGTCATTTTATTATTTTGTATTTTTCTGTCAAATCTCTTCTTAGGCTTCTGACCTGGATGGTGAGATCGACCTGTCGACCTGCTACGATGTCACCGAGTTTCCTGTCCAGAGAAACTACGGTTTCCAAATCCTTGTGAGTGTCAAGCAGGGTCCTGCATTCCTGCTGGGGTTGCTGGGTAGCAGAAGAGCTGCTGGGCTGCGGCTCTGCGCTCTAAAAACAGCCGTAAAGCGCCATGTCTCATCGGTGTAAATATCCTGTCTGGCAGTTCCTCTGTCCACAAACAATTCAATTCGTAAGGAATGTCACATGACCTGTCATCGCCAAGGATGGAGTGACATCATGCGCTCTATATCTGCCGTAGACCGCCCCCCCCCCCCCCTCGCCCCTTCTGTTCTCCTCACCAACCCAACATGCCACCCTCCAAACATGCTGACCTAACCTCCGTCACTGGAAGAACGCTTGACGTGTCGTCTGCACCAGTGTTTTGGAAAAACAGGTTTTTTTTGGGAGGTGAGGTGTGACAGAGCTTTGAGGATTTTGACGTAATCCTTAACGGCGCTCAGTCTGGACTTCGAGATGACCTTGTGTTGATGACCAAAGTGAGGATGCTCGTCTCCAATGCTGCAATCCCCTCACTATGTCACCTTCTGACTGTGGGCCAAACGGGAACCTGATCCAGGTCATCTAACTCCTAAAGCCATGAGCACTGCCACCCCCATGTAAATCAAGCGCTCACGTCAAAGGGAGATTTATGAGGGTGCTTTCAGAAGCACTGATTTGAACCTGACATGTTGACTCGGAGGTTCAGCGCTGGTACCTGGAGGACTGGCCTGGATGGTTGTGTTTACGTTGGCTCAGACACTTGGGACTCGCCCCGTTCGACATCCCTGCTTTACTGGTTGGAAATAGAAGGGTGGACGGCTTGGCTCCCATTAGCTGAGAGCAACACGGCTTTAGTGATTCGAAATTAATAATAACGGCAGTATTTATAACAGTGAGGGTGGGGGGGGGGGGGGGGGGACATTTGGAGGAGTTTTACAGAATGTCTAAACAGGATAAGGATGATTGTGCTCAGCCAGTTGGGTTGAGCAATCTAGTCGTGTTGCTGTGAGAGTCTTGAAGAGGGTAGTGGGGTCGGCTGGAAAATCCTGTCAGAGATCATTGTAGATCATTGTGCATGTCAAACACACAAACACACACAGGAACATGGTGTTTTTTTCTGATTGTGGTCGGCCATTTGTGTTGTTTACACTATGTTGTGAATGTTGCGTCACTGCTGTTCGGCTAGTCATTCTATCCGTACGTCCTTCTCCTCCTTCTTCCTCTGCAGAGCAAGGAGGGGGCGTGCACCCTGTCGGCCATGACCTCTGGAATACGCCGGAACTGGATTCAGGCCATCATGAAAAACGTGCGGCCTACCATCGCCCCTGACGTCACCCGGTGAGAAAGAGATCTCTCACTCCCCCCACCCCCACCTCCTGTCAGTGACAGCAATATCGGAAACCATTCATAAAAAAAAAACTTGGCTAACTTCTCTCCTCCTCACTCTTCCTCCTCTCTCCCTCCCACCCTCTCTGGTATTTCCAACCTGCTCCTAGGAAAAACATCTCTCTGAAACTATCCGTTCTGAAGCCCAGGTTGGATAAACTGTGTGTTGCCCCCCCCCCTCCCCTCGCTCTCTATGTGATGTCATGGTCCAGTAATGCCTTCCCTGCGTGTTTGTCGTCCCACCCTGTGTCATGTGATTGTTGAGTAATGTCTCTCAGTTAGCCTTGCAGCCTCCACAGCCCAACACACTGGCCAGTTCAGCTGATACCATGC
Organism: Neosalanx taihuensis; assembly: GCA_030340665.1. Taxonomy (NCBI): domain Eukaryota; kingdom Metazoa; phylum Chordata; class Actinopteri; order Osmeriformes; family Salangidae; genus Neosalanx; species Neosalanx taihuensis. Next base: position 2,374,783 of record CM059303.1, read on the forward strand.
AGCTGAGAAGAGCCATAAGTAGAATCGCCAGGGTTCTGAATGTACTGTAGCAACAGACATATTCATAACTTTGTTTGTTTTTGGATGGCTTACCCCCCCCCCCCTCCCTCACCACACCCACACTAGTATTTCCTCTTCATGAGACATGTCAGGGGCTTCGCTGCCCGACAGATACAGTTTTAGCGCGGGTCGTCTGCCTCCGAGGCAGCCTGCTCCTGAGGGAATGCGGGATATTTTCGGCGTTCCTGCGCAGACACCTTGCAGACCACCTCTTCCTTATTCTGGCGGCTGTGCCCCCCTCCTCTCTGACTTGCTGCCCCCCCCCCCCCCCCCCCCCTGTCCTCCTCCCATTCCACAAGACGATGGAAATAGACCATTTCGTCAGCTCACTTTATTTAGGTGTGTCCCGCGGAGGTGAATGCCCACCAGTGTGGGAATTACTGCAGACATATTCCTCCCATCTACCGCTCAAACCTGAGGAATCCTTTATCGCCTCGCAGGCAGCTGTGCGGTGGCAACCCCCCCCCCCCACCCCAATCCCCCCACCCTCTTTGGTTTTCAGGGGCGAGGCCATAAAGCTGACAGGAAATGCGATGTGTTGTGTGTTTGTCTCAGGGGTGTTTGAAAAGCTGATTTTCTGATTGTTTCGGTTCTGTTTCCTTTCGTTTGCGCTTTCGATATCCTCTCAAGATGAGCAGTGTCATAAAAATGTGTGTCCATGTGTCTTGTCAAGCTTTCGTACTGTGCATTAGTGTGACATTTGTCATGTCATGACCAAGGTTATGTAAGAGTCCAGAGCAGTACGTCCGTTTATTATTAATTTATCCAGTGATTTTTGGTTGGAATCTGTAATGCTCGCCCAGTCTAATTGGCATATATGGCCCATAAAAATGTTCTAATGGGAATGTGGTCATATGTGCTTGTGTTCTTTGATAAGATAACTGAGGTCCTTTTCTCTTGTTCCTCTTGTCATCCTTCTCAGCTCCCTTCCCGAAGAGAAGGCCAAAGCGCGGCTGGTATTGGAGCCTTGTCTCCAGACCTCCCTGGACCCCAGCCCCAGCTCGGAGTCTTCCCGGGGGGAGGGGCACACCCAGAAGCTCACAGACAGCGTGTCCACGTCGGAACCTCGCAAGAGCCGGGTCCGAGAACGCCGGCGAGAAGGCCGCTCCAAAACGTACGACTGGTCCGAGTTCCGACCAGGACAGACAGGGGGAGAGGCGAAAATGGAGCGGGCAGAGACGGTCCACCTTGGCCCTTCCTCCTCCGCCACCTCCTCCTCTTCCTCTTCTCTAGCTTCCTCCCCAGTCTCCACCACTTCCTCCGCCCCGACGTCCTCCTCGGTGTCCGTGCCTCCTCCGCCCTCCCAAGTCTCCTCCTCCACGCCGGCAGAGGAGCTGGACCTGGAGCGGGTTCGCCGCCGCGACGAGAGGAGGCGCCGTCTCCAGCACTCCCCCAACACGGTCACGGTAACCATGACAACCACGCTCAACACCGCCGTGGGCCCGGAGCCCAAGACGCCGGAGGACCAGGGCAGGATGGAGGTGGACCGACCGTCCGCCCTGCAGCCAGATTCCAGCGGGGAAAGGGCAGCGGGCCGGCCCCCTGACGTCCAGGTGGAGATCGAGCAGAGATGGCACCAAGTAGAAACGACGCCCCTTCGGGAGGAGAAGCAGGTCCCCATCGCCTCCACAGCAGGCAGCTCCTCCGACTCTCCTGGACTGCCCCCTGAAGACCTGACCGCTCTGCTAGACAAAGAGGTTGGCCTTCGTTCACTTGTGTATATGTATGAAACAATGTAACAATATTCGTATTTATCTCTGGTCATGCTTGTGTGTTTTTCTCTCTGTCTCTCTCTCTCTCTCTCTCTCTCTCTCTCTCTCTCTCTCTCACTCTCTCTCTCTCTCTCTCTCTCTCTCTCTCTCTCTCTCTGTGTGTAGCTGGACCAAACACAGAAGGAGTTGGCCAAGCTGCAGGAGCAGAACAGTCTTCTGCAGGAGCAGTTGCAGGACGCCAGAGGGAGAGAACTAAACGCCAGAGAAGGCTACGTTCTGCAGGTACCACCAGACAGCCATGACGGCTGCTTCCAAGTGCATGCTGGGATAGGTCTAGGTATTATCTCGTAGGTAGATCAATTATAGTTGTGTGTTATGCCATTGTCAACGATCGAAAGGATAAAAGTTTGTAGCAGTTGGAATTTTAAACTTTTAATGCAGTCGGCTGGTGTGTGGTAGATGAGATTGCGTGTGTGTTTGTGACTCCTGCAAATTGTGTTAAATTCTACTAACAGGTGTTGGGTCTTTTGTCTTTGAAATGAACGTGCATGATTGTGTTTATTCTCAGCATGAACATTTTCGCTAACTGTTTTTACGGAGTTTCACATCTCCTAAAAAAGGAAAAAAAAAGAAAAATGATTTGGTTTGGATTGATATGAAGGTAAGACACTGAAGGCCTTGCGCTGTGCTTTTCGCTCCTGATGTCCATTTCATCCTGTCATTTTGAAGCCTGGTTTGTGCATGACCTTCGTAAAGCTAGGAGCATGGTTTTAGTTTTTCCTTGTTTATCTTTGACTCACATTGAAACGGGTCCGTAGATACAGTCACATTCTCACTGAAAAGAATGACTAGGCACATTTACTGGGTGGCACATTGGTCAGATTTTCACATCCCAGCACAAATCTTTTTTCACTTGGTATTTTTATTTTATTTTGTTGTGGGTACTTTGAGGCACCTGAGGTTATTCACTGCCAGTTTTCACCATCAGTTCCTCTCATGTCACATTCAGTCACATTCACTCAGTCACATTTTCTTATTTTTAGTCTTCATTTCATTTACCTTCCCAGTCACCCTCGAAAAAGCACAGTGGAAAGCTAGGAACAAAAAAAAAATCTAAAGAACTCTACTACTTTGAAATGGGAATAAAGTTCCCGGGATTTTTCCCCGCTAACCTCGGAGATGTGGTTCTCCGTATCTTTTGGGGTAAGTGAAATACTGTCACTAACCAAACCTTCTCACCGATCTTTTCAACTTCTCAAAGAATGCCACGCCCCCCTCCTCCTCTTCTCCACAACGAGCGCCATGGCAACACTTGCACAAGCTCAATAAAGACTTGCAGAGTGAGCTGGAGGCCCAGAAGAGCAAGCAGAATCTGGTGCAGCTGCAGGCTCAGACCCTGAGGAGAAGCTACACTGAAGCCCAGGATGCCATCGGACACCACGAGGCCGACATCCAGGCACTCCAGGCTAAGCTGAGCTCCGCCATGGCCGAGATCCTGTCCAGCGAGCAGGCCGTGGCTCGCATGCGGAACGAGCTCAAGCTGGAGCAGGAACGCTCCCGGGAGCAGGAGGAGGACTGGGGACGCAGTGAGGCCACCCTCCGGGCCCAGCTGAGGGACAGCGAAGACAGGCTCCGTGAGGTGGAGGCCAGCCTCCTGGAGAGAAGCCAGGCTCTCAGGCACCTGGAGCGCCAGCAGGCCCTGCAGAAGGACCACCTGAAGGAGGTGCAGAGGCTCCAGGAGAGGTTGCAGGAGGTGACCGCACGCCTCAGCGCCACAGAGGAGGGACAAGCGCTGAAGGAGGAACGCCTACGTCTGGAACAGCGCTCCCTTCAGGAGAACCACGAAAGGGAGAGGCAGGCTTTATTGCGGAGGCTGTCCGAGGTCGAGACCGGGAGGCAGGGGTTGGAAGAGAAGTTGCAAGAAGCTGAACAGCAGGTGGGAGCCTTGCTGAGAGGACGACGTGCTTCCGGAGGTCTGGAGGGCAGGCAGGAAGTGCTGCGGCTGAAGGAGGAACTGGCCCAGAAGACTGACGTGGCAGAGACACTGAGGGAGAGCGTTCGCAGGCTGGAGGAAGAGAAGGGCCAGCTCACCTGCCGCTGCCAGGAGCTGCTCAATCAAATCTCTGAGGCCGACCGCGAGGTGACCAAGCTCCGGAGCCGGCTGGAGACGGAGGAAGCGGACTACTACACGCTGGAGCACTCCTACGAGAGGGTGACCGAGGAGTTCCAGAAGATCAGCCGCGTGCTGAGAGAGAACGAGGAGGAGATCCGACAGACGAAGGAAATGTACGAAAGACTAGTAGAGCACAAAGAGGAGGATCTGAGGGAAGCCCTTGTGAAAATGGCCGCTTTGGGCAGCAGCTTAGAGGAGACGGAACAGAAGCTGCACGCTAAGGAGAAGCTCCTCTGTCAAATGGGTCAAGGCTTTCTAGATCGAACTGAACCCTGCAGTGCTGAAAGAGACCTGCAGGCCAAGCTTGTGGTGGCGGAGGACCGCATCGCAGAGCTTGAGCAGCACCTCAGCGCCCTGCAGCTGGGCTATGCCAACCTTCGGATCGAACGGCAAAGAGACGAGGCTGTTTCCTGCACTCGGGAAGCCACCAAGGATAGCGACGCCACCGCCGCTTCCTCTTTGCTAACGAAAACTGAGTCCCTGCAAACCGTCGGGACCAGCTCCGACATAAAGACGTCTTCGGACTGCGAGGAGTCTCAAGCAAAGCGGCCGAGGATACGATTCTCCAGTATTTCGTGCCAAAAATACATAGCCTCCGAGGGTGTGGACGTGAATCAGCCAGACCAGCCCTCTTCTGAAATCGATGCCAGCCATAAGATCGACGCTCCTTCCGAGGAGACCGCCAAATCCAATGTTACATTCCAGTTTTCTAGCGACCCAGAGAAGTTCATCTCCATCATTCACGCTCTGGAGACCAAGCTGATGGCTACTGAGGAGAAGCTAAGGGACCTCACCCAGAAACTTGAACAACAGCAGGCCTCTCGACCACCTCCCCAGCCAGAGGACCAAGACATGGGAGCAGAGCTCCAGGACATCGACGCAAGGTTTCAGCATGACAAGACGTCACATGATTCCTCTTCCAGTTCTGTGACAGGGTCACAGATATGCGCTGCTAATAGTGAGTACGCCAAGGCCCTAGCCTGTGTGGAAACGAGCCGGGAGAAAGTCAGTGTAATTCTCAGTCTTCACAATCAAGGTAGCGCGGACTCGCAACTCAACACCCTGTCAGAGATAGAGAACGAGTTGGTAAATGCAACATTTTATATTAGACAGGGGGAAAAGACCTTAGAAGCACATTCATCGAAGAACCCACATAGTCAAACCCAAGAGACCCTTCAGAGTAGCGACAAAGACTTGGATGAGGAAACAATGCATCTCTTTGCCAAAACTCTGTCTTTCGAGGCGATGGTTTTGAACAAGATGGCTTTAATGATAGGAAATCCAAAGTCAGACCTCTTGCAAGGTCTTAGCCAGATCTGCCAGGAGACCGAGAACATCAGAAGAAGCGATGGGGATTGCTTGGCAATAGTGTATGCAGATGTGTTGACTAGGAAGTTGATGTTGGAGAGTGCGTTCTGGACAGAGGTGGATCAGATGGAAACTCACTGTCAGCAGATGAAAGGTGATGTCACAAATGAGGTAAGAACAACTGAGGAAGACATCGACGTGAACGATACTGTCATCTTCAACACCTGCTTGAAAGCCGAACAAGTGTACTCTGTTCAGAACCTCAAGCACTTTTACGAGGACCAGTTCAGAATTCTCAAAAGGGAACTAGCCCAGGCTCATAGTAACCTGCAACAAAGGGAACTGACCATAAAAGAGATCATCAAAGCTTCTAATAATCCTGATTTGGAAAAACTAATTCATGAAGTTGGCTGCGAGTCGACCGCTGGTCAAGAGCAGGTTATATCAGATAGCGGTCTTTCTGAACTTGCTCCCTACATGAAACAGATTGAAATGGAAGAGGCAAAAGACATGGCGGAGGCTCTGGTAGATCGGCATTTATCTGGAGAGGAGGCTTTTTGTAGTGTCGACTCTATCCAGTCTCCGCAAGTCGGCCAAGAGAACCTCATCGCAGAACTAAGGAGACAGGCAGCTGTCCTGCACAGATTTTCAGAACTGATGCAGAGTGGAGGTCACAATTCTGGCATAGCCAATGCCATTCGAACGCACACAGGGCACCGAACTACTCCCATCATGGCTGGTACCTCCCTGTGCATGCGTGATGCCCTTGTCCAGGCCCAGGTGGCCTATGTTGCCTGCAGACTTCAAGCCGACCACCAACGGGACTTGGTCCGTTGTCGACAAGCAGACCATAACATGGACGTTTTGGTCCAAGAGCACGCCCGCAACGTGAACGCCATCAGGGAGCGCTACGAGGCCTCCCTGCAGGAGCAGGGCCGGGAGTTCACCCGCACCGTGTCCACCCTCCAGGAGGAGAACCAGAGCCTGCGGGGCGAGGTGACCCAACGCATGGACCAGCTCTCCCAGCAGCGGGAGCAACTGGGCTTCCTGGAGGAACGCTTCGAGAGGGAGACTGAGGAACTGAAGCAGAGGCACCTGATGGAGCTTAACCAGGCAGGGCAGGGTCTGGCTTCTACTCAGCTGGCCCTGCTGGAGACCACCGCCGACAGCCAGCGGAAGCTGGAGGTCCTGCTGGTTGACATGGACACTATGGAGGAGCGTCACGAGGGTCACGTGAGGAGACTGGAGGAGCAGTACCAGGGCAAGATCAAAGAGCTCCAGCAGGTCCACGATGAAGAGATACAGAAACTGCATGCCCACTACATGGACACCATCCGTTGCATGCAGGAACGAGAAGATGGTTCAATGCAAAACCGAGAGGGCTCTCGGACTGGAAGCGACGCCCCACCCACTGAGCAAACGTGGCCAATGGAGGAAGAGGAGGAGTGGAAGGTGGAGGGGGGTCAGGCCAGGAAGGAGCTGGACCCCATGATGGTTCTGAAGGACAGAATCCAGGAGCTGGAGACCCAGATGAACACCATGAGGGACGAGCTGGAGAACAAACACCTGGAGGGAGATGTGGCCAGCCTGAGGGAAAAGTACCAGAGGGACTTTGAGAGTCTTAAGGTTTTTGAACAATTATTCCTTATTAGTGTCAATTGTTAGTGGTGGTATCAAGTTTAGTAGTAGAGAGAGTGTGACTATTTAGTTGCTGTGGTCATTGAGTTAAATCTTTACAATCAATTGCCTGAAGAATAAGAAAAAAATAATTCATCTAGGCCTAGTGATGACGAAAATGTAATTTAAAAAAAGTTCGCAAAATCATATAAAATGACCATTTCAGCTTTCTAATCACTTTTATTGACGCTAGTGAACTAGTTCAACCACAACTGTGCACTGTGGCAGTCAACTCTAGAATGAAAGGACCATGTTCTATTACTTACACAATATTTAAACACTCACTACACCAGTACAGAATATACACCCCCAAAATACACATTCAGTTTTGGTCTTTTCAAAGCCTCTTCCTTAAGCTGATAAAACTTAACTAACCTAGCATGGCTTTTGATCACTGTTTGCATGGCTTACTGCTTCAGATTTTCTGAAATCCGTAGATCACTGTAGGGCATATAGTCGAACTCGCAGCACAATAACGGGCACTAAAGCCCTCAGCGAAAAAAACCGATCACACCTTGGATCTGTACAGTAGATACCTGCTTTCTAGTTTTGTTCCGGCGACGACGTGTTAACCCTTTCCACCCCAGGCCACGTGTGAGCGAGGCTTTGCCGCCATGGAGGAGACCCACCATAAGGTGATTGAGGATCTTCAGCGACAGCATCAGAGGGAGGTGTCCAAGCTTCTGGAGGAGCGGGAAAGGCTGCTGGCCGAGGAAACCGCCGCCACTATCGCTGGTAAAGCTGGTCGACTGTTACTTCACCGTGTTGGAGAACATTTGCGACTCTTTTGGCAGTTTGTGTTGTTGTTTCACACACACACACACACACACACACTCAATCAATATCATACATGTTTAGAATTTGAGGATGAAATATGATGTTATTGTATTAATTAAAAGTGTCAACAAGGGAAAAAAAACGGTATATCTACTTGGCAGTCTTGGTTTGTTGTGGTTCTAACAGCAGACCTTTCCCCTTTAGCTATTGAAGCTATGAAGAACGCACATAAGGAGGACATGGAGAAGAACCAGCGCTCCCAGCTGAGTGGCCTGAACTCTGACATCGACGAGCTGCGCTTACAATACGAGTACGTTCTCATTCCAGCGGATCGTCATCGTTCAGAGTGAGGGTTTTATTCACATATCTGTAGAACTGGTCTCAACCAGGCTGCTTCCTCCATCTTCCTCCACCCCAGGGAGGAGCTGCAGTCCATCCAGAGGGAGCTGGAGGTTCTGTCAGAGCAGTACTCCCAGAAGTGCCTGGAGAACGCTCACTTGGCCCAGGCTCTGGAGGCAGAGAGGCAGGCACTCCGCCAGTGTCAGAGAGAGAACCAGGAGCTCAACGCACACAACCAGGTGGACACATGCTTACACCTCTCCTGTCTTTGCTTTCTTACTTTCTTTCTCTCGTTCCCTCTCTCTCCCTCTCATTTCCCTCTATCTTTCCCTCTCTCTTGTTCCCTCTCTTTCTTTCCCTCTTGTTTCGTTGTGTTCCCTGTCTTTCTTTCCCTCTCTTCCTTTGACCCCAGCTGAACTTTGAACCCTGCGCTCTCCACAGGAACTGAACAACCGTCTGACAGTGGAGATCACACGCATGCGCTCCTGTTTCACTGGGGAAATGGCCCTCTCACCCCTTAGTAAGGGGAAGGACCTCTATGAGCTGGAGGTACACAACAACACTCACACACACACACACACACACACACACACACACACACACACACACACACACACACACACACTACACATACACACACCACACTGCTTTTGTTCATGTCTACTGTTCACTTTATTTCCAGGTGTTGCTGCGAATCAAGGAGTCTGAAATCCAGTATCTTAAACAGGAAATTCATTCGCTAAAAGATGAACTTCAGTCTGCTTTACGAGTATGGAAAAAGGGACATTGAACATAACATTTTTACATAAAACAACTCTACTATATTTACTATATTCTTCAACTTGACTTACAACAGCTTTACCCTTGTACATTGTGACCAGGACAAGAAATATGCCACAGACAAGTACAAGGACATCTACACTGAGCTCAGTATTGTAAAGGCCAAGGCTGACTGTGATATCACCAAGCTGAAGGAGAAACTTTTGGCTGCCACAGAAGCCCTGGGAGATCAGAATGTTGATGGTGGTGTCGCCCCTGGATACGGTTGGTTGAATCCTCTGAAAATATTTTCTACATCTTGTCATGTTTTTTGGGGGGATGTGAATCTGCCAAGTTCGTGCATAACCATGATTTGATGTAGCATCATTTGTCTCCCTGCAGATATCATGAAATCAAAAAGTAATCCAGATTTTCTGAAGAAGGAGAGATCAACTCTCTCACGGCAGATACGAGGAGTAAGGTCAAAGGTGAGAGACTGTTCCTGAAGAAAAACACATCGGATGTTCGTTCAGCGTTTTAATCAGTGTTATATTGTTAGTCTCGCTCATTACGACCTATCGTGTGTGTGTGTGTGCGTGCATACATTGTGTGTGTGTTTGTGTGTAAGTGAATCACAAACTGTCTGTACAGTAAGTGTGCCCTTTGTCTCTCGTCCTGTCAGTCTGTCACTGAGCAGGTCTCGTGGGATAGCTGACAGCCCTTCCCTGTGATGTAGGTATATCATGACCTAGTGAGCATGTCTAAAGCTGCCCTGCATGACCCCCACCTGTAGCCCTCATCTCTCACACTCTCACCACAAGGCTGCTTATAGCCTTTACAGAGGAAGTGTGCGTGTGCGTGTGCGTGTGCGTGTGCGTGTGCGTGTGCGTGTGCGTGTGCGTGTGCGTGTGCGTGTGCGTGTGCGTGTGCGTGTGCGTGTGCGTGTGTGTGTGTGTTGAAGCTCTCTGCATGTGGATGTGTTCTTTGTTTGGAAGGATTAGATGTTCCATTCTGCTTCAGGGAAAAAAAAAATTGATAAGAAATCCTTGTTAATGTCACCAGTTAGCTAGATTGTTAGTTAAATTATGTAGGTGCAGAGTGGACATTGACTAACAATTACAAACAAAACATTAATAAAATAATTGCTCTCTCTAGTATTCCAGGACATTTTTTTTTTTTTACGTTACTAAATCCATAACAGCACGGAGCATGTATTTATTTTTCCTGCTATGTACAAGGATGTCCATGGATTAATACTGAGCATGTGCTTGCTAACGAGACTTGCTTAGGGTACTATACGTCACATGACACAAACTTTAGGATGAAGGTTGTCTGCTGACGTGGAATAATAACTTTGTGTCTGTTTGAACGTAACATGTCTGTTGATTCCTCAGTGTCTGTGTGACAGCGTCCAACATTTCGTAACGTTGTGTCAGTTCTGTTTTGTCTGGTTGTTGTATGATTGAGCTGCATGAATACAGTATGTGTTTCGTGTTGTGTACATTTAGCCTCCTTACTAAAGCCGCTTGGGTGGTTTTTCAACAAGCACACTTATGTTTATCTACCGTGTGTCTGACTTCACATGGGGTGAATGACATCTACGTTTCCTACTATCAGCGTGACCAAAGGACATTGCTGTTTGTGGTGCTCCCTTTATTAACATTTTATATTAACTTAACAGGAATTAGAACTTTTTTCAAATGAGTATGAGGTTGTGAAAGTTACATTTGACGATGTCTTCTATTCTTCCCCCCCCCCCTTCCTTTTTCAGAGTCTGAAAGAGGGCCTGACTGTTCAGGAACGTATGAAGCTATTCGAGGCTAAAGATTCTAGAAAAATTTGAAACCCTTTTTGCTATGAAGTTTCCTTCCTCACAATTACTCTGCAAACGGACGCAGCCTGTGACCGTGACAGACCCATTCACTGACCACAGCCATGTGCTCCGACTTGTTAGCCTCATCATGTATCTTAGTTTTTTTTTTAGGCTTGTTTACATTGTTTAATATATCCTGTGTAAATACTTTTGGCTACAGGTGTGATTGTCAAGAATGGTCTTTGAAATGGTGGAAATCGTACACAGTGAATGATCCGTATTTGTGGTTGTGTTGCTGTTCTGGGAACATTTATTCCTCTTGACCTGATGTTTTGCCTTATCAGTCTCTTAATCCACTGAAATGCCAAAACAGACGGGTGTATACAGTATGAATAATATCTTTTTACCAATACGAATTCATTGAATATCTGCTGTAGTTGTTACACACAAACTATTTTTATTTCTATTTGGATTTTTTATTATTATTATTATTGAGTGTTTGAAAAAATAGGCAGTGGTGCCAGTTGACTTAACTACTGGATGATGTGGAAGAGTGATTTGCTATAGACATGGGGGGGGGGCAACTGCTGTACTGTAATGAACTATGGTGTGTTTGACATTGAAACAGAAAATGTGATGACGTGCTTAGAGTGACGTATGAGAGAATTTTATAACTTTATTATATGCGTGTTTGTGTGTGGTGGTAAGGGGGGGTGGGGGAAAGGGGGTTGCACTTATCACTTGATTACTTGAGGAAACTGAGTATTTTTTCTTCTTCTCCCACTTGTGTATTGGGTTTTAGTCAACATAATACCAAGCAACCAAACTTCTGTAAAATGGTATCTTAAACATACTCGCTACTCGATACCAAGATACATTTTCTTCTCGAATGCGTCAAGGAATTGAGATTGTCAACCATTCGCTGTTTTGGATTACTTTTGAAGTTTTCTTCACCAAATAGTTGACACGAGTAGGATGTTGCATGATTGTGGTCATTTGAAATAGTGAATGATAAGTTCCTCTTCTTTTCATTATTTCGTGTTGCATTTGAACAGATCTCACACTTATAAGCTTGCTTTGTCCTCTTGTGGTTTGGATTTAAGATGATTTTTCCTTGTGACGATGGCTTTCCTTAAAGCACTTGGTCCAATACTCTGACCTCACTTATTTTTTTCGTCTTTGTGCCTCAACTGAGTGAAGAAAACACACACCCACACGAACCTGTGCAGCTATGGAAACACTGTATAGTATTCAAAGCACGCCATGTAAATATTTGCCACACAGGAAAGTTTTGTGCTGTTTTAATCTGTACCTTGCTTACTAGCTCAATATGAAATATATAAATATATATATATTAATATTTTTTATTTTCGTTTGAATGTACAATGTCCAATAAATGAAGCATTTCTGAACCTGGGTAGATGTCTGTTTCTTAACTTGAAGACTGATTAATTTAGAGGCATATATTTCATACCTTTTGTTGTGGGGGTATAGCTGCTTACAGATAACAATTGATAATATTCACATGTAATACCTTCTTGTTGGTAATGAACTTATTGTAACAATATACAAAGCTAGACTACCTGTTTCTATTACAGCTCTAAAAACAGACTACTCAGTGTCAATAATCTTTTGAGGGCAGACAATAAAGTTAACCAACAATATGAAAATTACAATACAATTAACGCCACCTACTGTCTGTGATATGTATTTCTTTGTCCTGTTGAACTAGTTTTTCCATCATTATCTCGTAGGAACTACTTGACGTTGGTCCTCTTTTCAGGGGGGAAGGTAAACAGGGAGCACAAACCGGAACTTGCTGTCAGTCTGTAAACAGATCTTAATTCTTATCCATCTTGAAAACATCTTAATTTAACTCTGGAGGAAGCAGTTGCACTACTGGAACTTTATTTAGTTGTAATGATCATTTCATTTTCCTGGGCGGTATATTTTCTATTTGTTTCTAAACCTGTACTGGGCAGAAGTTAGCTAACCAGCAAGCTAGCTTGCTAGCTTTGCTGCTTTCAAAGTACAACATCATTCTTGTTCTGAGTTATTAGTGGAATATTATTACTAATAATGGTGAGTATTGTTGTCATAATTACGCCTAGATCGTTTTCACGACAGATGATATCTAAGACCAACTGTCAAACCAACCTCCCATTCCATCCACAGATGTCCATATATTGACTCACACTGAGTTAAGAAGCAGAAGGTTCAACATGGATTTCTCCAAATTTCTCGATGATGATTTTGATGTGAAGAACTGGGTGAACGGAGCTTTTAATGTGGTTCAGAAAGATTCACCTGGGAAGGCAGATGCGCATGCGGCTACACTTGTCATGAAACTGCAACTGTTCATCCAAGAAGTCAATAATGCCATAGAGGGTAAGTGGCATCTCTGCTTGGAAACCCTGGACATATTTCCTGCAAATTCTAATCAATCAATCAATTTAATATTTAAAGTGCAAAATACCATGGTACATGGTCTCAATACACTTGACAATACAATCAGGTACAAAAGAAAAGTAACAGATCAAATGTTTCATCTCTTATGTGTCTCGAAAAACAAGCCAATCTGCATTCCTCATATTTACGTCATTTTAGAATAATATGACAAAAATGATAAAGAAATCACCTCTGTTTTGATGTGATTCTCCTGGTTCAGAGAGTAGTAACCAAGCCCTCCAGAACATGCCCAGAGTCCTGCGTGATGTGGAGGCTCTGAAGCAGGAAGCCTCCTTCCTCAAAGAACAAATGGTCCTGGTGAAGGAAGACATCAGGAAGTTTGAGCAGGACACAGTCCAGTCCATGCAGGTATGGCTTACGCTCTTAGGATTTAAGAAAGCAAATCTAGCGACCATACAAAAGAGGTATACATTAGAATTGAGAAGATTTCCAGCGCTTAATATTGACGGTAAAAGTAATACATGATTTCAAAGATAAAAAACAACAGCACAATAATTCACATTAAATTCAACATTTATTTGTATAGCTCTTTTTACAAGCAGTGTCACAAAGGGCTTCACATATGCCCATAGAGCTGCCCCTCAACCAACCTAAATAATTATCTGTAGATATGAGCCATGGCTTTCAGTCTCACCATCTGAGTGTTGTAATCGCTGTTCTTTGTGATGATGGCTGGTAGGTTCTAGTGGAGCTGGACCAGGTCAAGTCTCGCATGCATCTGGCAGCAGATGCCTTGCAGGAAGCTGACAAATGGAGCACGCTCAGTGCGGACATCGAGGAGACCTTCAAGACACAGGTAACAACAAACAGCCGCCAACACCTTCAACACCCCAGTCCAGTTTCACATAATGGGGTTTTCAGCACTATGCTTAAGTGCACTTAGAAAGGCTCCCCCCCAAATCCCTCCAGGACTTTGCAGTGATCTCCTCCAAGCTGACCAGCATGCAGACCAGTCTAGCCATGCTGGTGGACACACCAGACTACTCTGAGAAGTGCGTCCATCTGGAAGCCCTGAAGAACCGGCTGGAGGCCCTAGCCAGCCCCCAGATCGTAGCCACCTTCAACTCCATGTCTCTGGGTAAGGCCATTCTGCTGCTTGTTTCTTTTGAGTTTTTTTGAGCATCACACCAGAGGGCAGAGTCTCTGTTGTGGTTTCAAGTCGTTCATCAAGTCTTTACAGCACATGTGTGTATTGTGTGTGTGTGTGTGTTTCTCTCCACTGTCCACTTCTGCAGACCAGGCCAAGCTGTTTGTAAAAGTCTTCACAGAGATAGATCGGATGCCGCAGCTCCTAGCTTACTACTACAAGTGCCACAAGGTGAGAGATCTGCTGTGGTTCAGCCAGTCTCAGCAGCTGGATCAGATGTCTGTCTGCATCGACTTGTTGTTTGTGTGTTCAGTGGGATCATTACGCCTTGGTGACGCGGACATCTTTCAGTCTATTGTTACACGTTATGGCCTTAATGCATTTGCGTGTGATTGTTTGTAGGTGTGTAGGTAATTGTGTGTTGGTGTCTATACAATAGTAGTGGGTGTGAGGGAGGGTGTAGTTGTAATCGCTGTGTGTGTGTGTGTTTGTGTTTCAGGGTCAGCTGTTGAATGTCTGGCAGGACCTTTCTCAGAGTGAGCTGAGTCTGAACCAGCAGCTGGCAGAGTTCTACGACACCCTTCTCTCCACCTGGCACTCACAGCTGCAGTGGAGCAGCCAGGTACCTGAGCCTGGCCTGCACAAACACACACACACACACACACACTCACACACACACACACACACACACACATACATACATACACATGCACACATACATACATACACACACAGTGATTACAGTTGCACTCTCCCTCACACCCACTATTACTGCATTAGAATCACACACTCACGCATACAATTATTCACAATTAGTTACACCCAGACAGGCTCTGTCTCTTTAACACATCATCACATCCCGCTGTAAAAGCAGGCTGCGCTGCACCCCCTCCCCAGGTGTTCAGGAACCCGTACGAGGTGGTGACAGTGCTGCTGATTCAGACCCTGGGGGCCATGGTGCCCTCGGTGCCCGTGTGCTTGAGCTCGGGCCTGGAGCACACCCCTCCAGAGCAGAGGCTGGACACCCTGCTGGAGCTCCACCACACTGCTGCTGGCTTCGGGCGGAGCCTAGAAGCAGCCATGCTGCCTCACCTGGGTTAGAGCCACGCCCAGCCACACCCTGCCCACTTTATCACAACAGCTTTCTACTACATCACAACACCTGGGATTATATTAATACTGCACCAACGTAATGGATTCATGTTAAGATGACCCATCATTCATTGATGATGTGCTTGTTGTCTGCAGGTGAGAACAACCTGCTGAAGGTGAATGAGCTTGTGAGTGCTCTGTACGACCCATACAAGCCTTACCAGCTCCAGTACGGAGAGCTGGAGGAGTCTCACCTGCTCATCCAGATCAGCGCTGTGCCTTTGGTGAGGCACACACACACACACGTATACACATGCACACATATGCCCTCTCACTGTTTTTCACACACACACACACACACACACACACACACACACACACACACACACACACACACACACACACACACATGCACACATATGCCCTCTCACTGTCTTTCACACACACACATTTCACCATCTTTCTTTCCATCACACACATCCCATCCATGTAACCGTGACTCCCCCCTCCCCTGCCCCCTGATCTGTCTGTGCAGGAGCGAGGTGAGGTCATAGACTGTGTGGAGGAGCTGAGTCACTCTGTGGGGAAGCTGTTCAGTCTGGCCAGTGCTGCTGTGGACCGCTGTGTGAAGCTGACCGACGGCCTGGCTGTCTGCGGCCTGCTGAAGGCCCTCAAAGCTCTCTTCACCAAGTACCTAAACACCAAACAATCACATCCAATCAAAACTCATGGTTTTAATGATGCGTACGACAGGTTGTCTAGCGACTGAACTTGTTCTGAGACGTTGTCGTGTGCGTGTCTGCAGGTACGTGTCGGACTTCTCCACCACCCTGCAGTCCGTCAGGAAGAAGTGTCGTCTGGAGGACACGCCTAGCGCTGCGGCCTTCCAGGAGGACTGGACCACCTTCCAGAACTCTGTCAGGTGGGTGGGAGGACTGCACTGATGCCCAGGAGGACACAACGATCACCGTCACGTTTTCATCACGTTTATTTTTCCCCCGTTTCAGCGTGTCGCTGCACTTGAGCGTTGCGATGTAGTAGAAAAGTCATGTGACATGCAGGCTGTTTTTCTTGTGCTTCTCGGTCGCTTTCACAGGATCATCGCCACTTGTGGAGAGTTACTGAGACAGTGTGGAGCCTTTGAACAGCAGCTGTCAAACAAGTGAGAGACTCGTTCTGTCAGAGTGGGTGTACGACACAGGTTTAACAGCCTCACTACTCATTAGTACTAACGTGTACGTGACAAGATGTAGTGCTATGTAGATAACAAGGTCTATGTAGATGACACGGTCTGTCTGCCATCTGTCTATAGGGATATCACTGAGACATCTACCGCAATGGATATCATTAAAAAAACATTAACAAGTCATTAACAGTAGTAAACTAGGATAGCAAACATTCAGCCTCCTTCCCTTACATCGTTCCTCCCTTCACCCCTGCAGGATCCTGGGTACAGCAGGTAAGTACCTGTCAGAGTCCTACAGCCCCCGCAGCCTGGCGGGCATCCAGGAGGCCAGCTCCACCGAGAGGAAGAGCTCCACCCGCAACCCCTGGCAGGAGTACAACTACCTCCAGAGGAGCAACACGGTGGAGTACAACAGCCTGATGGAGGTTCTCTACTCCCTCAAGGTGGGGTCAGGAGGCACGGTGGGGGCAGGGGGGAGAGGCAGGGTCTGGTGGCTGTGTGTGATCCATGTGTGATCCGTGTGACTCTGTTGGTTTGCAGGAGAAGGGAACAGGGAACTCCAGTCTGCTGGCGGAGCAGCGAGTAGCTCTGACCAGACTCAACCAACAGGCCAACCAGCTGGCCTTCGACTCAGTCTTCCTGCAGATTAAACAGCAGCTCTGCCTGGTCTCCAAAATGGAGGTGAGAGTCAGTTTGTCGAGGAGTACAGTTTGCGTGTGTGTGTTTTGTGTGTTTTGAGTGTGGGTCTTTCGTGTGAAAGCGTGTTAAGCAGGTGTTTTGAGAGAAAGCGTGTGTGTGGGGGCGTGTTTCACACTGTGTGGGTCTCCCCCTCCTCTCTGTCTCCAGAGTCGTGAAGCGGGAGGCTTTGGCGAGAGCTACGCTGAGGATCTCCCTACATTCAGCTTGTCTCCTCAAGAATACATCACCAACGTAAGACTGAGTCACTACAGCCAGAATTAAACAAATATATAAATATGAACTAACCATCATACGTGTTTATGATTAAAAATATGTTGAGCAAACTTATATGGGGGTTAGTGTCAGTGTGAAGTGGAAAGTGTGTGTTGTGTAGCTGGTCCTGTCTGACTCTGTGAGGGAACATGGAGGTCACCAGACAGAGGAGATGAAACTGTGTGTCTGCACTTCAGATTGGACAGTACATCATGTCTCTGCCTCTCCACTTGGAGCCCTTTGTGACGCAAGAGGACCCTGCTCTGGAGCTGGCCTTACACGCCGGGAAACTGCCCTTCCCTCCAGAGCAAGGTGACTGTCTCACTGCCACCCTCTGGCTGTCCTCTCTGTCCTCCCCTCCTTCCTCCTCCTGCTGGGGTTTGTCCACAGAGAGACTAGTGGGTCTTTTTTTCCCCCTTGTTTCTGTGTTCGGTCACCTCTGTCACCTCCGTCATCATCTGTCAACTTTCACCATCCGGCTCTGAAATTATTTCTCTGTACATGCCTACCTCCTCTCTCACATCCCTGGATCCAAATCCACCTAGGTACCTCACCTCCTCTCCCTCCCTCTCTGTAAACTCCACCCCCGTCACCCCGGCTTGTATTCCCTGCCTGCATGGTCGTTTGACGTCTTTGCTGTCTCAGGTGACGACCTTCCAGAGTTGGACAACACGGCCGACTACTGGCTGGGTTCCATCGCCAGGGCGACCATGCAGACGTACTGTGACGCCATCTTGCTCATCCCAGAGCTCACCGCCCACTCCACCAAGCAGCTGGCCACTGACATCGGTACTGTGTCCCCACCTTACCTCACTGCCACTGGCCTCTGAAGCAGGGCGGACATGTTTGTAGTTCTCTTGGGACTTTGAATACCAGTTCTAACAGCATTAACACTGTACAAACGGTCACATAGCATGTTTAGTTTGATACAAACTACATTTTTTTTAACTTCAGTATTGGAAAACCTGAAGATCTAAAATGCACCATCACCCTCCCTCCCTGTGTCCCACAGACTACCTGAGCAACGTGATGGATGCCCTGGGCCTCCAGCCCTCTCGCACCCTGCAGCAGATCGTCTCCCTGCTGAGGGCCAAACCTGAGGACTACAGGCAGACAGCCAAGCTCCTGCCCCGCAGGCTGGCCTCCAGCATCGCTGCCCTCAGGGGCCTGGACTACTAGTCAGGAGGGGGACAGGGGCCACGTCACGACTTGGCAAGGTTTTAATCAGGTAGGAGAAGCACAAGCTGACCTGGCAAATCTATCTTCCCAGATGATTTAGACAAGGTTGGTTTCAGTGTCATCTGGACACTTATTTTCAAAATAAAGCTGGTTTTGACACCATCCGGAAGTTATTGAGAATGACTTGAATGAGGGTCCACACCGACTTCCCAGATGATATGTTATCAATAACTAGTCTAGTAGGTCATTGAATACATTGCTAATCTCAGACATTGTCAATCCAAAATATGTATTCTGTAATTGATGATAGATGTTAACTGGTTTTAAACTCAGTTTTAAGCTTTGATTCTTTTTGTATCCTTTTTTAGAGACAAGCTGGAATGTGATGTGGAGATGAGACCAGGAAACGGCTCTCCAGGCTCCATTATTCAAAAATAGACTCCATACTTTAGCGCAGGGATCTTGGTCCCCGAGGGCCACTGTCCTGAAGGTTTTAGATGTTTCATTGCTCAAGCACACCTGATTTTAATGATCAGGCTTGCTCAGAACTTGATAATGACCCATTCATTAGAATCAGGTGTGCTAGAGCAGGGAAACATCTAAAACCTTCAGGACAGTGGCCCTCGAGGAAGATGGTGGCCCTCAAGGGCCAGGATTCTGCTTTAGCGCCATAACCTAGGCTACCATGGTGTCTTTTGTAGGATTTTCTATGATTTATTTACACTTCCATCAAGAGGAATCAGAGTCTGAAGATGTCTTTTGTTTATATTTATTTACTGGAATCTGTCCTAATTTAATAACTGTCTGTCCTCTTTGTTCTAAACTTTGATAATTAAGTCAATTAAAAATCCTGTCTAATCATTCGAGCATGGTGTTCCCACAGTTATTTAATTGTGTCAAAACAAACGCTCTATTGTGTACATGTAAAACTGTAAAACCGTGAAGGTTTGTGTGTGAGATGGGTTCCATAACTTAATATATCATGCAACGAACGGTGGGAAAGTATTGTCAACATTCACCCCTCTCATTAACATGCTAAAACAATCATGGCCCAATACATAAGGAGCCTAAATATGATTAGTCCGATTACATTAATGCGTACGGGATGACATGTCGCGAAAGTATCGGTCCGTACCACTTGACAGTTTACCTACTGTTTGTCATTCATTAATACGAGCAATAGCGATGGTGAATTCTCCAGCATCCCATGCGGCTGTACCTGACCCTCCAACATGGACCAGTGTATTCTCCAGCATCACATGCGGCTGTACCTGCTCCTCCAACATGGACCAGTGTTTGGCCGTGACGTCAGCCGTCCCCGCCCTGCCTGCCTGCCTGCCTGCCTGCAGTATCGGTGATGATGGAGACAGGGGAGGAGAGAGAAGCGGCCTGGCGATGAATCTCAACGAGGACGAAAACAAGTCATCATAGAAAAAATGAGACACCGCTCCCAACTTCGCGAATGGAGCATCAAAACATGTACATTTCACTGCTCTTATACAACGGATAGTTCTCCCCCGGCATGGAGGGACTTGAGGACGGTTCTCCTCTTCGGGTTTCCTGGAGGCTGTAGGAGGGTAGAGCTCCAACAAGCGCGTCTATAGAGGCGGATTTTAGGGAGGAACATCAACCATCATCCACGGCAGCCAGACATGAGTTTTGTTTTCCTATTGAGGGGGTGAACGTGTATATCGTCAATAAGACGTGAACATTTAGGATTTGTATGGGTGGAGCTGCGGTTTTATTGTTTAATAAAACATGAGGAGGAGCACCGTTTGGTACACTGTGGTCCTAGTTTATGGGCTGATTTATCGCTTTGGATGCCCGGGCATCATGAGCCACTGACGGGCAGGAGAGAGCGCATTGTTCCGGATCACAGAGGTGAGAAAACAGAATATGATTCTTATGAAGGGACGTCTTCATATGCATATTTATTGGTGAGGGGCAATGCTTTCTGTTTGGGTGTAAAATGCATGACTTTTCCACAGAGCATATTTATGCAACCGACGCAGTGTTATTGGCTGTTCAATTGTATTTTAGATGCATAACTACATAGGATATAATTAGGATTAATTCTAACGCTTTCTTTTTTTCCTTCTTCTGCGCGTTTGTCACATTATAGGATCCATCCATACAAGGCTCATTGGCTGATGAACCAATTGACAAGATATTAAGCTGTATTTTCTAGGAATCTAGGCCACATTATTGTGGGAAAACCAGCACGATTTCAACCATGTCGAAAGCTGCCACAAAAGAGAAGAAATCCTTCAGCAAGAAGCTCTTCAGGAGGGGTTCTGTGCGCTCCGTGGGCAGCTTCATGAACCGGGTTCTCCGGACACTTTCCACTCTGTCCCACTTCGGTAACGAGGAACAGGCCACCGACGACGAGAAGGACGATGCCACTCTGATCCAGAGCACCACAGGGGGGTCTGTCCCCTCTGACGACAGCGACACAGGCGGGTTCCTCTTCGGGGACAAGGTCCCAGGGGTGGCAGGACTGAAGAACCATGGCAACACCTGCTTCATGAACGCTATCTTACAATGCTTGAGCAACACCGAGCTCTTTGCTGAATATCTGGCCTTAGAACAGTTCAGAGGAGAGGAGCTAAATGATAAAGCCAAGCTGAATGGTGTTTTGTTGCAGAAGAAGCCAAAAGAAGATACAGGTGAAGTCACAGAACAACTTTCAGGCCTTGTGAGAGCGCTGTGGACTTTTGAATACACCCCTCAACACAGCCGGGAGTTCAAGGTAGGGTATTGCTGTGGCAAGGTAGTCAAGGGGACTAACCCCATTGCATTCAATCGTTTACATTCATATTGTTCCCTATTGTGTCATTGAAATTGTATTAGGAATTGAATCACTCATCAAAGGATGCATGCTGGCACTGCAGCCGTAGTGCGCCTACATCTGACCTTTGACAGTTCTAATGAATCTTTGACTGAGTGTGCAGTTATTTTGCATGTGTGTGCCCAGAAGGCTGTGTTTACAGTTGCAAAAGTAAATGGACTGTGAGCTTATTCAGCCTGAAAACTACAGCTTTAACCTTTTTTTTTCTTTGTTCAGCAACAAATCCAAATGCAATATGTACATTCGTTCCTCGAGAAGCTTCCCTCTTAAAATTGAAGTTCATCAAACCAGAACAGAAATGGCTGAAGTTGCAAAATACACAGGCTTTACCAATATAAAATATTGATTAACAAGGCAATCCTTTTTTATGCCTCTGAATGAATGAATGGTTGTTTAAAAGAAAAGCAATTTAGTACTAAACAAAACAACTGAAGGAGGAGACCCGCAGATGACACGTAGTATGCTGGGAAAAACTAAACCAAAACAAATAAAACAGCTTAACACAGTGGACAGTAACAGGCAGCAGGTAGGGCCACCATGTCTCCCACCAAGAAATATTAGAAGCCAGTCATAACCACACTCTTGGAAATGTGATAAATTTATGTCAGATGTCACTTTCAATAACCTCATCACATTATTTTGTCAAATCAGTTAGTGAGGCAGTCAGAAGTGGCTAGGTTATCAGATATGGCAGCTGTAAATCTGTAGACTTCCCTCCCCTGAACATGAATTACGTTTTTTATCATGTCATTTTTTGTAGGTTTTATGCAGCTGCTATAGTCACTTATAGGAAGGCTTTTTTGTTTATTTTGTGATAAGGTTTCACAGGTCCGTTGAAACTGTACAACCCTAAAACTAACCCAAGACAGTGATAGATAAACTTTGGTGAATCAACTAATCAACAATACAATGTGTTTGAACCAGTGCATTTAGTGTACATAAACCCTAGCTGCACTGCTGTCCATTGGCAAACTAGTTTAAAGCAGTTTGTTTGTGCTTGAGTGTATGTGTGCTTATTTGTGTTATTGACTCGTTATTGACATGCAGTCCCATGCAGTGTTTAAGGTGTGGCACAGGAAGCCTCACTCATTTACCCCGGTTAGTCAACTCAGCCTTTTTTTCCCTGTTTCCTTTCATAAACTGAAATTACATCTGATGTCTGTCACTCAAAGTCACAAAACATTCACATTTGGACTTCTCTTTCATGGTACAAGAACAGGTTATTCACCTTTTTTTTTTTTAAGAAAACTGTCTCATGTTTTAGGGCTTCAAAGTAAATATTGGGACTGAGTTGAATTGAACAAGACAACACACACACACACGCACATCTCATTCCTGACACTGTTCTACTTCCAGCCATTTCTTCTTTTTTGGTTGCTAGCCAGAGGTACACAATGTTTTATGGGGTATAGATTACCACTCTACAGTCAGGAGCCTTGGATATATTCTAAGCTCTTTTATTGAATGAAACACCCCATGGAGTATGGTTACTCCTCCATATCAATCTTTGTCTGATATTATATCCTACAAACTATTAGAAAATGAGCTCATGAAGTCATTTTTAAACCCACACTTGAATCCACTGACGTATATGTAGGTTCACAATGGACAGTTTGGACATAATCGGTTATACCCAATTGAATACAGAACTGTACGGAAGCTACAGAAGCTAGGTTAAAGAAATAAGAAATATTAAGAAATAAAAACAGAAAGCAACCTATAAAAGGATCATTAAGCCACCCAAATGCCGCTTCATCATTGCTTTGTTCCGTTTGGCTGATTTCAGTGTACTTTTCTTCAAACCGATTAACCAATCCTCTTCAGGATAAATCTATTTCCTGTATTTCCTACGAAGTCTGCATGCTTACGAGATCTTGAGGGGAGTGCTTGCTCTTTCATTGCATCAAGCAGGGCCTGCCTTGCTAATGGTTTGAGAAGGATGAGGCTGGTCCCTGGGGGCCCCGCCTGCAAGGCTCTGGGCCGCTCTGTCTCAGGGCCGCTCTGTCTCCTGGTTGCCCGGTCGACCTTGGGTGACATTCGATAGCCCGTGACTAGAGGTTGTCCGGTAGGAAGGCAGTGAGCAGAACAACATGTTGTTACCAGGATGCAGATGACTCTAAAGTTGAAAGGTACAGGACATTCAGGGAAACTGGAAGCGCAGGTGTCAGGCTTGACTGGATACAAGTCTCACATTGAAAGAATAACGTGAATGAAACGGTGAACGCTCGGTTTTGTATCGCCATGGAAAAAGGCTTTTTCAGCTACGATATTAATGTAATTACGACTAATCACGTCTACTGTTTAATGTAAGCCCTATATTACAATACATTTGTTTATCAAAATAGGACAAACTGTACTTTTTTTTAACAGCACACACACAATGTCACATCCCTCCTCCACCCCAATTTGTTTTAAATAAATTTATGAGCATACTAATAAATATTATTCAAATAATTATTCAAACGTATTATACCCTCATCAGTCCCGCTCGTAAACGGTCATGTCCTGTGTTGTTTGTCTCTCAGAACGTGGTGTCGAAGAGCGCCCTGCAGTTCCGTGGGAATGCCCAGCATGATGCCCAGGAGTTCCTGCTGTGGCTGCTGGACCGCGTTCACGAGGACCTCAACAACATCGTCCACCCCTGCAGCCGTCCACCCAGGAAGGTACGTCTCAGAGACGGACCCTCTGTTCACTAGCGCTGGGACAGCAGTGGGAGGATGTGGCCGGATGGACGTAGCAGCAGTGGTGTTGAGACTGTAGATTTTGCTCTGGAGCTTGTAATCAGCACCTTTTCCCTCCAGAGTAGTGCTTTGAGTAGTGCTTGTTAGATCAGGGATGTTTGGTTTTGTCTTCATCCATCTTAGCTCCAGTCAAACCTGCCATTCCACTTATCTCTCCAACCCTGAGACAGGACTGAAACTGAACCTCCAGTGGTCCCCAGAGCCCAGAACAGATCTATACTTCCTGTGCCGTCAGTTGTTACAGGAACGTCTGGGCTATGTCCCATGAACACTTTGTTAATCGTGTGGCGGTGTATTGTCTGGGCACGTATGGCAGCTGTAGTCTGTTCCTTGTCTCAGCAGCCTACAATAGAAGATGAGACTGTTCCTGAAGGCTCTCCCATGCCAACTCCGGGCTCGTTCGTCCAGGAGCTGTTCCAGGCTCAGTACAGGTAAAACTCTCCCTGAAACACCCCCGCTGTGATTGATGTATTAATAAAGATATATAAAGATACAATGCATGTCGTAACTTCTGACTTTTGTGAATTGTGAACAAGGTCAATCAGCTTTGACAACTGGTGTGAAATGTCACCATGGAATATTTTCCCAGTGTTCTTTCTCCGTGTGTTCCGTGTTCCGTCGTAGGTCGTCTCTTACGTGCCCTCACTGCCAGAAACAGAGCAACACCTTCGATCCCTTCCTCTGCATCTCACTGCCCATCCCGGTCCCACACACACGGTAAGACAACACTTCATCTCCGGTCGGACGGTATCCCAGCGTACATCCATAGCCATCGCTCCACCGTGGGTTTGTGTGATATCGGGTTTCTTTGATTTTGACCTCAACTGTCTCTATAACTGTGAGAGGCTGGGGAGGAGAGCGACACTCATAGCAACTCTGCTAAAACAAGCTGGCAGGTGCTGGTTTTCAGATTTCGCTAGCTACGGTGAAATAGCAGTTACGTAAGAGTGATTTTTCTTTTTTGTTCTCGTCTGTGTTCAAGGCCGCTGTATGTGACCGTGGTTTATCAGGGGAAGTGCTCCCACTGCATGAGGGTGGGGGTGGCTGTGCCTCTGTCCAGCACAGTGTCCAGACTGAGGAAAGCTGTGGCCCAGGAGACCAAAATCCCAACCGAACAGGTACCTTCCCAACACACCAAGCCTCACACTCAAAAACACAAAACCATGGGTGCCTGGAAAGGTTTCATAAAAAGACAGGACTTTGTCAAGTCTCCTTTGTGTCAAAAATGTTCCAACCGAGAATTTTTTTAAAAAAACATCGTCCGACTCATAACTGCTAGGTTTTACCTTCTGGTGATTTGCTGAAAGTTTCTGTCACAAACAAATCTATTGTCTGCATCTTAAACAATCCACCATTTGATGTGTCCTTGTGATGTTCACTGGCTGTTTTTCATTCTTTGTACTGTCCACTGTACTTAGCACTCAAAATGAAGTTTATCAATCTTTAAGTCTTACCTATATTATGTCTGCCGGACAGACATATTCAGAGTATATTTTGATGATGATAGAATATGAATATGATATAAATATGAATATGATAGACCCACATCAAAGACCCGAGCTGCGGACCTCCGATCGCTTGAACTTGTTTATCCTTGTGGTTCTGCCTGCAGATTGTTCTCACTGAAATGTACTTTGATGGCTTTCATCGCTCCTTCTGCGACGATGAGGACGACCTTGAGATCATTCAGGAGAGCGACTCCATCTTTGCCTTTGAAACACCGGAGCTGTTTAGGCCTGAGCAGATCCGTTCCCAGAGAGGTACGGCTCCTATATGGAACCTTTTCACATACTTCAGCTCCCTTCCATACTAATCCATCAAAAAATAGATTTCAGGCCGATCAAAACCCTCTTACCTTGATTAACCGAATTCACTCCAGGATGATTTTGTTAGTCAGACAGCATAAAGCCTATTGTCTCCGTTGTGTACTGCAATATATAATATGTCATAAAGACACAACTCTGTTG
The DNA here is from genome assembly GCA_030340665.1 of Neosalanx taihuensis. NCBI lineage: Eukaryota > Metazoa > Chordata > Actinopteri > Osmeriformes > Salangidae > Neosalanx > Neosalanx taihuensis. The sequence goes on from CM059303.1 coordinate 2,400,921, forward strand.
TACTCAATGTAACTTAATGTAACTTGTGGGTTGTTTTTTTTCGTGCTACGTGTTGTAGGAAGTCCACATGTGAATCTGAACCAGAACAACCTGAAGTATGGCACCGACAACAACAGGATGTCGTCACAGATACAAGAGACTGTGACTCCGCCCCCAAGTCCTAATAAGAACACGGGACAGGCTGACAAGATCGTCCTGTTGGTTTGCAACAGGGCCTGTGCCGGACAGCAAGGCTGCAGGTACTCAAACCATTTAGCAAGCAAGTCACACACAAACCTGAAGTGGAGCATAACATCGAGATACGAGATACTTTTTTTTAAAGATGATAAAGTATCACCTGAAGAAGTATCGCAAAATACAAATTGGAATTTGTTTTTAAACGTATGACTTTCCCTCAGGTTCGGAAATCCGTTTGTGCTGTACTTGGAGCGTACAGTCACCTGGGATGTTCTGCAGAAGGAGATTCTGGAGAAAATGAGACATCTGTTACGTCCAGGGGTGCATGTTCAGGTAAAACACTCCAGATCCTTTATCATTTACATTATGTCTGGTTTGCGCACAGTTATGAGTCACAATGTCCTAATTGGGGATGACTGAGGGAGCTATGCTTTTACTATCATCCATCTAAACATAATTGATAGGAATTCAAATATTATCAGAGATTTCACAAATGGCAAAGATGCTTAAGATCCCAGTTGGAAAGCTGAATTCACAAGTCACAAGTATCTCGCTGTTCTTTACAGGTCGGGCCGTTCAGTTTGCGTGTCGTAGGTGTGGTTGGAATCACCTATCTGTTGCCTCAGGAGGAGCAGCCATTGTGTCACCCCTCAGTGGAGAGGTAATACCACCTGCCACCACCAGAGAGCGGTGCCTCACCCCTAACAGCTGATATCCCTGTGTACATGGGAAGACTTATACTGACTGTGCTTGACCTTTTACAATGGTTGTTCAAGTCTTAGTGGGCTTTGGTCATATTAAGGTTTCTTTGCACAGGAAAGCGCTGGGATTTTCCCATTGATTTCCTGTTGATCCAATCTTTTTCTGGCAGAGCGTACAAGTCTTGTGGCCCCGGGGGGCCGCCTCATGTGAAGATCGTGGTGGAATGGGACAAGGAGACAAAAGACTAGTGAGTGAAAGATGGCCGACGTCAGTGAATTCCGCACGTCATTAGACGGACGCAGTTTCCCGTACCGAAGCTCACTGAAATATTCAGAGGGGCGACTGTCTGTGTTTCAAAGGCCTCTTCCAGTCCATGTCAAAACAAGTGAGTCGCTTTGAAGGGGATGGTTTGACCTTGGCGTGACCTTTGGGAATGTGTGTTTTGTGCGTGTGCAGCCTGTTCAAACGCACCGAGGAAGAGTACATCCCAGACTCAGAGAGCGTGCGTCAGATGAAGGCGCAGCACCTGCAGCCACAGACCTGCTCCATCGCTCAGTGCTTCCAGCTCTACACCAAAGAGGAACAGGTGTGTCTGTGTGTCCTCGGTCTGTGTGTGTTTGTGTGTGTCCTCGGTCTGTGTGTGTTTGTGTGTGTCCTCTGTCTGTGTCCTCTGTGTGTTTGTGTTAGCTGGCTCCAGACTGTCTCTGTGTGTCTCTGTATATTAGCTGTCTCTGTGTGTCTCTGTGTGTCTCTTTATATTAGCTGGCTCTGTGTGTCTCTGTGTGTCTCTGTATATTAGCTGGCTCTGTGTGTCTCTGTATATTAGCTGGCTCTGTGTGTCTCTGTATATTAGCTGGCTCTGTGTGTCTCTGTGTGTCTCTGTATATTAGCTGGCTCTGTGTGTCTCTGTATATTAGCTGGCTCTGTGTGTCTCTGTGTGTCTCTGTATATTAGCTGTCTCTGTGTGTCTCTGTATATTAGCTGGCTCTGTGTGTCTCTGTATATTAGCTGGCTCTGTGTGTCTCTGTGTGTCTCTGTATATTAGCTGGCTCTGTGTGTCTCTGTGTGTCTCTGTATATTAGCTGTCTCTGTGTGTCTCTGTATATTAGCTGGCTCTGTGTGTCTCTGTATATTAGCTGGCTCTGTGTGTCTCTGTATATTAGCTGTCTCTGTGTGTCTCTGTATATTAGCTGTCTCTGTGTGTCTCTGTGTGTCTCTGTATATTAGCTGGCTCCAGACGATGCCTGGCGGTGTCCACACTGTAAGCAGCTGCAGCAAGGCAGCATCAAGCTGAGCCTCTGGACCCTCCCAGACATCCTCATCCTCCACCTGAAACGCTTCAGACAGGTACACACACACACAAGGCTACACACACACACACACACACACACACAGGGGCACACACACATGCAAGGCTACACACACACACACACACAGGGCCACACACACACGCAAGGCTACACACACACACAGTCATGATCCACAATCCCAAATCTAAAACCGAAGTTAACCCATTTTAGTTTATCGGGCGTCGCTCACACTCTTCCAAAAGAACCACATGACATTCCCTCATCTCTGCGGTCATGGTAACCAACATGGCCGACATGCTGCGTCTGTGTCCTTCAGGATGGGGACAGAAGGATGAAGATGCAGAACATGGTGCGTTTCCCTCTGGTGGGTATGGACATGGCGCCCCACATGGTGAAGAGGAGTCAGAGCAGCTGGAGCCTCCCCTCGCACTGGTCGCCGTGGAGACGGCCTTATGGGATGGGCCGCGACCCTGAGGATTACCTGTACGACCTGTACGCCGTGTGCAACCACCACGGGACCATGCAGGGAGGACATTACACAGGTAGCTGACTGCACATCCTCCACCGCAACATCAAACATTTCCTGTTGGATATTTTGCATGACCACACTGTTCCAAGCCTTCAAGTGTCTCGTTTGTCCTGCAGCTTACTGTAAGAATTCCATTGATGGCCAGTGGTACTGCTTTGACGACAGCGATGTCCAAGCCATCGCAGATGACGAAGTCTGCAAGCAGACTGCCTACATCCTGTTTTATCAGAGGCGAGCCACCATTCCATCCTGGTCTGCCAACAGTTCTGTGGCAGGTAGGTTTGAAGAGTTCAGCCGCACTGCAGAATGAATAGCACACATTCTGTCTCTGTCCCTCTCCCCCCCCCCCTCACTCTCTCATGATCTTTGTTTCTCTTGCAGTTCTCTTTCTTTCTTTCTCTCTCTCGCTCTCTCGAACACACAAGACCTCTCTATTTTCATCTTGAGAATGCTTGACCCCGCAGCATCCACAGTCGTACTGCCGTATACATCCCAGAAGGAGCCCGCTAACAGAGCCCGCTAACAGAGCCCCCTAACAGAGCCCGCTAACAGAGCCCCCTAACAGAGCCCCCTAACAGAGCCCCCTAACAGAGCCCCCTAACAGAGCCCCCTAACAGAGCCCCCTAACAGAGCCCCCTAACAGAGCCCCCTAACAGAGCCCGCTAACAGAGCCCCCTAACAGAGCCCGCTAACAGAGCCCCCTAACAGAGCCCCCTAACAGAGCCCCCTAACAGAGCCCTCGGCTGTGTGTCCCCCCTGCAGGCTCCACCAGCTCGTCTCTGTGTGAACACTGGATCAGCAGGCTGATGGGCAGCCGGCCGCCCAGCCAGGCCTCATCCGGCTCCTCCAGACGCACGTCGCTAGCCTCCCTCTCCGAGTCGGCCGAGTTTGCGGGGGAGCGCAGCGAGGATGACGGTGAGTGACGTTCAGGTCGAGTTACCTTCAGAGGTACTTTGATCAGGTGATACCAGTCTGATGCTGGTGGAATGACGGCATGTTCTTATGGCCCCAGTGTGTCCACTCTTTTAGATGTGTCTCTCTGTGCCCCCCCCCCCCCCCCCCCTTTCTGATGAACAGGCCTCTCCTCCCGCCCGGCGATGCGGAGCGTTCCCCGGCAGTCATTCTCGTCGCGCTCGTCCATGGCCAGCCCCCTGGCGCTGAGCGAGAACGGCACCAAGCCCTCCTGGTCGCTCTCCTCCAAGCTCCACCTGCGCTCCAACTCGCCCTCCCGCTTCTCCCTGGAGTCACACTCGTCCTCGCCCACCCTGGAGAGGATAGGCGAGGCGGCTGATGACAAGACCTCCTGCTACAGCGGCTCGGGAAAACTGGACAGGCCTACCGGAGGTAAGACCCTAGTGGCTTCGGAAGGCACTGCAGGTGCTAAGAGGCTCCAGGAGCAGTCCCACTCCAGGGCAGTGGGCCAGACCGAGCCCAGAACTGCCAGCCAGACTATGGACAACAATAACATGACCACGGCCTCAGAGCAGGCCAGTCCAGGGCATGGCGCCATCTCCAAGGAGACCAAGCAGCGAGGCACTGGAGGAGGAGGAGGAGGAGGAGGGGGAGGAGACAGCGGAGGGACGAAGAGGAGCTCTGGGAAGTCTGCTCAAGAGGCTGAGAGGAGCCCCAAGAAGCGGTCCTCGACCTCGTCCTCGTCCCCGGCCCGCAACTCTCCCACGCCTGAGCGGTCGCCCTCGAGGTCGCACACCAAGAGCACGGCCGCCGCCGCCTCCTCCAGGGACAAAAGCGACGCTCCCGCCAAAACCAGCAAGACTGCATCTTCGAAAACAGCCACGCCGGCCAAGAAGGGGACAGCTCAGACCCAGGAGATGCTGCACCCTGACTCAGCCCAGCAGAAGAAGAGCGCCAGCTCTCCAGGCTCCCAGAGCACCCACCCTCCACGGAAGACGTCCCCTAGAGGAGGCGGGGAGAAGAGCTCAGTGTCTGGCAGGGTGAGAGCAGCTGAGCGCAGCGCCAGCAGGGAGGCATCACGAGCCAACGCGGCGCCGGAGAAGGGGGCGGGTCATAGCGGGCCCTCCTCAAGGGCGAACGGAGGAACGGCACGGAGCGGGGATGCCGGCGCTTCCGCCGGACGGCCTGACAGCAGGTCGGGCCGAGGGGCGGAGAGTAGGCCAGGGGGGCGGAGCTCCAGCAGCAGCTCGTCCATGACCAGTCTTCGATCGCCGAGCGTTCCGTCAGCCAGCCCGGCTCCGCCGCCACCGAGGGGCCCCCGGAGAAACAGCAAGACGGAGGACAAGGGCTTGTCCTTCTTCAAAAGCGCCCTAAGGCAGAAAGAGACACGCCGATCAACGGAGGGGAAGACCTCCAGCACTGCCAGGGCAGGGGGAGGAGAGGCCAAGGGAAGCCCAGAGGAAGGGGGTGGGGACCTGGCAGCGGACGGCGAAGGGGATGGGGCCGGCAGGAGGGCCCAGCAGGGGGCATCAGAGACCCAGACAAACACAGCCTCGGTCAAAGACAAGGAGGCCTCTAAGACGTGTCCCCCAGCCAAGCGCTCGATTCTGTCCTCCACCAAGTCCAAGTCTTCGGGAACAGATGCGTCCACACAGGCCTCTGCCAATGGGAAAGACCCTCACAAAAAGACCATGCCATCTAGAAAGATCCCCATCAACTCCACACGGACCACCCAGAAGTCGAAGTGAAAGACCTGCACGGACTCCAGTGACTCTACAGTGCAGCTAGAATGTTTTCTCCACCAACTTCACTGATCTCCTTCAGGGAGATAGACTAATGGAAACATCGCTGGCTCGTCAATCGTCTATGATTGGCCGCTGCCACATAAGACATGTCTGTCACTGTTCACTTTATTGATTCTATAGGAATGGATTTAAACAAAGCACTTTGTATGGATTGCATTGTTTTTGAAGAATTGTATTAATCATACGGATTATTATATAGTATTATATAAATGTATGAACTGCACATTTAATGTCATTTTTACCTGGCCCCCGTAGCATTCTATCATGGTTCATCTTGAATGTGGAAAGGAGTTCTTTGTGTAGGAGCGAGCAAGATTGTCAAATGTTCAAAGTAAAAAGAAAAACCCTATCAATGACAGCTTATACATTGTTAAGGATCAAATATGGACTGCTCAGTTACCAGACTTAGTTCCAGACATGAGATAACTTTGCACCTGAGGAAGACATGCACTGGTACACTGGAAACATTTCCTAAAGATTTCACCAACATACGGTTTGCGTAAAAAGCAGAGAATCACATCTGAACAGCAAACAACAGTGCCTCAGATAATCACTCTTTAATATTTTTGTGATACCAAGAAACCCCCTTTTACTTTGTAAGGTATTTTATGAACTGTAGACGTAGGTACGTTTGTATTAAGATTTTAACATCAATGAACAGCTGAGAATCATTTTCAGTTGCTCCATGAAGGAGAAAACTTGCAAAAAGCCAGATGAACAGCTCTAAAATGTAATAGTTTTAAGTCCAGTCAACACTATGGCCGTTCATAACGTTGACAACATTACCAATATATCTGCTCTTGGTGGTAGTGATTGTTTAGTCATATTTAAGTAGCCTCTGTCTATCCCAGATTAGACCTATTGACCTGCCATAGTCTAAGAGGAACGGTTACAGTAGCAAGACTTAAGCAGTGACATGGTGGCCCTCTAACGGATCCTCAGCCCCCCCCTGCCCCCCCCCCCCCCCCCCCCCCGCCCCACTTCCTCCCACCGATGCCCCCGGGGGCTGGAGCCCGTCACTGCGGGTGCACAGTGAGGCCTTAGGAGGGGGGACCTCCACCACACCAACTGCCATCTTGAAACATTCCGTAAAAGACTAACACAGGGTTGATGTAGAAAGCTACACAAACACACCACTCATTTCTCTACGCATATATTTACCAGGATATATATATATATATACATACATATAAAGACTATTTAACGGAATGTCTTTATAAACCACCATATATGTACAGATGATATATGGTGAGTTCAGCCCCGGCCTCCTAAGTTTTCTTTCTCTCACATCACAGCTTGTGCGCATTTTTGTCTTAACGCTACAGAGCAGATGTGTGTCGAATGCACTGAAGTACACTGAGATATAGAGAAACGCCATTACAAAATGTATGTCAGCAATTCTTTGCATGATATATTGCTAATGCATGCACTGAACTATGCAAGCAACTCTTGCTAATGTCCACACTGAGTATGTTCAACAGCTACTTTTCAATGTGTATATATTTCTAACTGTATATTTTTACAAATGCCAACATACGAGAGCACGTTTAGGCATACGTCAACGCTTTGTTTGCACATTTTCCTCAAATATAAATTTTTGTATGAATGATAGGCACTGCTCATTCACCTCTCGAAGTAAATCAACTCACATGCTGATTATTTCTTCTGTATTGTGTTCATTTGTGTCACGTTTTGATTACAAAGCATTTGTACACTGATATTGTAGGACTACTATCCTGTTCAGGAGGTGCAGGCCTACTTGCACATTGTGTGATGCTACAGTAATAGGAGATTCTGTGGACTCCTGGTCTGTGGGCTCCTGGTCTGTGGGCTCCTAGTCTGTGGGCTCCTAGTCTGTGGGCTCCTAGTCTGTGAGCTCCTAGTCTGTGGGCTCCTAGTCTGTGGGCTCCTAGTCTGTGGGCTCCTAGTCTGTGGGCTCCTAGTCTGTGAGCTCCTAGTCTGTGGGCTCCTAGTCTGTGGGCTCCTAGTCTGTGGGCTCCTAGTCTGTGGGCTCCTAGTCTGTGAGCTCCTAGTCTGTGGGCTCCTAGTCTGTGGGCTCCTAGTCTGTGGGCTCCTAGTCTGTGGGCTCCTAGTCTGTGGGCTCCTAGTCTGTGGGCTCCTAGTCTGTGGGCTCCTAGTCTGTGGGCTCCTAGTCTGTGGGCTCCTAGTCTGTGGGCTGTTCAGGCCTCCCTTGGCTTACTTAACACTAAACGGATGCGAACCCCACGCATCTGAATGAAACATTCAAAAACACACTTGACAAATCCATAGACTACTGAAATGAATGTGAACACTTACTCTGTTTAACTTCTTGTCCTGGTTCGATCTGGTATGTACAGTTTAACACTGTTACTAGATGTAAGTTCATACTGTCGGATGGTTAGTGTAAACAAACTATGTGATTGTTGGTGTTTTTCCTTTTACCTGCTCAGTGACTTGTGTCTCGCTGTGTTGGTCAGTATTAATCAGTGACATGATACAGGATTCTAACAGTCTCATTAGTTCGTCCTGTGCTGCCAGATTGCCTTTCTGTCAATCATATTTTTTTAACTTAAAACACATTGTTCGTACGATCGTTATGTTCTTAAGGATAATGTCTACTTCAATCCTGTTTCTCTATGTTGATAGCGCTATAGACGTGAACTACAGCTAAGTCATGGTGTTCGTGTGTCACAGCTCAGAGGACAGTGAGACAGGCGAGGAACATGGATGTGTTAGCATGAATGCAAGGTGGAGTGAGCAGAGAGGTCAAGCAGCGACAAGTCTTGTGTGTCCAAAGGTCACGTTCTGGATGTTCAAATCCAAAAAATGTAATGCTTTATCAGTGCAATACTGAGATTTTATGGAGGAATATTTATCAAATATATGTACGTATGGATATTGAAATGTGTTTTGACACTTTTAATACACATTATTCACCGGCACACTGTGCACAACAAACAGGGTATTTGACTTTGCATCAGTGTCTGGTCATGTTTACTAACTGTACGGAAGAGTTTTAAAGAGAAGGTACAGCAGGCGGAGAAGTTAGGGCAGATTTTTCTACCTCGTGAATGGCTGCCAAGATGACAGCAGATGAATCCCACCTCAACACTGCAGTATATATCTTTGTTCAGTGGGGGATGTTGGTGGTGAGAAAACAGGAAGATAAATCCATGTTTCTGGTTCAAACAAGCTTTGAAGTCAATACATCTTTATGTTTTGGGTTGAATTGTTACTGACAGAGGGTTAGATTAATTGTTTTTGTGCATGAGAATGTCAATGGTCTTAAGTTAGATTTATTTTTTACGCTGTGATATTTTAATGAATGGAATGCACTTTTACTGGTCCTTTTTTACTTTTGAAATAATTCATTACTTTGGAGAGAGGGGCAATGTTTGTATACATGCCACTGGTTTACCAATGCAAGAACAGAATATCATATATAAAATAAAATATTGTTGATTTATATTGCCTTGATTCAATTGTGTTCCAGACCTTTACTCTTGTATTGTTCAGTTCCGAATTTATCCACTTGGTGGCGATCAAGGCGTTTCCATTGGAAAAACGTTAACGTTAATGACTTGGGCCAATAAAGTCTCCACATTAACAGCAAACTTGTTCTAAAAATGTCCCCTGTGAAATGTCTTGTGTGCAGAGAGTCACACCTTTATCAAGACATATTGGCCCATCGTATCTAATATTGTCATCCAAGGAGGTGTCAGCTGGCATATTAAGGGCCATCCTTTATTTATGACAGATTGAATTATGGTTATATTAGTTTCGCTGTAGGCTATAGGATATTAAGACGTAACAAAATAAGCTCTGTTTCCCCCCCTCCATTATAATTTCGTGGGTTTTTTTTACGCCATCATAAGTTTTTGAAATTGTGTTTTCAGTTTTTGGAGGCTCTGAAAGAGAAGGGAATTTCTCTTCACAAAGTAATCCTTTGATTGGGCCTCCAATAACAGTTTTCTCTTCACAATGTCAGGGTACAGCAGCCCAGCATGGAAAACAAGATATCCAGCGACATACCTCTTCCTGCATCAAAACATTCACATAGACAAGTTGTTATCTGTTCAACAGGCAAGCAGGGGTGCAGTAAAAGGAGTGAGAGATATATTGAGCTCTGGGAGATCCAGAAAAGTCTGTGTGAATGAAGGCTTGGACAGCCATGACACACCATCCTGTACTCCATGATGCCTTAAGGAACATCTACTTGTTCGTGGTGGTCACATTTCCTGGTACCACCTCAGTGTCAAGTCATGTGGTTTTAAGGTTTTGATCTGTTTTGACGTGGATCCAATTAGCAAAACATGGAAGGAAGACTTGGTGATGTTTAAAATCCCCATTTAACCTGGAAATGGTGTCTTGTCTTCGAAGAATGATACGTTTAGTTGAGTTGATTACAGTCTAAAGTGGATCTTTTCCTGGGTAGCTGGGCCGTGCAATATGTAGACAGCCAATCTCTTCTTATTGATTCTCTCATGGTGTTCCCCTGGGCCGTCTATTCCTCGATGCCTTTCCTGAAATACCCAATTTTAAGACTCTCTCTGTGGACATAAATCTTAGTATTAGTGAGGTGAAGATAGAGGAAGACTCTGGAGATGCTAACCACTTCATACGAGCTTGATTGATGATGTGAGTTTTTGAAATCCAAAGATAAGGAAAGTTGTTTTCGTGGTTGTTAATAGTCTCCTTTCAACAATTTCTCCACCTACAGATCGATTAATAGAGCGTTAGTAGGAATGCTGATGTTCCCTCCCTCCCTTCTTCACTTCCTTCCTTCCTCCCTCCCTTCTTCACTTCCTTCCTTCCTCCCTCCCTTCTTCACTTCCTTCCTTCCTCCCTCCCTTCTTCACTTCCTTCCTTCCTCCCTCCCTTGTTCACTTCCTTCCTTCCTCCCTCCCTTTCTAGATTCATACTTCCCTCTGTCTTGTTGCTCTTTTTCCTTCCGCTCGTCTAAACTTCCTCCTCTACTGTGGCAGAGCAGATCCTCCTCCTCTCCTCCCAGAGACCAGGGATGCTCCCAATACAGAGTACGTTTCTCGCAGCAAATGAAAAACAAAGTCAATAATTTACTTCTATGTGGAAAGAGTCAGTCAATTATTTCTCTCCTTTGGAGTCAGGCTGCACTACTTTAATTCCTTTTTAATTGGAGATTAAAAATCCAACGTGTCAGATTGCATCCTTATACAGAAGCTCTTGGTGATGTAATATGTATGATGATGATGCCAAATGTCCCTAGTACAGCAACCTTATATAACCCAAGGCAATGAGCTGGAATAGGAAATTATATTCTGTATTAGAAAGCTTTAAAAGATGCATTTTCAGGACCATGGACAGATCCTTCCAGTACTTGCTCCAACTGTGTAGTAGAAAACTTTCCATTTAAGTTGCCACAAAGCTATATAAATTATATATTTACATACAGTAGATTTATGATCTAATGTATTTACTTATCAGTCGGCCAAGACTGTAAGATAATTACAATGCTGTTTACACCTGCATTGTTGAGGTTCATTAATGAATTTTCTTCCACTTATTCCCGTTAGGGGTCACGGGTGACTGGAGCCAATCCCAGTTACTTCCGGGCCATAGGCAGGGTACACCCTGGACTGGGGCCAGCTAGTCACAGGGCTATCACTCAGACATTGACACAACCATTCACTCACACAGTCATACACTAGGAACAATTTTTTTTCACAATGTCCAATTAACCTACCAAATGCATGTCTTTGGACAGTGGGAGGAAGCTGGAGTGCTCGTAGAGAACCCACGGTAACACGGGAGGACATGCAGACTCCACCCAGAGAGATCATGGTCGGGCCGAGATTCAAACTCATGATCTCCTTATTGGGAGGCGAGAGCACTAACCGCTCTGCCACCGTGCACCCCTGCATTGTTGAGGTGCTCAACTCAATCAGATGTTTTGTCAGTGCTGGTTTATTTTCAGTTAGTTTAGACTCTCTCAACTCTCATGAACAAACTCAGTTGATCATCATGATGATGTATAATGTATAATAATGTCTAAAGGAAATTATTAAGCACACCAAGAACAAGTGCCACCGCAGGCTACAGCGACCTGAATAATGCAGATAACCTCTCACAGCTTTGCCTTCCTGAAGGGAAGCCCACAATACTACAGTGTTATGGAACTGCACAGTGTTCCTGGTAGAATAAGTCAGTATAATCCAATATGCATCCTTCAGGACCGTCCTGTTCCATCAGCTATGATGTGAGTGATGGAGAGCTTGATTCTCCCTCCTCCAGCTGGTTGGCAGATGCACAGACACACCTCGCAGGACTCGGCACCATCAGCCAATGCGTGAGGCCATGGTTTCTGGCAGCAACATATCTGGACTGACTTCACAGGAATAATGAGATCTGGAGAGACGTCAGTCACATTCATGTGATGTTGTTGGTTTGTTCTCTACCTGACAAATTTTTTTATAACTTTTTTTTGTTTGTTTTTTTACCCATAGCTTTGTATTTACAAGTTATTTATTTCTGGTGATGTAAGAAACTTGTGTTTTTTCCCCCCTTTAAAGTTGCTTGCTAATTATATTTAAGTTTTATTTTTGGTGATGGTGAAATGAAAATCTAGCTCATGAAAAACCGTGGGTTCTTGAGGGAAGTGTGGGGTAGCTTTGATGTTGTGGTATGGGCGCAGAGGCAAAAACACTTTGAAATTTCCCGAATCACTGCTACTCAGACCGATGTGCATGCATTGGAATACACAAACCAACACACAGACACACACACACACACACACAGACAAACATTGGTTTGAGATGTTTGTGCTCCACACACGCGTATGAGCAGATGTTTGTGTTTTAGTTCCTGAGAGCCTGAGGTGTGTATCGCTGTACTTTCAAAAAAGCTGGAAGATACATTTATGTTTGGAGGTACATAAAAGGTAATGTATTCATTAAGGCTGTGATGAACACAACTGTCTTTATCACCTAACATCCAATCAGAGACCAGCTCCTCTCAGGAGGGTATAATCATGTCTGTGTGTTGCCATGTATGCTCGTGTGTGTGTGATAATATCAACTGCTTTTCTTCAGTTGCAGAGAGATTCCTTCATCAAAGATGCATGTAATATCAAGGGTTTAAACATGTTTCTGTTAGATTTTCCTTCAAATTATTCTTGTTCAATAATAAATTGTATATTTTGACTATTATGAAGCAGAAAATAAATCTGGGTTTTACAAACTAACTCATGTTTTCCAAGATTATACATCCATTCAGTCAGTCAATATCACCAGCATGAGAGATGACAGTAATTACATTAATTAATTCAACTGCCAGGTTCTGATCCTTGAAATGGTACTGTAAAACAAAAGATACATAATTGATTTAGGTCAAATTTGGTAAAACTCATTGAAGTTGAATTTTTATGCTGCACAGACAGTAAATTAATTCAGTTATTGTTTTTTAAAACTTGTGTGTGAGGTGAAGGTAATCTCTATAATATTTAAATCAATAAAACACGTCATCCTCAAATTTCTCTCAATGTTCTCTGTCCAGAGTTCAGATTAAAATCTCTATAGAAAAGTCCTCTTTCGGGGAGCTACTTCAAAGATTCTGTACATGTGTTGTTTGTGGAGGTGTGCAGACATGCAGCCTTGGAAAAATGTTAATACATCAGGAGGTGTTTTCATCAGCGTCAACCTGATCATCTCGGGGTGTTCTCAGGGTAGGCCTTGTTATTCTCCTCCAGAAGATGTGAGGCACGCTGCCTAATTAGAACACAACTCCTGGAGAGAGGACCTCCGAGGCCTGGCTGCCTCTGGTTTTTAATCAGTCCTCTTCCTACGATCTTCTCTCCTCTCAAACATGGGGGACGAAACAGACTTTCACCAATCTGACAAATTATACAACAACAAGGCAATGGCTATGAACAGCTGTTTCTAATTTGGAGGCTGTGCGTTGAACTTGAGAGAATGGAGTCACATCAGGGATGTCTTCTGTTGTGTGGTGTTTCTCAGATTTTCTTGTCTTCAGAAGACTGAGAAGAAGTTGCACATCACCAGCCAATCTGTAGTGTAGATTCGAGGACCTAAATAGATAGTAGATAGACTTTAATAGTACTGTATGTTTACTGGTAGGTTAAAGGGAATCCACTGATGGCAAAAGTACACGCATGCTTCACTCAAGTAGCAGTACTCTGGAAACAGTTGAAGTACTAACTACACTTTTTCACTCAAGTTAAGGTATGGATTTTGACTTTCTAAGGTAAAAACTATGCTGGTAAATGCACCTTACATTATATGAATAATAATATATACATGTGAATAATAATAAAATATTATATCATAATCTTTTGTACAGAGCAAAGCAGTGTAATATGTACAGTGTGTGAAATTACATATTGTTATGATTCATTATTTTAGTGATGATGTCAGGTGATGAGGTATCCCTGGAGGAGAAAAATTGTGCAGATTCATCTCTTTTTTTTTAAATCCTCATGTCAAATTAAAATAGCAGCCGGTCCTTCTTTAATGCCCATATGCTGATATCCATATAACTGAGATCTCTTTCTCTCTTGCACACACAGACACAATCTCTACAGGGCTCTTTCAGGTCTGGTTCAGGTACATTTCTTGTGTCGCTAGGTTTCGGGGACAGTTTCGGGGGACTCTTGTCAGCTCTGCATGTTAATATGGTTCTACAACCACTGGTGAGTTTTACCACTGGGACATTCTGTCGCAGGAAAGCTCAACTGCATCTGAATCTGGAGCAGTGGGTCTGCTTCCTCTGGTAGAGCTGCAGTGTTACCTGCTACTGGTGTCCAAGTCAGAGTACAAAGCGTTTCAGACATTTCAAACACACATTCTCAATCCATTGAGAATGAGTTCAGGATGGGTTTAGAAAAGTCTTGATTTTTGAAAATAGTTTCCTAATGACTACCTCTGAAACCTTTTCTACAAGGGAACACTCCTGGACAAATGAGTCTTCACCAACCAAGTCTGAGGGAATCTCAAATGGAGTTTACATAAGAGTGTTTAATGTTTGGTTGAGGTTAACACACTGATTTTTTTATTCATCTAGTAGGCCTACACAAGCCTGCATGATTATGATCAGTAAGAGTGCAGATCTGAATTAGATTAATAAATAGTGAACTAACACAGCAGGGCAACTAAACGACTTTCTCCACCTTCACAGGCAAACTTGAGGATAAATATTCTGTTTGAAGGAAAGACATGCTACTTGAATACCCACTGACTCACTCAATATACACTTCTCCATAATTAATCTGAAATGTGACCAGATTTATGCTTTGCCTGGATCCTCTGTGCGCTATGATACCTAACTAACTCAAATTAAATTGAAGAAATTAGTGTATCAAACCACGAGGTGTCAATATACTGTTGGTTTTAAACAACACATTGCTCTTAAATACAGCAATTCAAGTTTAAAATAATTTTTACGTTCATCACAACAGAGTAGGATTTTGCTTGTGGAAACTGACACAGTATGGAATATATTGGAAAATGGAAAATATCACCAGTTACTGCAGAATTGACTATCCTTACTAACATTAGGGTTGTTGACGTATGAAAGTTGTTAAGTGTTTAATGGTTCGTTGCCAGGTTTCTTTATTACAATTCCCCGGCTTCGTTGCACGATTTCCTTACTGACAGAAAACATACACACTGTACTTTCTGGTCCATAAATTCAGAGAGGCAGGAAAAGAGAGAAAAGACAGAGGAGAAAGGAGAAAAGAGAAATAGAGGGGAGAGAAAAGGGCCTTGACCTGCAGGCAATCTCGGGAGAGGTTTCCTCTGGCTCAGGTCTAATCAGACACTGGCTGATGTGTGTTCGGCAGATCGCTCCGCTTCAGTCCCAGGGCCTAATTAGGACCCATGTGTACCACACCGAGAGCTGCCTCTAACCGTGCCTGTTGGATAGGAGCTCACCTGTATGTCCTCAGCAGGCCCCAGAAATGATCTTCAGAGGGTGGAGCATGACAGGAGAAGCAGACGAGGCGGCAGGAAACCCTCCCCCCTTCCCCCTTCCCCCAGCCTGCGCCAAACCAGGAGGTTCTCTAGGTTTAATGAATGTGTGGAAAGACAAGGAGACAGGGAGAGAAAGGGAAAAAATGGGACAGATAGAGAGCGATGAGAGAGAGAGAGAGAGAGAGAGAGAGAGAGAGAGAGAGAGAGAGAGAGAGAGAGAGGGGGCATATGTTGTTATAGCACCACATAATGAATTCTCTGTCGGCAATGTATATTTCAAAGCTGGAGTTCTGTTAAGTCACAAGTAGGTCTGCCTAAGAAAAGTTCCTGTGGCAAATTTAATGAGAAGAGCCTTTATTTGCAGTTTGACTGTTAAATAAGTGTCAAAGCTCGGAGGTAAAGAGAGTGGATGACACAGGAGATCTGGCGTCCTAAATTTCACTGGACAGAAAAACTTGTTCTAGATTTTTCCTCTGCTTAATGACTACGGAAGAACACTTATATAAAGGAATGAGAATCTCATTGTTTCGGTTTCTTACATTAAAAATCTGACAATGTTTTATGTACACTACATACATTCACTAGAAAAATATCTGCACTACTTCTTATATTCCCAAAGAGGCTCATTAGTTTAATCCTGCATTGCGTACCTTTTTTACTTTCACCTACTTGAAGTATGGATGTGCGTACTTTTGCCATATGATAACGAGACAAGATTGTTTTTCTTGAATGGACAGTGTCTTGGTGTTACACTGGTACCACATCAATTGAATGAATGAATGAATGAATGAATTGAAGTTTTCATTGAGTTTTATCAATCAAAAGAGATGTGTGAATGTGCCCACTACTATGCAAGCTCTCTCCTGAGACTTAAGCATCTATTTCATGGACGGTGTCCCCAGACAAGCTCTGTTCCCCATGGAAAAATACAGAAAGCTATGACGAGCCGTTCGGTCAGTGCAGAGTTCTCACTGAGCGAGCCCCAGGTACAGCCTCAGACAGACCACTTGGTACATTCCTTCCGAAATCCAAACTTTTTCAAAGCAATCATGTCACTAGTCGGCACAGAATCTATCCGACAACCTGCCACAACTAGACGCACTCTCCTTTGTCTTCGAGGACGGACTGGGAATTCCTCACACCCCCCCTCGAATCTATTCCATCTCCAATCCAAACATCGAAGTGATTTGCCAGAGTAGTTGCCCATAGTCGGAGAGTCGTGCAGTAACTGGTAAGGATGGAGGATGTGACGCAATACCATTTTCATTTCAATGATCACATGCAAAAAAAAAATCTCCGTACGAACGCAGTCTTTATTTTACCATGGGCAAAACCACTCTGTGGTTTTACTCCAACACTGACGTTTGACTGAGCTAAAATGATAACAGAGAGCGTTCAATAAGATTGAAAAAGAACTCAATGGTAGAAGCTGTAATAAAAGGACCACAGGTAGGAAAACACCAGAGGTTGACAAGTCTGAGAATTAAAGTAAAGCCATTAAGTAAAGATTAGAATTATTAGAAGTACATTGACTGTTAGTAGGTGGCATTTAGTGCAAGCTGTTGTATGTTTATGAACCAAGACAATAGTTTCCTGGCATCATTAATGTAAACAATAGTGTTTTCTGTTACAGGTTGTAAACATTTACAAAATGTGCGAACTGTCTATGGTGAATGACAGAACTAGGTTCTGACAATTCACAAATCAATCAAAAGGTCTTCCACAGTTGTAAGTTCTACACCATGAACAGAATATATTATTGTTTGGGAGTCATGTGGCTGAGCGGTTAGGGAAGTTGGGCTATTAATCAGAAGGTACTGTACCTGTTTCAAAGCCTGGCTGTACCAACATGACATTGTGTCCTTGGGCCAAGCACCTCACCCTTCTTGCCTCAAGGGGAATATCCCTGCAAATCTCTCTGGATAAGAGTGTCTGCTAAACGTTTGAAAAGTTTTCCTGTTGCAGAGTGCTGGTGCTCACAGTAAAACCTGCCTCCTTCCTTTCAGAAGTCATGGACATTTCCAAGGTCTTGCTTTTAATACAGCGTTTTGATTGGTGAGGCAGGTTTACGAATGGGATGTCTTTGTCGGCACATGGGAAAGCAAGTCAGCAGAGAGAAAGTCCTGTAAGGTTGTGCGTGCAACTGGATTAATGTTATCAAGCGAGCCAAGCTGTCAAAACCATAAATGTTGGACAATCAAATTACTCACATGTAGCCACTAATAAAAAAAGCTGATTGGAGTAGCTAATAATATGTTAATGAGTTTGAAAAGAGAGTGACATCATGTGCTTAGCGTGTCACAGATCAACCGCTCTTCCTCACTGCAGACTACAAACTTGTGTGCAGATTTTCCCATGGAGCTAACCCCTCATGTACCTCCAAGAATCCTTAGAAAAAGTACTTAGCCTTCCTGGAAAACTTCTGATCTCTCCTTCTGCATCCTCTATCCAAAATATCTCTAGTCCCACTTAAAATCCTGACCCACCATTTCATAAAATTTGTCGTTGTGGGGCCTATAGAACTCTCTTAACTGCTCAATGGCATCCCTGTCTATCTGAACATGAGTCCTGCCCTTGGACTTGCCCAGGCAGCGAGGCGAGCTGCTGCTCTCAGGCTTCTTGAGGCAGGGGAAGCCTTTGGTCCTATTGAAGTAGAAGTGCTTGTCTGTGACGATCCGCTTCAGTCCCAGGAAGTCCTGCACCCGAGATAGCTCCCCAGCTGGGTCCGTGATCAGCCGCTCACCGTTAACAAAGTGGATCTGAGCCAGGGGGAAGTAACGCAGCCAGTTCTCCAGATGCAGAGCGTACAGGCCAATCCGGATGGCGTTCCAGGAGGTGTCCACCAGACCCAGGCTCTGGTTACGGAAGGCAAGCTCCTGGAAGCTTGGCAGGTCTGGTGTTTTGGACAAAGTCTGGGTGTAGTCGGATATCGCTCGGGTGACGGGGTCACGCACCACGACGATAAGCTTTGTGTCCCGGGCCATGGTAGAGATCCGCCGGGGCGTCTCTCTGGTAACAAAGTAGCTAGGTGTCTTCTCCATGGTGATCTGGCTGTCAAGGGTTCTTGGCATTAAGCCCCTGAATAGAAGAAGAAATACAGACAAAGACAAGGAAGTAACATGAATGTGACCAGAGCAGCACTATGCAGATTTGATCTTAAAGTAGGGTAATACAATACAACATCAGATCATCATTACTTGTGGAAAAACATGGTTAAAGGTAACCTGACGTTTGATAAGTGATCAAATGTGATTACTGAATCGACCATACAGAGTTTAATTGCCAATTAAATATGTTGTATTATTCAGATTCAGATTCAGAATACTTAACTCAACTTTATTAAGGTGATGTTGATAGTGATGATGATAATGGTATCAAAATTCAGTTTCATGATTCACTGACCAAGTCCTAAGTTTAAGAGTAGATCCGATGTTGGACGGGGACTCTGGGTCATTTATGGGCCAAATAAGTAGGACACTATATAGTTTTAAAAACGGTGAAGATAATGTTTTCTAACATTATACAACTAATAGAAAACATCAACATGGGAATGTTATGTGATAAACTGTATTATTGCTTTTTATGTATGAGTAACTTGGGTGTTGCTGCATTTGGAAGACTGGCATGGTTAAATAATGTATTGGTCCTAATGCACGTTCATTTAAACTAGTAAGTCTTATATATAGTGAGATCCAGAGGGTTATACCGTTACCTGTACCAGTCCAAACCACGGTCATAATTTCTGTCGAAGAAATGTGTCTCTGTTCCCACAGCCCTCACATCCGGATGAATCCTTATAAACTCCAGGACAGCCCTGGTTCCTCCCTTCTTTACCCCAACTATGATGGCTTTGGGAAGCTTTTTATTCCCAAACTTCACCGTACCAACATTGCTCCATGAACTGTCAGCAGTGTTATTCCGGAGTGTGTTGAGAAGATGCCCATGTGAAATATCCTTTCTTATCGCTTCTAATGACAAAGTGCACTGGAGAGATTTTATTTGTTTAAGTTTGTTGTCACCATGACTCCTGAGGCGAAGACAGTTCTGAGTTGAATCACTTGTCTTTAGCATGACAGTGTCAGATGAGAAGAGTAGACAGTACAATATATATGACAGTAGAAGAGAGAGAGACAACAAGCAGATACACGTCCTTGTGAGTTTAGATGAAAACGGCACAACTCTGTGTAAAATAAGCATGTCTCCATGGGAATAGATGGTTCATGTTTTTTAGTTGATTTATTACTTGGCAACTGCGTTTTCGTTTGATATCTTCAGTAATCTTGAGCAATTAAATCATAGTTTTTCATGCCAGAGTTTAGGCTACAGTGAACAGAAGAATATAATCCAAACTGTCGTAAACCGCATTCGGTGTGTCCGCAATGTAAAATAATCCACTCGATTCCTTCCCAAATAAAGCTGGTGATTTATATTTTTCTCTACTTTCCATCGAGACAGTCTTGAAATATTGCGACAAAAGTACTCTAATCTATATTGATATCGAGACAACCTATCAATAATGTAAAAATATATGCCAAAACTCGCAACAAAATCACCAGCACCTTGAACCTATATTCCTGCTCTTGTTGTGCACGCGCTGGCTGGTTGCAGACGCACCCTCCTCGAGACCAGAGCTCGAGACTGCCTGTCAAATGAAAGAACCAGGAGAAACATTCTGATGTGCCCCTGACGTCAGTTACACCGCGTGTACTTTCTTTTATCGCCAAGCAGTGTTAAGCCAACGATAACCATATTTTGACTGATTGATACAGTTAAAGGTAACGCCGAAGCCAGAAGTTTAGGTTGTGGTGCTGATTTTTGGCCAAATTATTTATACAGTTAAGCAGAAACAGTGTGACGCACTTGCTGGTGAATAAAATGCTGAGAAGTTTTAAGCTACTTCTGTTACAGTGAGGCTGAGTTAATTTTGGGTGTGTACGGGTCATGGAAGGAGATTGGGGGCAGACAGGGGAACAGACCCACGACCTCACACCTTTAGTAGGTTGTCAGGCTGCATGGAAACCAATGCTGACAGACGGGTGGAGGAAAGGAAACGTTGAGCCTGTTGAACGCTTAAACGTGGAATACAGACAGGTGGAAATCCAGGTATCACACTGCTCTTCCTAGTGTCCCAATCTCAAGGGACTCTGGTTAAAGAGTGATTTATTGGTGTGATCAGAAAGCCTCGCTCAACAATCAGTTTCCTGTAAAAGTTTTCCTCTATAAACAAAAACGCCTGTCCTATGACCTCTCTCGGCAAAAATACTTATGTGGAGAAACAGCGATAAAGCAACAACAAAACAGACAACCTTGCCATTGCTGTGTGTCTGTTTGTCTGTCTGCCTGTCTTTCCTCTCTCCTCAAGAACCGTGCTACCATCTAGTGGCTGAATTCATTCAAAATGTACTTCTTTGCATAGGCCAATAGCAATGGTTCCGTACCTTACTGGCAGGGTGTGACATTAAATATGTTATAGTCAAATAGAAAATGAAAGTAAAACGTTAATCATTTGCCAGTAAATTGATAAGAGAACACGACAACTTTAAGGTAAGGATTATACATTAAAGGGGCGCTTTTTAAAGAAGGAGCTTCGGTTTGTGACAAAGTCCTCTTCACCACATAGGAGGAAATTTGTTCCTGTCAATCTGCAGCCTTGTGTTTTTTTCATGAATATTTTATCAAAGGTACTGTACATTACTTAAATAGTAGGTCTAAACATCAGTTAAAGTTAAGCACTGCTATTAGATCTTCTTTTAATTTATTTTTGCCTATACTATAGTGGTCGACACATTTGAATGCATTTGTGATGCATTTGAATGCACAGTTTTAACTGTGTTCAAGTACCACCCATGACATTATCAGTAGCCCCACACCCAACAACCTTTCAACCTGAAGGAGAAATCTGAGCTACAATGTACAAGATCATGTAGTAATGATACATTTCTTACTCAGACAGAGAAAAAATGCGATTGTTTCGTCGAGCTGCGACTGGTAAGTTGCACATTTGCAGTACAACACCTGTTGTAAAAACCTTCAGTTTTTTCCTTTGGTAGTGTTGCCTACACTATAAAAATTATTACATAACTACAAATTGCATTATTTTTACTCCTTTTACTAAAAAGTAACTTCTGAATCACACAAGTTGAATACTTGCTTTTTCTTTTATTATTGTGTTGACGTCACCGTTTACTGTAGTTTTACCTTTGAATTAACAAGCAGGAAATCAATGTTCTTTGTCAACAAACTTCACTTAATTTGATCCAAACATATTTTATCCATATTTGATCCATCCAATTTTTAAAGGCCTTCTTTGGCTTTGTAAATTGAATCCAAAATGATTTTAATTGCATATTTATTGCACATCTCACAAATTCCAAAAGTCCTTCTTAGTGTCCACAAGCAGAATTGTCTTTGTGAGATAAATAAGTAATTTAGTCACTAATAACATTACATAAATATAAATATATATGTATAAATATAAATACAATTTTTTTTTTATTACTCCTTTGAATAAAACCATTTTTTTACAGGGAAGCCAGACACAAAGAGATGCTTTGCCTTACGAACAGACGAGACTTTGGGTTCTCATAAGGACTTCATGAAAAAACTAACAAAGGAAGGTTTAACAGTAGTGAAATCGCAAGAGGAGTGTGATGTCATCATAGCTTTCTGTCCCATTAACAATAGTGCTGGAACCGACATTCAACGTTCCTTAAATGTGATCCCTGAAGGTATCTAATTTATATAATTACAAACATTATCAATATTGTCTTTTTACATCCATATGATAACCTAATTTAGACAATTGATATCAGGTTGTTGTTTTGTTGAGCCATCAGAAGAGGAATCTTAAACCTTCTTGTTGCCTTGTTTTGTCTTTCCTCCATCTCTTGTCTGCAGGTAAAGATGTGGTCCTGGTGGTGCTGCACCACACCTTTGACCCAGACTACACTGTACCTGACATCAGCAGACATGTGACCAGAAGTGATGTCATCCTCACAGTGGACTGTCTGTTCCACAGCAGTCAGGAAGGATTAGTGAAATGTTCTCTTAACGATGAAGCGATAACCAGAATTGTCACAAAGGTAAATATAAATAAAAGCTTTCATGAAGAAAACCTTTCCCTTTACAGTTAATTTGATTTATTCAGTTTGACTCAATATTTTAAGGCAACTCAGGCCAGTAGCCAGCCCAGGATTTTTTCCTTCTTCAAAAGTTGACCTTTTTGCAGCCATTCATTGCATATTTTATTATCAGGAATGAAAAATCTGACTTAAATTCTGAGCCTTTGGCAGACAGGGTTTGGGGACATTTGGACTCCCCCCCTCCCCCAACCCCCTCTGTCTACATGCTTGCAACTGTTAGTGAGGTAGTGAAATCTTCCAGAGTGCTTATCAATACCTGACATGTGCTTTCTTTTGCAGCTGGTATCATCAGGTCCAGGTAAACTATCTTTACTGTGCTTACACTTTGTCCTCTGTCTAACTATTTCATACATTCACTATTTTTATAGTCTTTCTTTCTTCTGTTCCTCTATGGTCTCAAGAACCACTTTGCGTTATTTAATGTTAGTTGTCGGTTACTAATTCCTGTACGCTATTTTTGTATTGATGATGAAACCAATTTGTCAGTAACTTCATTTATTGAGTGACTAAATTCAGTTGAATTCTGAGTTTTATAAATCATAGCAATCTGCAGATTAGAAAAAGAGTTTATCAGTCCTGCCTGCTTGTCTCCTCCTCAACCCCAGTTAAAGCCCCAGCTGCTGCCTCAAGTTCAACTAAAGACCCAGTCTGGCCTCATCCCCACCCTCAGATACAGCCCCAATCTCAGCTCAAGACCCAATCTGGCCTCAACCTCAGATACAGCCCCAGCCTCAACTTCAATTTCAGCTCAAGACCCAATCTGGCCTCAACCTCAGATACAGCCCCAGCCTCAACTTCAATTTCAGCTCAAGACCCAATCTGGCCTCAACCCCAGATACAGCCCCAGCCTCAACTTCAATCTCAGCTCAAGACCCAGTCTGGCCTCATCCCCACCCCCAGATACAGCTCCAGCCTCAACCTCAATCTCAGCTCAAGACCCAGTCTGGCCTCATCCCCACCCCCAGATACAGCTCCAGCCTCAACCTCAATCTCGGCTCAAGACCCAGCCTGGCCTCAACCCCACCCCCAGGTAAAGCCCCAGCCTCAACCTCAATCTCAGTTCAAGACCTCTGGCCTCATCCCCACCCCAGGATCCAGCCCCAGCCTCAACCTCAGCTCAAGACCCAGTCCTGCCTCATCCCCAGCCTCAACCCCAGCCCGAGCCTCAACCCTAGCCCCAGATACAGCCTCAACCTCAGCTCACGACCCAGCCCAGGCCTCAATCCCAGCCTCAACCCGAGCCTCAACCCCAGATACGTACCTAGCCTCAATCTCAGAATTTTCAGGTGAGTTATTCGATTTATTTAAATTTGCTCTTAACAATAACATGCGTGAATGCATGTCACAGGTCAGCTGTCTGTGAGTATAAGGCAAATAAACAACAACTATTCTTTTAGAAAAGACCCTAAAACCAAAATGTATGGTACTGTATTGAATTTTAAGTTTGAATGATTCAAATTGAAGTGTATTTAAAGTTATTTTATTACATAATATAAAAGAACCATGTAATTGTGTATAATATGTTGTGATTTATTTTATGCTAAATGGAAGATTAGCGACCACTTGTGGGCTGTATTGGGATTCCAAACATTTAAATAAATAATGAATCTCCACCCTTTGCGAGAACATGAAAGTGAAAGTTAGATCAATGAACCAGGTCAAGACTCATTTGTGTTGAAGAGTGAATTGATGATTGTACCTCTGGTTTCATTTTCTGAATGACAGTGTGTTGAGTGAGTTTGTGGATATATTTGACATTTGTTAGGCTACTGTGTTAACTAGGTAGGTTTATTGTCGTGTATCGAGGTTGACGTTTGCAGTGGTGAAGGTAAGTGTCGTGTCGGTGTACACAAACCTTTACATTTAGTCATTTACATTTAGTCATTTAGCAGACGCTCATGTCCATAAAATTTTTGTAATTCATATTATTGTAAAATAATGAAAGACGTAGAAAAAGTAGAACAGAATAAATAATGTAATTTGGCCGATTCAGTGTAGCCCACCTATACATCATGATAAATGTTCTACCCTGTGTTCTGAAACAAAGAAAATGGATGATTCCAAAGGTCAATGAGTCACAGGGAATGTCATGTTTACAGCTCTAACATTTAATTTGTCTGCAAACTATACAGTACAGAGTTAGTTCTGAAACCCAACATGAATTTGCATTTCTGATGTATACAGTTTGCAGTACACACGTATTGCACACGTAAATACAGTAAGTGTCATTTGTTTTACAGGGAAGTCAGACATGGAGAAGTTCTATGTCATGGTATTAGGCAACACTTTGGGTTCTCACGAAGACATTATCAGACATGTCACCAACAGCGGTCTAACTGAAGTGAAGTCGCTACAGCAGACTGATGTCATCGTAGCTTTTTGTCCCTTTGTGAGTCGTGTTGAGACTGACATTGAAGATGCCCTTAAAAAGATCCCTGAAGGTATTCAGAATACACAAAGAAACATAAATATTCCTGAGTATCACGTATAATGACTGTAGATTATACTATTTGTCATCATAAAGTAACTAGGCGTTACTCAAAAAGGGCAATTTCAGATTATTACAACAGTTACAATGTTAATTTGTCTCTTCTCTTGATTTCAAGTATGGTCATAGGTTTATGGACTTACAGTAAAGACAAGAAACATCTCTAATAATTGGAGTGGGGGGTTGGGGGGGGTTGTGTTGGCATGTAGTTTGAAAAATAAATATTTGTCTCTGCGAACTTTCAAACCAACTCTACCCTGCAGGCAAACCTGTCATCCTGGTGGTTCTTCATCACACCTTTAAAGCAGACTACACTGTCCACAACAGCAGCAGATACGTGACCAGAAGTGATGTCATCCTCACAGTGGACTGTCTGTTTCATGATACCAAGGGAATATTGAAATGTCCTCAAAATGACACAGCTGTCAAGGAGATTCTCCAGAAGGTGAAAGCCTTGGTTTGCATCACCTGCGTTCAGCTACTGCAGTTTGTTTACATTGACATGTATTCATTCAGCAGGTGCTTTTATCCTAAGCGACTTCCAAGAGAGAGCTTTACAAAAGAGCATCGGTCACTGCAACATGATAGTTCCCAAACATAGCAGGTTTATAGATTATGAAATTGTTGTTTCATAATCAAGTGGGAGTCAGGTGGCTAAGCGGGTTAAGGCGTTCGCTTCATGATCGGAAGGTTGTGAGTTTGATTTCTGGTTGTGGCTATGTGATGTTGTGTACTTGGGCAAGGCACTTCACCCTACTTACCTCAAAGGTAATGAGGAATGTCCCTGTACTTGCTGTAAGTCGCTTTGGATAAAAGCATCTGCTAAATGAATATTCAATTTTGAGAAACAAGTTGAGTTATTCGGTCAAGCTTTCTTGCAAAGTTTGATCGAATGTTAATGAACAATGACTGAAATATTCTCTCTTTTTTTTGCAGCTGCCACCACCAGGTACAGTGTTAGACCACAAAGTTGCTTCTATACATGCATTTTTTTCTGAAATTTTCTGTTTGTGTGTATGCGTGTATGGGTGGGTGGGTGTGGGTGGGGGAGATGTGTATTTAAAAACACTCACATTTGATTTTTTTGTTTAAAAAAACAATGTTTACTCTCTTGTTAGGCCAAGAGCTAATTTCAACCCCACAACAACACATTATTTTGTATAGGTACATAGATGAATGATGAAATGTTGACGTGATCAGTTCAACAGTAGTCTAATTCAGAACTGTCTCTCCAGGGTGTAGTCATACCAGTGAACCCAACCTGATGAAGAAAGACTGTACACTGGAAATAATAAATGAGCAACTTTCCAAGGTCAAATCCTTAATAGAAAGTGCCATTAGAGACAGGACAAGTCTCTTGTTTAAACCACATTCACAACAAGAAGATATTCAAAGAGAGTTGGAGGCTCTAATAAAGGATTTGCAGGAACATAATCTAATAGAGAACCAAGTGAAGGAAAGATACCAGGTGAACAACATGAATCAGATACAAGACGAGTTGATCAACAAACTGAAGATGGAAAAAGAAAAACTGGAAGATGAGAAGCAAATTATTCTCAGAGAACTGAATGACGAAGAGATAGTTCACAATGAAGAATTAAAAGAATGTAACAAACAACTACATGATAAAAATGTGGAGTTGGAAGAACTGAGGCAGCAACTTAAAGAGAAGGACCAACAACTTAAAGAGAAGGACAAACAACTGGAGGACCTCCAGGAGGAACTGTTGAAGGAAAGACAAAATTAAATGAAATGCGAGGAATGGCAAGTCGTTAATTATTCACCAACAAATCCTGAACTTGGTGAGAAGAAAGATTATTTGTATACGTTACATGTGTAATGTCTCTCCAGGGTGTAGTTGGGTGTATACCAGTGAACCCAACCTGATGAAGCACCAAAATCACCAGCATCTTGAACCTATATCCCTGCGCGCGTTGTGCACGCGCTGGCTGGTTGCAGACGCACCCTCCTCGAGACCAGAGCTCGAGACTGCCTGTCAAATGAAAGAACCAGGAGAAACATTCTGATGTGCCCATGACGTCAGTTACACCGCGTGTTATCGCCAATCAGTGTTAAGCCAACAATAATCGTATTCTGACTGATTGAACTAGATACAGTTAAAGGTATAACGCCGAAGCCAGAAGTTTAGGTTGTGTTGCTGCGTTTGGCCAAATTATTTATACAATTAAGCAGAAACAGTGTGAAGCACGTGCTGGTGAATAAAATGCTGAGAAGTTTTGAGCTACTTCAGAATCAGAATCAGAATGGGGTTTATTCGCTATGCAAGATTAACAAACATAATTCACTGTGGCAGAAATGAGCAAACATAAAACATATGTGGCATACTAATAAAAAATGAATACAATGTTACATTGAGGCTGTGTTAATTTTGGGTGTGTACGGGTCATGTAAGGGGATTGGGGGGCAGACAGGGGAACAGACCCACGACCTCACACCCTTGGTAGGTTGTCAGGCTGCATGGAAACCAATGCTGAAAGACGGGTGGAGGAAAGGAAACGTTGAGCCTGTTGAACACTTAACCGTGGAATGCAGGCAGGTGGAAATCCATGTATCACACTGCTCTTCCTAGTGTCCCAATCTCAAGGGACTCTGATTAAAGAGTCAGATTTAAAGATTTATTGGTCTGATCGGAAAGCCTCAACAATCCGTTTCCTGAAAGAGTTTTCCTCTATAAATAAAAACGCCTGTCCTATAACGGACCTCTCTCGGCCGTTATACTTACTTAAAAATACTTATGTGGAGAAACAGCGATAAAGCAACAACAAAACAGACAGCCTTGCCATTGTTGTGTGTCTGTCTGCCTCTTTCTCTGGGTTTTTCCCTTTCTTTGAATGCTTAAGAACCGTGCTACCATCTGAATTCATTCAAAATGTACTTCTTTGCATTGGCCAATAGCAATCCGTTCGCTACTGGCAGGATGTGACGTAAGATATGTTACATTAAAAGAGAAAATGAAAGTAAGGCGCTAATCTGTTGCCAGTAAATTGAGACGAGAACATGAATACTTTCAGGTAAGGATTATACATTAAAAGAGCGATTTTCAAAGAAAGAGCTTCGCGTAGCCATGTATACATTTCAAATATAATTTCACTATATGGACAGTAGAGTTTCTGAAAAAAAATGTATATGGACAGCTAAAGGTGCTGTATATGACTTAAATAGTAGGTCTTGGCATCAGTTAAAGTCAAGCACTACTAATAATTCTACTTTTAATTTATTTTTGCCTATAGTGCTCAAGACATTTGTGATGTATGAGAAAGGTTTTAGCCGTGTTCTTGTACCATCTATGACATTATTAGACCGAACAAAATATTCTGGAGATAATAAAACACACCCACAATATTTCAACCTAACGGAGAATCTCGAGAAATCTGAACTATTGTAACAGTGTACAAGATCATGCGGTTATGATACTTTTTTACTCACACAGAGAAAGAATCAATTTATTTCAGCAAAAAACTGGTAAGTTGCACATTTGCAGTTCAACACCAGTTGTACCTTCAGTTTTTCCTTTGGTAGTGTTGCCTGCACTATTAAGATTAATATATAACTACGAATTGTTTTATGATTGTTCCTTTGACTGAAAAAGAAACTTCTGAACCACACAAGTTGAATACTTGCTTTCTCTTTTATTATTGTGTTGACGTCTCTGTTTACTGTAGTTTTACCTTTTTAAATGCCTGAATCAACAAGCAGGATATCACTGTTCTTTGTCAATGAACTTCACTTAATTTAATCCAATCATTATTTTTAAAGGCCTTCTTAGGCTTTGTAAATTAATTACAAAAGGTTTTTGTGGCATGTTTGACACATTATTTATTTATTGTATATTTCATTATTATGTATTGTTTTAGGTTGACAAGTCATGTCATGAACTGTATGTCTTTATGTATGAATGTGTGTCTGTCGGTATGTTGGTATGTATACAGTATATATGTGTATGATGGAGGATGGAATGATGGACGGATGTGATAAACTATTGATTAAGTGGGATCCTTTGGTAATGAGAACAGCTGAACACGATCCCCAAGACTACTAAAAGTTACCACAACGAGAGAGAACAATATTGAAATAAATACAACTAATTATATTGTATCTGTAGTTTCTGGTGTTTTAGCAAAAGCACACTTTAATAATGAGGATTATCTGTTTTTTACAGAGGGAGTAAGAAATACATTTACTGCTTTGTCACTACCAGGTATTTTGCACATGCAGTACAGCACCTTTAGTTGTTGGCCTGCTGAAAACCTATCAAGCACAACATTGAATTACATGATCACTGTATAAGGCACCTTGGTGTTGCCTACACTAATAACATTACATGAATACAAACATTATATTATTACTCCATTTAATAAAACCATCTTTTTACAGGGAAGCCAGACACAAAGAGATGCTTTGCCTTTCAAACAGGCGAGACTTTGGGTTCTCATAAGGACTTCATACAAAAACTAACAAAAGCAGGTATAACAGTAGTGACGTCGCAAGGGAAGTGTGATGTCATCATGGCTTTCTGTCCCATTAACAATAGTGCTGGAACCGACATTCAACATTCCTTAAATGTGATCCCTAAAGGTATCTAATTGATATGATTACAAACATTATCAATATTGTCATACGATAACCTGATTTAGACAGTTGATATCAGGTTGTTTTTTCGCTATCAGAAGAGGATTCTTAAACCTTCTTGTTGCCTTGTTTTGTCTTTCCTCCATCTCTTGTCTGCAGGTAAAGATGTGGTCCTGGTGGTGCTGCACCACACCTTTGACCCAGACTACACTGTACCTGACATCAGCAGACATGTGACCAGAAGTGATGTCATCCTCACAGTGGACTGTCTGTTCCACAGCAGTCAGGGAGGATTAGTGAAATGTTCTCTTAACGATGAAGCAATCACCAGAATTGTCACAAAGGTAAATATAAATAAAAGCTTTAATGAAGAAAACTATTCCCTTTACAGTTAATTTGATTCATTCAGTTTGACTCAATATTTTAAGGCAACTCAGGCCTGTAGCCAGCGTAATGGAGGGAGGCTTTTTTCCTTTTTCAAAATGTGACTTTTTTTTGCAACCTTTCATTGCGTATTTTATTTTTAAAAAAGACTTACATTCTGAGCCTTTGGCAGACAGGGTTTTGGGACATTTGGACTCCCCCCCCTCCCCCCTCCCCCAACCCCCTATGTCTACATGCTTGCAACTGTTAGTGAGGTAGTGAAATCTTACAGAGTGCTTATCAATACCTGACATGTGCTTTCTTTTGCAGCTGGTATCATCAGGTCCAGGTAAACTACCTTTACTGTGCTTACACTTTGTCCTCTGTCTAACTATTTCATACATCCACTATTTTTATATTCTTGCTTTCTTCTGTTCATCTATGGTCTCAAGAACCACATTGTGTTATTTCATGTTAGTTGTAGGCTACTAATTCCTGTACTCAAACCAATTTTCTCATTAACTTCATTTATTGAGCAACTAAATTCAGTTGAATTCTGAGTTTTATAAATCATAGCAATCTGCAGATTAGAAACAGTTTAACAGTCCTGCCTGTTTGTCTCCTCCTCAACCCCAGTTAAAGCCCCAGCCGCAGCCTCAAGCTCAGCTCAATACCCAGTCCGGCCTCATCCCCACCCCAAGATACAGCCCCAGCCTCAACCTCAATCTCAACTCAAGACTCAGTCTGGCCTCATGCCCACCCCACCACTAGATACAGCCGCAGCCTCAAGATCAGCTCAATACCAAGCCCGGCCTCATCGCCACCCCAAGATACAGCCCCAGCCTCAACCTCAATCTCAGCTCAAGACTCAGTCTGGCCTCATGCCCACCCCACCACTAGATACAGCCGCAGCCTCAAGATCAGCTCAATACCCAGTCCGGCCTCATCCCCACCCCAAGATACAGCCTCAGCCTCAACCTCAATCTCAGCTCAAGACCCAGTCTGGCCTCATGCCCAACCCCAGATCCAGCCCAAGTAACTTCAGCTCAAGACCCAGTCCTGCCTCATTCCCACCACTAGGTAAATTTGCAGCCTCAACCTCAGCTGAAGACCAAGTCCTGGCCTCAACCCCAGATACAGCCAGATAAATAGAACTACCGTATTTTTTGCACTATAGGGCGCACTGGATTATAAAGCGCACTGTCAATGAATGGTCTATTTTCGATCTTTTTTCATATATAAAGCGCACCGGACTATAAGGCGCATTAAGCGGAAAAAATACAGTCAGATAAATCAGTCGAATAATATTATGGTGAAGCACAGTATGTATTACTCCGCGACACTCATGGTTACGATAGCCGTAATGCTGCAAGCGGTGCGGCTTTGTAGTTTAGCAAAGTCGTACTAAAACATTTTTATTTAGTGCTTTGTGCCACACAAAAATCGCTTAGAGGTCAGTAAACAAAATAATTAATCCATATATAAGGCGATTCGGATTATAAAGCGCAGTGTAGTTTTTTGAGAAAAATAAAGGCTTTTAAGTGCGCCCTATAGTCCGAAAATTACGGTAATTATACTGTATCTGTAGTTAGCAAAATCACATTTAAATATTGAGATATTATTTTTTTTAAATACAGGGAACATAAGAAATAAATTTCCCTCATTTGCCTACACTAATAACATTACATAAATACAAACATTATATTGTTACTCTTTCGAATAAAACAATCTTTTTACAGGGAAGCCAGACACAAAGAGATGCTTTGCCTTTCAAACAGGCGAGAATTTGGGTTCTCATAAGGACTTCATGCAAAAACTAACAAAAGAAGGTTTAACAGTAGTGACGTCGCAAGAGAAGTGTGATGTCATCATGGCTTTCTGTCCCATTATCAGTCGTGCTGGAACCGACATTCAACATTCCTTAAATGTGATCCCTGAAGGTATCTAATTTGTATGATTACAAACATTATCAATATTATCTCTTTACATCCATATGATAACCTGATTTAGACAATTGATATCAGGTTGTTGTTTTGTTGAGCCATCAGAAGAGGAATCTTAAACCTTCTTGTTGCCTTGTTTTGTCTTTCCTCCATCTCTTGTCTGCAGGTAAAGATGTGGTCCTGGTGGTGCTGCACCACACCTTTGACCCAGACTACACTGTACCTGACATCAGCAGACATGTGACCAGAAGTGATGTCATCCTCACAGTGGACTGTCTGTTCCACAGCAGTCAGGGAGGATTAGTGAAATGTTCTCTTAACGATGAAGCAATCAACAGAATTGTCACAAAGGTAAATATAAATAAAAGCTTTCATGCAGAGAACCTTTCCCTTTACAGTTAATTTTATTCATTCAGTTTGACTATATTTTTAGGAAACACAGGCCTGTAGCCAGCGTAGTGGAGGGAGGCTTTTTTCTTTCAAAAGTTGACCTTTTTTGCAGTGTAAAATAGCATCCATTGCATATTTTATCATCAGGAATACAAAAAAACTGACTTAAATTCAGAGCCTTTGGCAGACAGGGTTTGGGGACTTTTGGTCTCCGCCCCCCCCACCGCCCCCAACCCCCTCCGTCTACATGCTTGCAACTGTTAGTGAGATAGTGAAATCATACAAAGTGCTTATCAATACCTGACATGTGCTTTCTTTTGCAGCTGGTATCATCAGGTCCAGGTAAACTATCTTTACTGTGCTTACACTTTGTTCACTATTTCATACATTCACTATTTTTATAGTCTTGCTTTCTTCTGTTCATCTATGGTCTCAAAAACCACATTGCGTTATTTCATGTTAGTTGTAGGCTACTAATTCCTGTACTTTTTTTGTATTGATGACGAAACTGATTTGTCAGTAACTTAATTTATTGAGTGACTAATTCAGTTGAATTCTGAGTTTTATAAATCATAGCAATTTGCAGATTAGAAAAAGAGTTTAACAGTCCTGCCTGCTTGTCTCCTCCTCAGCTCCAGATCCAGCCCTGGCCTCAACCCCAGTCCTGGCCTCAACCCCAGTTACAGCCCCAGCTGCTGCCTCAAGCTCAGCTCAATTCCCAGTCCGGCCTCATCCCCACCCCCAGATACAGCCCCAGCCTCAACCTCAATCTCAGCTCAAGACCCAGTCTGGCCTCATCCCTGCCCGCAGACACAACCCCAGCCTCAACCTCATTCTCAGCTCAAGATCCAACCTGGCCTCATCCCCACCCCCAGATACAGCCCCAGCCTCAACTTCAATCTCAGCTCAAAACCCAGTCTGGCCTCATCCCCGCCCGCAGATACAGCCCAAACCTCAACCTCAATCTCAGCTCAAGACCCAGTCTGGCCTCAACCTCAGCCCCAGATACAACCCCAGCCTCAACCTCAATCTCAGCTCAAGACCCAACCTGGCCTCAACCCCACCCCCAGATACAGCCCCAGCCTCAACCTCAATCTCAGCTCAAAACCCAGCCTGGCCTCAACCTCAGCCCCAGGTACAGCCCCAGCCTCAACCTCAACCTCAATCTCAGCTCAAGAACCAGTCTGGCCTCATCCCCACCCCCAGGTACAGCCCCAGCCTCAACCCCAATCTCAGCTCAAGACCCAGTCTGGCCTCATCCCCACCCCCAGGTACAGCCCCAGCCTCAACCTTAATCTCAGATCAACACCCAGCCTGGCCTCAATCTCAGCCCCAGGTACAGCCCCAGCCTCAACCTCAATCTCAGCTCAAGACCTCCGGCCTCATCCCCACCCCAGGATCCAGCCCCAGCCTCAACCTCAGCTCAAGACCCAGTCCTGCCTCATCCCCAGCCTCAACCCCAGCCCGAGCCTCAACCCTAGCCCCAGATACAGCCTCAACCTCAGATCACGACCCAGCCCAGGCCTCAATCCCAGCCTCAACCCCAGCTCGAGCCTCAACCTCAGATATGTACCTAGCCTCAATCTCAGAATTTTCAGGTGAGTTATTCGATTTATTTAAGTTTGCTCTAACAATAACATGCGTGAATGCATGTCACAGGTCAGCTGGCAAATAAACAACAACTATTCTTTTAGAAAAGACCCTAAAACAAAAATATATGCACTGTATTGAATTTTGTGTTGTAATGATTCAAATTGAAGTGTATTTAAAGTTATTTTATTACATAATATAAAAGAACCATGTAATTGTGTATAATATGTTGTGATTTATTTTATGCTAAATGGAAGATTAGCGACCACTTGTGGGCTCTATTGGGGTTCCAAACATTTAAATAAATAATGAATCTCCACCCTTTGCGAGAACATGAAAGTGAAAGTTAGATCAATGAACCAGGTCAAGACTCATTTGTGTTGAAGAGTGAATTGATGATTGTACCTCTGGTTTCATTTTCTATATGACAGTGTGTTGAGTGAGTTTGTGGATATATTTGACATTTGTTAGGCTACTGTGTTAACTAGGTAGGCTTATTGTCGTGTATCGAGGTTGACGTTTGCAGTGGTGAAGGTAAGTGTCGTGTTGGTGTACACAAACCTTTACATTTAGTCATTTACATTTAGTCATTTAGCAGACGCTCATGTCCATGAAATTTTTGTAATTCATATTATTGTAAAATAATGAAAGACGTAGAAGAAGTAGAACTGAATAAATAATGTAATTTGTCAGGTTCAGTGTAGCCCACCTATACATCATGATAAATGTTCTACCCTGTGTTCTGAAACAAAGAAAATGGATGATTCCAAAGGTCAATGAGTCACAGGGAATGTCATGTTTACAGTTCTAACATTTAGTTTGTCTGCAAACTATACAGTACAGAGTTAGTTCTGAAACCCAACATGAATTTGCATTTCTGATGTGTACAGTTTACAGTACACACGTATTGCACACGTAAATACAGTAAGTGTCATTTGTTTTACAGGGAAGTCAGACATGGAGAAGTTCTATGTCATGGTATTAGGCAACACTTTGGGTTCTCACGAAGACATTATCAGACATGTCACCAACAGCGGTCTAACTGAAGTGAAGTCGCTACAGCAGACTGATGTCATCATAGCTTTGTGTCCCTCTGTGAGTCGTGTTGGGACTGACATTGAAGATGCCATTAAAAAGATCCCTGAAGGTATTCAGAATACACAAAGAAACATAAATATTCCTGAGTATCATGTATAATGACTGTAGATTATACTATTTGTCATCATAAAGTAACTGGGCAATACGCAAAAAGGGAAATGTCAGATTATTACTCAATTTACAATTTGTATTAGTCTCTTCTCTTGATTTCGAGTATGGTTTTAGGTTTATGGACTTAAAGACAAGACGATTTAAAGACAAGAATCATCTCTAATAATTGGGGTTGGGGGGTTGGGGTTGGGGGGTGTTGTGTTGGCATGTAGCTTGAAAATATTTTTTGTCTCCGCGAACATTCAAACCAACTCTACCCTGCAGGCAAACCTGTCATCCTGGTGGTCCTTCATCACACCTTTAAAGCAGACTACACTGTCCACGACAGCAGCAGATACGTGACCAGAAGTGATGTCATCCTCACAGTGGACTGTCTGTTTCATGACACCAAGGGAATATTGAAATGTCCTCAAAATGACACAGCTGTCAAGGAGATTCTCCAGAAGGTGAAAGCCTTGGTTTGCATCACCTGCGTTCAGCTACTGCAGTTTGTTTATATTGACATTTATTTATTCAGCAAATGCTTTTATCCTAAGCGACTTCCAAGAGAGAGCTTTACAAAAGAGCATAGGTCACTGATCATAGCAACATGATAGTTTCCAAACATAGCAGGTTTATAGATTATTAAACATACATTGTTGTTTCATAATCAGGTAGGTGTCAGGTGACTCAGGGGGTTAAGGCGTTGGCCTCATGATTGGAAGGTTGTGAGTTCGATTCCTGGCTGTGGCTATGTGATGTTGTGTTCTTGGGCAAGGCGCTTCACCCTACTTGCCTCAGGGGGAATGTACCTGTACTTGCTATAAGTCGCTTTGGATAAAAGCGTCTGCTAAATGAATATTTAATGGTGATAAACATGTTTAGTTATTCGGTTAAGCTTTCTCACAAAGTTTGATCGAATGTTAATGAACAATGACTGAAATATTCTCTCTTTTTTTTGCAGCTGCTACCACCAGGTACAGTGTTAGACCGCAAAGTTGTTTCTATACATGCATTTTTTCTGAAATTTTCTGTTTGTGTGTGTGTGGGTAGGTGTGGGATAGAGGTGAGGCTGGTAAAATTACCTTGAAATTACATGGTATTTAAAAATACTCACATTTCCTTTTTATTTAATTTTTTCTTTTATGTTTACTCTCTTGTTA
Organism: Neosalanx taihuensis; assembly: GCA_030340665.1. Taxonomy (NCBI): domain Eukaryota; kingdom Metazoa; phylum Chordata; class Actinopteri; order Osmeriformes; family Salangidae; genus Neosalanx; species Neosalanx taihuensis. The sequence goes on from CM059303.1 coordinate 2,437,157, forward strand.
GGCCAAGAGCAAATTTCAAACCCAAAACAACACATTATTTTGTGTAGGTACATGGATGAATGATGAAATGTTGACTTGATCAGTTCAACAGTAGTCTAATTCATAAATGTCTTTCCAGGGTGTAGTCATACCAGTGAACCTAACAAACTGATGTTACAAAATGAACTACTGGAAGTTAAGAATCCAATACTTCTTAGAGAACTGAATCGACTGGAAGAAAAATTAAATGAATGTAACAAACAACTAGATGCAAAAAATGTGGAGTTGGAAGAAATGAGGCAGCAAATAAAAGAGAAGGACCAACAACTGAAAGAGAAGGACCAACAACTGAAAGAGAAGGACCAACAACTGAAAGAGAAGGACCAACAACTGAAAGAGGACCAACAACTGAAAGAGAAGGACCAACAACTGAAAGAGAAGGACCAACAACTGAAAGAGGACCAACAACTGAAAGAGAAGGACCAACAACTGAAAGAGGACCAGCAACTGGAGGACCTCCAGGAGGAACTGAAGGAAAGACAAAATGAAATGAAATGCGAGGAATGGCAAGTCGTTAATTATTCACCAACAAATCCTGAACTTGGTGAGAAGAAAGATTCTTTGTATACATTACATGTGTGTGTATTAAGTTTGGGCTCGGAAAAAGGAAACCACCATTTAATGTAACACTCTGTAAGCTGGTCTCCTGGCCCTAAAGGCTTTGTAGACGTAGTATTTGTGGATATCTCTTATAGTAGATAGAAGTATAGTCCAATAACAGAATTACCGTATGGAGGGGTAGATTATGTAGATGTCTCCTACATATTAATCGTAGATATCTCTCAAACATGCCTGTCTTAGGTTGACTAAAAGGTTTTAGTTGATCACAGGTAGCTGTGTACTGTTACACCATACAGTTTACCTCTGTCATTTTAGCACAACACCTGAAGAAGCTGAAGAAATATCTTCAAAAAAGTGAAGCCTCCGCCAAGGACACTGGTGAGTTCTTCCCTTTAGGATGAAATATCCACCACATTTATATTAGTTCCATATTTACATTCAGTCATTTAGCAGACGCTCTTATCCAGAGCGACTTATAGCAAGTACAGGGACATTCCCCTGAGGCAAGTAGGGTGAAATGCCTTGCCCAAGGACGCAACGTAATTTTGGTATGGCCGGGAATTGAACCGCTAACATTCTGAATACTAACCTAATTCCCTAACCCCTCAGCCACCTGACTCCCCAATTCCAACTAACTAATCACTTTATTTCTGTCAAAACCATGAGTAGTGTTTATTGTTACTTATTTTCACAGCACAGCAACTGACAGATCTAAGAAGAGAGACAGACAAATGGGTGTTTGATTATTTGGTCCGGCATCGCGATGAGGAGGAGAGACAGGTGGAGATCGTTGACGAGGCGGAAATGAGACGTCTGGAGCATCAGGGCGAGAACCCAGAGCAGAAGAACAAGCAGCTACAGAACCGCCAAGTTCCATGGAAGGAACCACAGTCTGAACAGGAGGCGAGGAACAGGAGACGGAGAGAGAAGAATGAAGAGTTCAAGGAAAGTAACAGACTGGAGAAATATGGAGGTAAACTTAGAGACGTGAAGGAAGAGTGTTTCAAAAGAAAGAATGTGGATGATAAAATAATGCTTTTAATTGATGTACTGTAGCTTAACCTCACGGGCAGTTGGATTTAGTTTAGTTAACAATGAACTATTTGAGCATGTTACTTTATGAGTTATTTTAAGTTTCCATCTTTCAGTTTGAGCAGCATTTTAACAGCTTTGTTTAACTGATGCATTTTAATATGTGACTAACTACATAAAGTAGTAAAGAAACTTTGCTATCCAAATCCTGAGAACACTGACTGATAACTGAGAACACAGTAGTCATAAACATGAAACTGAAAGCATTTCTTTTTGCAGGGAGTAGGGAAAGGTGTTACGTATCTTATAAGTGTAATGAAGCTGAAGCAAAATCTGCATGGTCACAATTCAGTTAGATGGACCTTTCCTTATTCAGCTAATGTTATTGCAAACTCATAGTGAACATGTATATACTTACCTGTAGGATTCAGATTGTGTAATGGATGTCATTATCTGTTTCAGGAATCAATGAAAAGTGGCAGAAAAACATGTCTGACAGCCCTCCACTGAAGAGGACAAACACCTCAGAGTGCTCTGGTTACAGTGTCAGAGGATTGGCTGGTCTGAACAGGAAGTCAGAGGACGATGGTTTCAGGACTGGACGATTGGCTGACTGGAACAGGAAGTCAGAGTACTTGTAGATAGGTGTGGAGTTGAAAGAAGAGGGAATTAACATTCACACAGTATTCAAAGAAAAAGGGAAGATTGAACTCAGAGAGAATTAAATTTGTACACACTTTCATGTAAATTCAAGAAAATCCTTTGTTATTCCTCTTCACGTTAAGTGTAATACAAAGTTACAGTTAATTTGTTTAAATACTTTTCCAGGAAACACCTAGTTACCCATTTCAGTTTTGCACCAGTTCTGCATCTTTTCAGTTGAGTTATGAGTTATAATTTTGTATTGTCTGTAAGTACAACCCTTCATACTTGAGTACTTAATGTACCATAAGATACACTTCTTCCCTAGATAGAACCTGCTGCAGTAGCCTGTGAGAATTCAAATAAAACCAGTTCATATCTTTCACCACAGGATGGCAGGACAGAACCGCTTATCTGGATCGCTTCAAAAAGGGTGTCTTAGTAATAGCGAGAATGTAAAAATACGTTTGAGCATGATTATAGTACACCCACATTGGGCAAGTTAGGTTTTTCTTTTTCCTCATTTGAAAGGAAGGGGCTGTATTTTATAGTAAGAGTAAACTGCACATAAATTCTTTTAATAGTAAGCACTACATAGTATAATGATTTGAAAAGTTACCTGTACCAGTCCAAGCCACGGTCATAATGTCTGTCGAAGAAATGTGTCTCTGTTCCCACAGCCCTCACATCCGGGAGAATCCTTATGAACTCCAGGACAGCCCTGGTTCCTCCTTTCTTTACCCCAACTATGATGGCTTTGGGAAGCTTTTTTCCCAAACTTCACCGTACCAACATTGCTCCATGAACTGTCAGCAGTGTTATTCCGGAGTGTGTTGAGAAGATGTGGATGTGAAATATCCTTTCTTATCGCTTCTAATGACCAAGTGCATTGGAGAGATTTTATTTGTTTAAGTTTATTGTCACCATGACTCCTGAGGCGAAGACAGTTCTGAGTTGAATCACTTGTCTTTAGCATGACAGTGTCAGATGAGAAGAGTAGACAGTACAATATATATGACAGTAGAAGAGAGAGAGACAACAAGCAGATACACGTCCGTGTGAGTTTAGATGAAAACGGCACAACTCTGTGTAAAATAAGCATGTCTCCATGGGAATAGATGGTTCATGTTTTTACTAGTTGATTTATTACTTGGTAACTGCGTTTTCGTTTGATATCTTCAGTAATCTTGAGCAATTAAATCATAGTTTTCGTGCCAGAGTTTAGGCTACAGTGAACAGAAGAATATAATCCAAACTGTAGTAAACCGCATTCGGTATGTCCGCAATGTGAAATAATCCACTCGATTCCTTCCCAAATAAAGCTGGTGATTTATATTTTTCTCTACTTTCCATCGAGACAGTCTTGAAATATTGCGACAAAAGTATATCGAGACAACCTATCAATAATGTAAAATATATGCCAAAACTCGCAACAAAATCACCAGCACCTTGAACCTATATTCCTGCTCTGGTTGTGCACGCACTGGCTGGTTGCAGACGCACCCTCCTCGAGACCAGAGCTCGAGACCAGAGCTCGAGACTGCCTGTCAAATGAAATAACCAGGAGAAACATTCTGATGTGCCCCTGACGTCAGTTACACCGCGTGCACTTTCTTTTATCGCCAAGCAGTGTTAAGCCAACGATAACCATATTTTGACTGATTTATACAGTTAAAGGTAACGCCGAAGCCAGAAGTTTAGGTTGTGGTGCTGATTTTTGGCCAAATTATTTATACAGTTAAGCAGAAACAGTGTGACGCACATGCTGGTGAATAAAATGCTGAGAAGTTTTGAGCTACTTCTGTTACAGTGAGGCTGAGTTAATTTTGGGTGTGTACGGGTCATGGAAGGGGATTGGGGGGCAGACAGGGGAACAGACCCACGACCTCACACCCTTGGTAGGCTGCATGGAAACCAATGCTGACAGACGGGTGGAGGAAAGGAAACGTTGAGCCTGTTGAACACTTAACCGTGGAATACAGACAGGTGGAAATCCAGGTATCACACTGCTCTTCCTAGTGTCCCAATCTCAAGGGACTCTGATTAAATAGTGATTTATTGGTGTGATCAGAAAGCCTCGCTCAACAATCAGTTTCCTGAAAAAGGTTTCCTCTATAAACAAAAACGCCTGTCCTATGACCTCTCTCGGCAAAAAATACTTATGTGGAGAAACAGCGATAAAGCAACAACAAAACAGACAGCCTTGCCATTGCTGTCTGTCTGTCTGCCTGTCTTTCATCTCTCCTCAAGAACCGTGCTACCATCTAGTGGCTGAATCATTCAAAATGTACCACTTTGCATAGGCCAATAGCAATCCGCTACTGGCAGGATGTGACATAAAATATGTTATATTCAAATAGAAAATGAAAGTAAAGCGTTAATCATTTGCCAGTAAATTGATATGAGAACACGAAAACTTTAAGGTAAGGATTATACATTAAAGGGGCGCTTTTTAAAGAAGGAGCTTCGGTTTGTGACAAAGCAGAACTCCTCTTCACCACATAGGAGGAAATTTGTTCCTGTCAATCTGCAGGATTTTTTTCTATGAATATTTTATCAAAGGTACTGTACATTACTTAAATAGTAGGTCTAGGCATCAGTTAAAGTTAAGCACTGCTAATAAATCTCCTTTTAATTAATTTTGCCTATACTATAGTACTCGACACATTTGAATGCATTTGTGATGTATGAGAAAAGTTTAAAAGTTTTAGCGGTGTTCAAGTACCACCCATGACATTATCAGTAGCCCCACACCCAACAACCTTTCAACCTGAAGGAGAAATCTGAGCTACAATGTACAAGATCATGTGGGAATGATACATTTCTTACTCAGACAGAGAAAAAATGCGATTGTTTCGTCGAGCTGCGACTGGTGAGTTGCACATTTGCAGTACCTGTTGTACCTGTTACACCTGTTGTAAAAACCTTCAGTTTTTTCTTTTGGTAGTGTTGCCTACACTATAAAAATTATTACATAACTACAAATTGTATTATTTTTACTCCTTTTACTAAAAAGTAACTTCTGAATCACACAAGTTGAATACTTGCTTTTTCTTTTATTATTGTGTTGACGTCACTGTTTACTGTAGTTTTACCTTTGAATTAATAAGCAGGAAGTCAATGTTCTTTGTCAACAAACTTCACTTAATTTGATCCGAACATAATTTTTAAAGGCCTTCTTTGGCTTTGTAAATTGAATCCAAAATTATTTTAATTGCATATTTATTGCACATCTCACAAATTCCAAAAGTCCTTCTTAGTGTCCACAAGCAGAATTGTCTTTGTGAGATAAATAAGAAGTAATTTAGTCACTAATAACATTACATAAATATAAATATATATGTATAAATATAAATACAAACTTTTTTTATTACTCCTTTGAATAAAACCATTTTTTTACAGGGAAGCCAGACACAAAGAGATGCTTTGCCTTTCGAACAGGCGAGACTTTGGGTTCTCATAAGGACTTCATGCAAAAACTAACAAAAGAAGGTTTAACAGTAGTGAAATCGCAAGAGAAGTGTGATGTCATCATAGCTTTCTGTCCCATTAACAATAGTGCTGGAACCGACATTCAACATTCCTTAAATGTGATCCCTGAAGGTATCTGATTTATATAATGACAAACATTATCAATATTGTCTTTTTACATCCATATGATAACCTAATTTAGACAATTGATATCAGGTTGTTGTTTTGTTGAGCCATCAGAAGAGGAATCTTAAACCTTCTTGCTGCCTTGTTTTGTCTTTCCTCCATCTCTTGTCTGCAGGTAAAGATGTTGTCCTGGTGGTGCTGCACCACACCTTTGACCCAGACTACACTGTACCTGACATCAGCAGACATGTGACCAGAAGTGATGTCATCCTCACAGTGGACTGTCTGTTTCACAGCAGTCAGGGAGGATTACTGAAATGTTCTCTTAACGATGAAGCAATCAACAGGATTGTCACAAAGGTAAATATAAATAAAAGCTTTCATGAAGGAAACCTTTCCCTTTACAGTTAATTGTATTCATTCAGTTTGACTGCAACTCAGGCCTGTAGCCAGCGTAATGGAGGGAGTTTTTTTCTTCAAAATGTGACCTTTTTTTCCAACCTTTCATTGCGTATTTTATGAAAAAAAATAAAAACAGACTTAAATTTGGAGACTTTTGCAGACAGGGTGGGGGCATGTGGATAGTTTTTTGCAGCGTAAAAAAGTGTCCATTGCATATTTTACTATCAGAAATACAAAAAACTGACTTAAATTCTGAGCCTTTGGCAGACAGGGTTTGGGGACATGTGGATTCCCCCCCCCTCACTCAACCCCCTCTGTCTACATGCTTGCAACTGTTAGTGAGGTAGTGAAATCTTCCAGAGTGCTTATCATTACCTGACATGTGCTTTATTTTGCAGCTGGTATCATCAGGTCCAGGTAAACTATCTTTACTGTGCTTACACTTTGTCCTCTGTCTAACTATTTCATACATTAACTATTTTTATAGTCTTGCTTTCTTCTGTTCCTCTATGGTCTCAAGAACCACTTTGCGTTATTTAATGTTAGTTGTCGGCTACTAATTCCTGTACTCTATTTTTGTATTGATGATGAAACCAATTTGTCAGTAACTTCATTTATTGAGTGACTAAATTCAGTTGAATTCGGAGTTTTATAAATCATAGCAATCTGCAGATTAGAAAAAGAGTTTAACAGTCCTGCCTGCTTGTCTCCTCCTCAGCCCCAGTTAAAGCCCCAGCTGCTGCCTCAAGCTCAGCTCAATACCCAGTCTGGCCTCATCCCCACCCCAAGATACAGCCCCAGCCTCAACCTCAATCTCAGCTCAAGACTCAGCCTAGCCTCATGCCCACCCCCAGATACAGCCCCAGCCTCAACTTCAATCTCAGCTCAAGACCCAATCTGGCCTCAACCTCAGATACAGCCCCAGCCTCAACCTCAATTTCAGATCAAGACCCAATCTGGCCTCAACCCCAGATACAGCCCCAGCCTCAACTTCAATCTCAGCTCAAGACCCAGTCTGGCCTCAACCCCAGGTTCAGCCCCAGCCTCAACCTCAATCTCAGCTCAAGACCCAGTCTGGCCTCATCCCCACCCCCAGATACAGCTCCAGCCTCAACCTCAATCTCGGCTCAAGACCCAGCCTGGCCTCAACCCCACCCCCAGGTACAGCCCCAGCCTCAACCTCAATCTCAGTTCAAGACCTCTGGCCTCATCCCCACCCCAGGATCCAGCCCCAGCCTCAACCTCAGCTCAAGACCCAGTCCTGCCTCATCCCAAGCCTCAACCCCAGCCCGAGCCTCAACCCTAGCCCCAGATACAGCCTCAACCTCAGCTCACGACCCAGCCCAGGCCTCAATCCCAGCCTCAACCCCAGCCCGAGCCTCAACCCCAGATACGTACCTAGCCTCAATCTCAGAATTTTCAGGTGAGTTATTCGATTTATTTAAATTTGCTCTTAACAATAACATGCGTGAATGCATGTCACAGGACAGCTGTCTGTGAGTATAAGGCAAATAAACAACAACTATTCTTTTAGAAAAGACCTTAAAACAAAAATGTATGGTACTGTATTGAATTTTAAGTTTGAATGATTCAAATTGAAGTGTATTTAAAGTTATTTTATTACATAATATAAAAGAACAATGTAATTGTGTATAATATGTTGTGATTTATTTTATGCTAAATGGAAGATTAGCGACCACTTGTGGGCTCTATTGGGGTTCCAAACATTTAAATAAATAATGAATCTCCACCCTTTGCGAGAACATGAAAGTGAAAGTTCAAGCCAGGTCAACCAGGTCAAGACTCATTTGTGTTGAAGAGTGAAGTGATGATTGTACCTCTGGTTTCATTTTCTGAATGACAGTGTGTTGAGTGAGTTTGTGGATATATTTGACATTTGTTAGGCTACCGTGTTAACTAGGTAGGCTTATTGTCGTTTATCGAGGTTGACGTTTGCAGTGAAGGTAAGTGTCGTGTCGGTGTACACAAACCTTTACATTTAGTCATTTACATTTAGTCATTTAGCAGACGCTCATGTCCATAACATTTTTGTAATTCATATTATTGTAAAATAATGAAAGACGTAGAAGAAGTAGAACTGAATAAATAATGTAATTTGGCCGATTCAGTGTAGCCCACCTATACATCATGATAAATGTTCTACCCTGTGTTCTGAAACAAAGAAAATGGATGATTTCAGAGGTCAATGAGTCACAGGGAATGTCATGTTTACAGCTCTAACATTTAATTTGTCTGCAAACTATACAGTACAGAGTTAGTTCTGAAACCCAACATGAATTTGCATTTCTGATGTATACAGTTTGCAGTACACACATATTGCACACGTAAATACAGTAAGTGTCATTTGTTTTACAGGGAAGTCAGACATGGAGAAGTTCTATGTCATGGTATTAGGCAACACTTTGGGTTCTCACGAAGACATTATCAGACATGTCACCAACAGCGGTCTAACTGAAGTGAAGTCGCTACAGCAGACTGATGTCATCGTAGCTTTTTGTCCCTTTGTGAGTCGTGTTGAGACTGACATTGAAGATGCCCTTAAAAAGATCCCTGAAGGTATTCAGAATACACAAAGAAACATAAATATTCCTGAGTATCACGTATAATGACTGTAGATTATACTATTTGTCATCATAAAGTAACTAGGCGTTACTCAAAAAGGGCAATTTCAGATTATCACAACAGTTACAATGTTAATTTGTCTCTTCTCTTGATTTCAAGTATGGTCATAGGTTTATGGACTTACAGTAAAGACAAGAAACATCTCCTCTAATAATTGGGGTGGGGGGTTGGGGGGGGGGGGGTTGTGTTGGCATGCAGTTTGAAAAAGAAATATTTGTCTCTGCGAACATTCAAACCAACTCTACCCCGCAGGCAAACCTGTCATCCTGGTGGTCCTTCATCACACCTTTAAAGCAGACTACACTGTCCACGACAGCAGCAGATACGTGACCAGAAGTGATGTCATCCTCACAGTGGACTGTCTGTTTCATGACACCAAGGGAATATTGAAATGTCCTCAAAATGACACAGCTGTCAAGGAGATTCTCCAGAAGGTGAAAGCCTTGGTTTGAATCACCTGCGTTCAGCTACTGCAGTTTGTTTACATTGACATGTATTCATTCAGCAGGTGCTTTTATCCAAAGCGACTTCCAAGAGAGAGCTTTACAAAAGAGCATTCATCAGCATCGCTTGCTGATCATAGCAACATGATAGTTTCCAAACATAGAGGATTTATAGATTATGAAACATGCATTGTTGTTTCATAATCAAGTGGGAGTCAGCTGGCTAAGCGGGTTAAGTCGGAAGGTTGTGAGTTTGATTCCTGGCTGTGGCTATGTGATGTTGTGTACTTGGGCAAGGCACTTCACCCTACTTACCTCAAGGGGAATGTCCCTGTACTTGCTGTAAGTCGCTTTGGATAAAAGCGTCTGCTAAATGAATATTACATTTTGAGAAACAAGTTTAGTAATTCGGTCAAGCTTTTTCGCAAAGTTTGATTGAATGTTAATGAACAATTACTGAAATATTCTCTCTTTTTTTGCAGCTGCTACCACCAGGTACAGTGTTAGACCACAAAGTTGCTTCTATGCATTTTTTCTGAGATTTCCTGTTTGTGTGTGTTTGTGGGGGTGGGTGTGGGAGATGTGAGGCTGATAGTAAAATTACCTTGACATTATGGTATTTAAAAATACTCTCATTTTAATTTTACTTTTTTATTTTGTTTATTTTTATGTTTACTCTTGTTAGGCCAAGAGCTTATTTCAACCCCACAACAACACATTATTTTGTGTAGGTACATGGATGAATGATGAAATGTTGACATGATCAGTTCAACAGTAGTCTAATTCAGAACTGTCTCTCCAGGGTGTAGACATACCAATGAACCCAACCTGATGAAGAAAGACTGTACACTGGAAATAATAAATGAGCGACTTTCCAAGGTCAAATCCTTAATAGAAAGTGCCATTAGAGACAGGACAAGTCTCTTGTTTAAACCACATCCACAACAAGAAGATATTCAAAGAGAGTTGGAGGCTCTAATAAAGGATTTGCAGGAACATAATCTAATAGATAACCAAGTGAAGGAAAGATACCAGGGGAACAACATGAAGATACAAGAAGCGTTGGTCAACAAACTGAAGATAAAAAATGAACAACTGAAAGATGAGAAGCAAATAATTCTCAGAGAACTGAATGGAGAAGGGATATATCACAAAGAAGAATTAAAGGAATGTAACAAACAACTACATGATAAAAATGTGGAGTTGGAAGAACTGAGGCAACAACTGAAAAAGAAGGACCAGCAACTGAAGGAGAAGGACCAACAACTGAAAAAGAAGGACCAACAACTGAAGGAGAAGGACCAACAACTGAAAAAGAAGGACCAACAACTGAAGGAGAACGACCAACAACTGAAAAAGAAGGACCAACAACTGAAGGAGAAGGACCAACAACTGAAAAAGAAGGACCAACAACTGAAGGAGAAGGACCAACAACTGAAAAAGAAGGACCAACAACTGAAGGAGAAGGACCAACAACTGAAAAAGAAGGACCAACAACTGAAAGAGAAGGACCAACAACTGGAGGACCTCCAGGAGGAACTGTTGAAGGAAAGACAAAATGAAATGAAATGCAAGGAATGGCAAGTCGTTAATTATTCACCAACAAATCCTGAACTTGGTGAGAGGAAAGATTCTTCGTAAACTTTACATGTGTGTGTATTAAGTTTGGGCTCGGAAAAAGGACACAACACCCTTTTTTGTAACAGTCAGGCTGAAAGCTGTAAGACATAGTATTTGTGGATATATCTTATAGTAGATAAGTATAGTCCAATAACAGCATTAGATGCACCGTATGGAGGGGTAGATGATGTAGCTCTCTCCTACATATTCATCGTAGATATCTATTTTTGCTGGTTTGTCTCTAACAGGTATTTTGCACATGCAGTACAGTACCTTCAGTTTTTGGCCTGCTGAAAACCTATCAAGCATGACATTGAATTACATGATCACTCAATAATGCAACTTGGTGTTGCCTACACTAATAACATTACATAAATACAAACATTATTTTATTACTCCTTTGAATAAAAATATCTTTTTACAGGGAAGCCAGACACAAAGAGATGCTTTGCCTTTCAAACAGGCGAGACTTTGGGTTCTCATAAGGACTTCATGCAAAAACTAACAAAAGAAGGTTTAACTGAAGTGATGTATCAAGAGGAGTGTGATGTCATCATGGCTTTCTGTCCCATTAACAGTCGTGTTGGAACCGACATTCAACATTCCTTAAATGTGATCCCTAAAGGTATCTAATTTATATAATTACAAACATTATCAATATTGTCTCTTTACATCCATATGATAACCTGATTCAGACAATTGATATCACATTGTTGTTTTGTTGAGCCATCAGAAGAGGAATCTTAAACCTTCTTGTTGCCTTGTTTTGTCTTTCCTCCATCTCTTGTCTGCAGGTAAAGATGTGGTCCTGGTGGTGATGCACCACACCTTTGACCCAGACTACACTGTACCTGACATCAGCAGACATGTGACCAGAAGTGATGTCATCCTCACAGTGGACTGTCTGTTCCACAGCAGTCAGGAAGGATTACTGAAATGTTCTCTTAACGATGAAGCGATCACCAGAATTGTCACAAAGGTAAATATAAATAAAAGCTTTCATGAAGAAAACCTTTCCCTTTACAGTTAATTAGATTTATTCAGTTTGACTAAATATTTTAAGGCAACTGAGGCCTGTAGCCAGCGTAGTGGAGGGAGGCTTTTTTCCTTTTTCAAAATGTGACTTTTTTGCAACCTTTCATTGCGTATTTTATTTTAAAAAACAGACTTAAATTCTGAGACTTTTGCAGACAGGGGGTGGGGGCATGTGGACACCCCCACCCCCCCCCCAACCCCCTCCGTCTACATGCTTGGAACTGTTAGCGAGGTAGTGAAATCTTACAGAGTGCTTATCAATACCTGACATGTGCTTTCTTTTGCAGCTGGTATCATCAGGTCCAGGTAAACTATCTTTACTGTGCTTACACTTTGTCCTCTGTCTAACTATTTCATACATTCACTATTGTTATAGTCTTGCTTTCTTCTGTTCATCTGTGGTCTCAAGAACCACTTTGCATTATTTAATGTTAGTTGTAGGCTACTAATTCCTGTACTCAAACCAATTTTCTCATTAACTTAATTTATTGAGTGACTAATTCAGTTGAATTCTGAGTTTTATAAATCATAGCAATCTGCAGATTAGAAAGAGAGTTTAACAGTCCTGCCTGCTTGTCTCCTCCTCAGCCCCAGATCCAGCCCTGGCCTCAACCCCAGTTAAAGCCCCAGCTGCAGCCTCAACCTCAGCTCAAGACCAAGCCCTGGCCTCAACCCCAGATACAACCCCAGCCTCAACCTCAGCTCAGGACCAAGCCCTGGCCTCAACCCCAGATACAACCCCAGCCTCAACCCCAGATACAACCCCAGACTCAACCTCAGCTGAAGACCAAGCCCTGGCCTCAACCCCAGATACAACCCCAGCCTCAACCTTAGCTCAAGACCAAGACCTGGCCTCAACCCCAGATACAGCCCCAGCCTCAACCTCAGCTCAAGACCAAGCCCTGGCCTCAACCCCAGATACAGCCCCAGCCTCAACCTCAGCTCAAGACCAAGCCCTGGCCTCAAGCCCAGATACAGCCCCAGCCTCAACCTCAGCTCAAGACCAAGCCCTGGCCTCAACCCCAGATACAGCCCCAGCCTCAACCTCAGCTCAAGACCCAGCCCTTGTCTCAACCTCAGCTTCAGCCTCAGCCCCAGACCAAGCCTCAGTCTTAATCTCAGAATTTGCAGGTGAGGTATTCGATTTACTTAAATTTACTTGAACAAAAATTTGCTATGTGTAAATGCTTCTGAATCACACAAGTTGAATACTTAGCTTTCTCTTTTATGATTGTGTTGACATCACTCTTTACTGTAGTTTTAATCTCAAAATCAAAAGCTCAAAATCACTGTTCTTTGTCCACTAACGTCACTTATTTTGATCCAATCATTATTTTTAAAGGCCTTCTTTGGCTTTGTAAATTGAATCCAAAAGGTTTTTATTGTATATTTTTCAATTTATTTAACGTATATTTCAGTATTATGTCTTGTTTTAGGTTGACAAGTCATGTCATGAACTGTATGTACAGTATGTCTTTATGTATGTCTGTCTGTCTGTCGGTATGTTGGTATGTAGGTAGGTTAGGTGTTGTATGTATACAGTATATGAGTATGATGGAGGATGGAATGATGGACGAATGTGATGGACTCTTGATTAAGTGGGATCCTTTGGTAATGAGGACAGCTGAACACGATCCCCAAGACTACTAAATGTTGCCACAATGAGAGGGAACAATATTGAAATAAATACAACTAATTATACTGTATCTGTAGTTTCTGGTGTTTTAGCAAAAGCACAATTTAATAATGAGGTATTATAGGTTTTTTACAGAGGGAGTAAGAAATACATTTGCTGGTTTGTCACTACCAGGTATTTTGCACATGCAGTATAGCACCTTCAGTTTTTGGCCTGCTGAAAACCTATCAAGCACAACATTGAATTGCATGATCACTCAATAATGCAACTTAGTGTTGCCTACACTAATAACATTACATAAATAAAAAACATTATTTTATTACTCCTTTGAATAAAACCATTTTTTACAGGGAAGCCAGACACAAAGAGATGCTTTGCCTTTCGAACAGGAGAGACTTTGGGTTATCATAAGGACTTCATGCAAAAACTAACAAAAGAAGGTTTAACAGCAGTGACGTCTCAAGAGAAGTGTGATGTCATCATGGCTTTCTGTCCCATTATTAGTCGTGCTGGAACCGACATTCAACATTCCTTAAATGTGATCCCTAAAGGTATCTAATTTATATAATTACAAACATTATCAATATTGTCTCTTTACATCCATATGATAACATGATTTAGACAATTGATATCAGGTTGTTGTTTTGTTGAGCCATCAGAAGAGGAATCTTAAACCTTCTTGTTGCCTTGTTTTGTCTTTCCTCCATCTCTTGTCTGCAGGTAAAGATGTGGTCCTGGTGGTGATGCACCACACCTTTGACCCAGACTACACTGTACCTGACATCAGCAGACATGTGACCAGAAGTGATGTCATCCTCACAGTGGACTGTCTGTTCCACAGCAGTCAGGAAGGATTACTGAAATGTTCTCTTAACGATGAAGCGATCACCAGAATTGTCACAAAGGTAAATATAAATAAAAGCTTTCATGAAGAAAACCTTTCCCTTTACAGTTAATTAGATTTATTCAGTTTGACTAAATATTTTAAGGCAACTGAGGCCTGTAGCCAGCGTAGTGGAGGGAGGCTTTTTTCCTTTTTCAAAATGTGACTTTTTTGCAACCTTTCATTGCGTATTTTATTTTAAAAAACAGACTTAAATTCTGAGACTTTTGCAGACAGGGGGTGGGGGCATGTGGACACCCCCACCCCCCCCCCAACCCCCTCCGTCTACATGCTTGGAACTGTTAGCGAGGTAGTGAAATCTTACAGAGTGCTTATCAATACCTGACATGTGCTTTCTTTTGCAGCTGGTATCATCAGGTCCAGGTAAACTATCTTTACTGTGCTTACACTTTGTCCTCTGTCTAACTATTTCATACATTCACTATTGTTATAGTCTTGCTTTCTTCTGTTCATCTGTGGTCTCAAGAACCACTTTGCATTATTTAATGTTAGTTGTAGGCTACTAATTCCTGTACTCAAACCAATTTTCTCATTAACTTAATTTATTGAGTGACTAATTCAGTTGAATTCTGAGTTTTATAAATCATAGCAATCTGCAGATTAGAAAGAGAGTTTAACAGTCCTGCCTGCTTGTCTCCTCCTCAGCCCCAGATCCAGCCCTGGCCTCAACCCCAGTTAAAGCCCCAGCTGCAGCCTCAACCTCAGCTCAAGACCAAGCCCTGGCCTCAACCCCAGATACAACCCCAGCCTCAACCTCAGCTCAGGACCAAGCCCTGGCCTCAACCCCAGATACAACCCCAGCCTCAACCCCAGATACAACCCCAGACTCAACCTCAGCTGAAGACCAAGCCCTGGCCTCAACCCCAGATACAACCCCAGCCTCAACCTTAGCTCAAGACCAAGACCTGGCCTCAACCCCAGATACAGCCCCAGCCTCAACCTCAGCTCAAGACCAAGCCCTGGCCTCAACCCCAGATACAGCCCCAGCCTCAACCTCAGCTCAAGACCAAGCCCTGGCCTCAAGCCCAGATACAGCCCCAGCCTCAACCTCAGCTCAAGACCAAGCCCTGGCCTCAACCCCAGATACAGCCCCAGCCTCAACCTCAGCTCAAGACCCAGCCCTTGTCTCAACCTCAGCTTCAGCCTCAGCCCCAGACCAAGCCTCAGTCTTAATCTCAGAATTTGCAGGTGAGGTATTCGATTTACTTAAATTTACTTGAACAAAAATTTGCTATGTGTAAATGCTTCTGAATCACACAAGTTGAATACTTAGCTTTCTCTTTTATGATTGTGTTGACATCACTCTTTACTGTAGTTTTAATCTCAAAATCAAAAGCTCAAAATCACTGTTCTTTGTCCACTAACGTCACTTATTTTGATCCAATCATTATTTTTAAAGGCCTTCTTTGGCTTTGTAAATTGAATCCAAAAGGTTTTTATTGTATATTTTTCAATTTATTTAACGTATATTTCAGTATTATGTCTTGTTTTAGGTTGACAAGTCATGTCATGAACTGTATGTACAGTATGTCTTTATGTATGTCTGTCTGTCTGTCGGTATGTTGGTATGTAGGTAGGTTAGGTGTTGTATGTATACAGTATATGAGTATGATGGAGGATGGAATGATGGACGAATGTGATGGACTCTTGATTAAGTGGGATCCTTTGGTAATGAGGACAGCTGAACACGATCCCCAAGACTACTAAATGTTGCCACAATGAGAGGGAACAATATTGAAATAAATACAACTAATTATACTGTATCTGTAGTTTCTGGTGTTTTAGCAAAAGCACAATTTAATAATGAGGTATTATAGGTTTTTTACAGAGGGAGTAAGAAATACATTTGCTGGTTTGTCACTACCAGGTATTTTGCACATGCAGTATAGCACCTTCAGTTTTTGGCCTGCTGAAAACCTATCAAGCACAACATTGAATTGCATGATCACTCAATAATGCAACTTAGTGTTGCCTACACTAATAACATTACATAAATAAAAAACATTATTTTATTACTCCTTTGAATAAAACCATTTTTTACAGGGAAGCCAGACACAAAGAGATGCTTTGCCTTTCGAACAGGAGAGACTTTGGGTTATCATAAGGACTTCATGCAAAAACTAACAAAAGAAGGTTTAACAGCAGTGACGTCTCAAGAGAAGTGTGATGTCATCATGGCTTTCTGTCCCATTATTAGTCGTGCTGGAACCGACATTCAACATTCCTTAAATGTGATCCCTAAAGGTATCTAATTTATATAATTACAAACATTATCAATATTGTCTCTTTACATCCATATGATAACATGATTTAGACAATTGATATCAGGTTGTTGTTTTGTTGAGCCATCAGAAGAGGAATCTTAAACCTTCTTGTTGCCTTGTTTTGTCTTTCCTCCATCTCTTGTCTGCAGGTAAAGATGTGGTCCTGGTGGTGATGCACCACACCTTTGACCCAGACTACACTGTACCTGACATCAGCAGACATGTGACCAGAAGTGATGTCATCCTCACAGTGGACTGTCTGTTCCACAGCAGTCAGGGAATATTGAAATGTCCTCAAAATGACACTGCTGTCAAGGAGATTCTCCAGAAGGTGAAAGCCTTGGTTTGAATCACATGAGTTCAGCTACTGCAGTTTGTTTACATTGACATGTATTCATTCAGCAGACACTTTTATCCAAATCGACTTCCAAGAGAGAGCTTTACAAAAGAGCATCGGTCACTGATCATAGCAACATGATAGTTCCCAAACATAGCAGGTTTATAGATTATGAAACACACACTGTAAGAAACATGTTTAGTAATTTGGTCAAGCTTTCTCACAAAGTTTGATATAATTTTATTGAACAATGACTGAAATATTCTCTCTTTCTTTTGCAGCTGCCACCACCAGGTACAGTGTTAGACTGCAAAGTGGTTTCTATGCATGCATTTTCTCTATGTAAAAATACAAAAAACCTTTTATCTGATTCAAAATACTTTTATTTATTTAAATTACTCTCGTTAGGCCAAGGCTTAATTGCAAACCCAAAACAACAGTGTAGGTACATGGGGGACTACATGAATCAGATACAAGAGGAGTCGGTCAACAAACCGATGTTACAAACGTGTGTGACTGATTACATATTAAAGTAGTAAAGAAACTTTGCCATTCAAATAAGAACACTGACTGATACCTGAGAACACAGTTGTCATAAACATGAAACTGAAAACATTTCTTATTGCAGGGAGTAGGGAAAGGTGTTACGTAATGTAATCAATTATATTATACATGTAATGAAGCTGAAGCGAAATCTGCATGGTCACAATTCAGTTGGATGGACCTTTCCTTGTTTAGCTAACTTTACTGCAAACTCATAGTGAACATGTATATACTTACCTGTAGGATTCAGAATGTTTAATTGATGTTATTATCTGTTTCAGGAATCAATGAAAAGTGGCAGAAAAACATGTCTGACAGCCCTCCACTGAAGAGGACAAACACCTCAGAGTGCTCTGGTTACAGTGCCAGAGGATTGGCTGGTCTGAACAGGAAGTCAGAGGACGATGGTTTCAGGACTGGAGGATTGGCTGACTGGAACAGGAAGTCAGAGGACGATGGTTGTGGGACTGGAGGATTGGCTGACTGGAACAGGAAGTCAGAGGACGATGGTTGCGGGACTGGAGGATTGGCTGATCCGAACAGGAAGTCAGAGGACGATGGTTTCGGGACTGGAGGATTGGCTGACTGGAACAGGAAGTCAGAGGACGATGGTTGTGGGACTGGAGGATTGGCTGATCCGAACAGGAAGTCAGAGGACGATGGTTGCGGGACTGGAGGATTGGCTGTTCCGAACAGGAAGTCAGAGGACGATGGTTGTGGGACTGGAGGATTGGCTGACTGGAACAGGAAGTCAGAGGACGATGGTTTTGGGACTGGAGGATTGGCTGACTGGAACAGGAAGTCAGAGGACGATGGTTGCGGGACTGGAGGATTGGCTGGTCCGAACAGGAAGTCAGAGGATGATGGTTGCAGGACTGGAGGATTGGCTCATCCGAACAGGAAGTCAGAGGACGATGGTTTCGGGACTGGAGGATTGGCTGGTCCGAACAGGAAGTCAGAGGACGATGGTTGTGGGACTGGAGGATTGGCTGACTGGAACAGGAAGTCAGAGGACGATGGTTGTGGGACTGGAGGATTGGCTGACTGGAACAGGAAGTCAGAGGATGATGGTTGCGGGACCGGAGGATTGGCTGATCCAAACAGGAAGTCAGAGGATGATGGTTTCGGGACTGGAGGATTGGCTGGTCCGAACACGAAGTCAGAGGACGATGGTTGCGGGACTGGAGGATTGGCTGATCCGAACAGGAAGTCAGAGGACGATGGTTTCGGGACTGGAGGATTGGCTGGTCCGAACAGGAAGTCAGAGGACGATGGTTTCGGGACTGGAGGATTGGCTGGTCCGAACAGGAAGTCAGAGGACATGTAGATAGGTGTGGAGTTGAAAGAAAAGGGAATTAACATTCACACATTATTCAAAGAAAATGCGAAGATTGAACTCAGACAGAATTACATTCGTACACACTTGCATGTAAACTTAAGAAAATCCTTTGTTATTCCTCTTCACGTTAAGTGTAATACAAAGTTACAGTTAATTTGTTTAAATACTTTTCCAGGAAACACCTAGTTACCCATTTCAGTTTTGCACCTCTGCATCTTTTCAGTTGAGTTATGATTTTGTATTGTCTGTAAGTACAACCCTTCATACTTGAGTACTTAATGTACCATAAGATACACTTCTTCCCTAGATAGAACCTGCTGCAGTAGCCTGTGAGAATTCAAATAAAACCAGTTCATATCTTTCACCACAGGATGGCAGGACAGAACCGCTAATCTGGATCACTTCAAAAAGGGAGTCTTAGTAATAGCGAGAATGTAAAAATACGTTTGAGCATGATTATAGTACACCCACAATGGGCAAGTTAGGTTTTTCTTTTTCCTCATTTGAAAGGAAGGGGCTGTATTTTATAGTAAGAGTAATCTGCACAGAAATTCTTTTAATAGTAAGCACTACATAGTATAATTATTTGAAAAGATCACTGGCTTAAAACAAAAAGTTGTTTTTACATATTAAAATAAAATTGATTTATAGTGATTCCAAATGTTTTCATTTTGTACATATTTGACTTGGAATTAATCCAATCTATATTGCGCACACATTACAAACACGCCAGGGAACTTAAACATAACAGACTCACTCTTGCGGCATAGTCTTATGCACCCATACACCATAGTCTTCTATGGACACGCACACACACACACACACACACACACACACACACACACTGTGTACAAACTAAAAGCGATTTCTCACAGACGGGAAATGATGTCAGGTCTTGTCTCCAAGGAGATGGAGGCAGTTGCTAAGATACTGTGACACTAGGATCTCTCCTCTGGCTCTCTCTCTCTCTCTCTCTCTCTCTCTCTCTCTCTCTCTCTCTCTCTCTCTCTCTCTCTCTCTCTCTCTCTCTCTCTCTCTCTCTCTCTCTCTCTCTCTCTAACTCTCTCTCTCACACACACACACACCCACTGGGTTGTCACCATGAATAGCTCTAAATTCTCCCAGTATCTCACTCAATCTCCATCACAGATGACATTGAACACTATTCTCTTTTCAGTCACATATCTAAAAACAGAAGATAATCCTTCGGTCGTTAGCCAAGATGTTATTTTTTTTCTCTCCAAGCTAACAGACAGAAAGGTCTGATCAACGCAAATGCATATTAACGCAGTATTATTTACTTGAGTTTTTGTTTTATTGCCACACTATGAGAGTTCCCCTCAGCTATGTCTGATGAGACAGGGAAAGACAGCAACACAACATCACATCAAAATAGAGAGTCATAAAAGAGATGGATAAGTGTCAACATCCTGTTATGTGCTTTTCCGGGTGTGAGCTGTCCCCCCTTGGTGCTCTCCGCATGCTGCATGTGTCTTGGGACGGCATATCACTGCCAAATCCCCGCTCCTCCTCTTCCATCCCCCGTGGATTCTAACAGAGCATTAAGAGTTTATGGGTTGGGGTGAGTGTATCTGAGATGGCCGCACACTCCTTCTCTCTATAGGCGGATTACAGCCCTCCACTGTATTTCTGTCCAAGAGACTCCCTGTACTGATGACACAAGCAATACAGCAATGAGTGTTTGTTCATTCGCCACACACACACGTGTATGGCCACAAATGCACACACTCACACACACACACACAAACACGCGCAAACCCACGCACAAGCACATTCATTCAAACGCACACAAACACGCATAGGGCGCACGCATGTAAATCTGGAAATCCTAAAAATACACAGCAAACCCCGCAAACGCGCACTGACACATGCAATCAGACATGTAGACAAACACGCACACGCTGACGCTCACATGTACACACACACACACACATGGTGACACAAATGCAATGACAGTGAGGACAGAGTGTGGAAAGAGGGGCAGAGAGAGGGAAGGCTGGGGGTGGGGTTGGCTCGGGCGACGTGGAATCATCTGAAATGGCGCGGAGGATGGAGGAGGAAAAGACACAGCGAGAAAGAAGAGGGTGAGAAGCGATTGACAGGGAGGAAGGAAGGAAGGAAGACAGGGCTCTGACTAGGATTCCATTGGTGGCGCAGGGGAACGAAGAGAGCAGGGGGCAGAGGGAGACGGCGGGAAAGGAGGACTATCCTCTGCACCACTCTGTGACTGGAAATTTAATAGAGAGAGGGGGAGAGGTAGAAGGGGCGGGAGAGAGACAGAGGCGGAGAGGGGGAGGGAGAGAGGAGAGGAGGCAAAAGGCACAGAGACCTCATTGCTGTGCGTCTCTCAGCAGAGCGAGGCGGTTGTGAACAATGCTCACTACGGCATTCACTGAGAGGGGAGGGGAGGAGTTGGAGGAGTGGGGGAGAGGGGTAAACGAAGGAAGGGGAGAGAAGGAGCGAGAGAGAGAGGAAGAGAGTAGGAGAGTGTGATAGAGAAAGTAAAGTGGTGAGGCCTTCTGGTGAATATCTCCAGTCTAACTCTATATGAAGCAAGGGGGGAAGGGGATTCACACATAAAATCCAAAATAGCACAAAAAAAAAGAAAAAAAAGATGTTTCTTGTGAAAGTACTGAATAAAGTGATAAAAAGGCTAGGAAGCTAGGTGGAGATACTTGCTAAGACAAGCTGCCACTGTGTAGCAATCTAAAACAACCATGTGGATATGATGTATGGTCCTAGAAAGAACAAGGTAATCCATAGTTCTAAAGGTCACTGATGTGAGGAGGATTAGAAACATGCCAAGAGTCAATATTGGGAAAATTGTAAAGAACGCTCAATGTGGCTCCCATTCTCCTTAGTCAAGGTTAGAATTAATATGTAGAACTCCATTCAACCAAAAAGAAACTGAACCTCAAAAAAACCCAAAAAAACGAAACAACAAAAACACTGAGGAGTTTGTCTTCAGACTGTGTTGTTAAGGCAGACAGGCTTAAAGATGAGCTATAAAGGCGGCCATGCCTAGAAGACACACAAGGCCCATTCATGCCTTTTGAGGCAGACACCATGACGTTTGTTCTATCTATAGGGTATACCAGTCAGATTCATGTAGCGTATTCAACTTTAAATAAAGCTGAATGTAGGTGAGATCATTGGTCTCTAGCAGTGAGCTTGAATGTTAGAAACCTAGCTTCTTTAAAAGGCCCTTGTCTTTGCATGAAACCTTAATAATGCCAGTGTGCTGTGTTAATTAATTCCGCCATCGCAAAGTGCTAATTGTCTGGTATGTTATTGTATTTGTTCAACTACATCCTGCTAATGATTATGCCCTAAGGAGATAAGGGTCCCCTGAGGGATTGTGGTGAAAGGAGGATGTAAAAGAAAACATCAGATCCCAAGTTCACTTCCAACCATGCAGATCAACACCATCCTGTCCTCTGGAAGGTCTCATTGCATTTATCCAGGTGGTCAGTGATCAGTGCAGTTGCTCCATGCTGAGTCACACCAGAAAGTGCCAGTCTGTGGCAACTGTGGCCCTGTGTCAAGGTTTTCCACCATTGCGTTGGGCTTTGGAAATGGCCTGTGTTTGTTCGCTCACATCCAGAGTTAAGGAGACAAATACAGCACGAGCCTCGATGTCACACATGCATTATTGATATTAAGTGGTAAGAAATCGCCTACATGGGAAAAGTCTTGGTCATGGCCATCTATGAACGTCTGGCCCGTGGTCCCTTCTACGTACTTAACGTCCAATTCGTGGCATTCAGCTACAGTCCTACGTAATGTGAGTAAACTGCCGCTTATGCTGAATACTCAGCCCAGCGCGCGCCTACACGTTTTCTGCTTGCGCGCGTCTCCAAGGATGAAAAGATGCTTGGATGCATTTCGTTTCCGACCTCGTTTTTTAAAATCAACTAATAGATGTATATATTTAATAACACTCGTGTCTCTTTGCTCCATTTTCTTTTCTTTTTTTGTTGTTGTGGATTCCCACGTTTTAATTAATTAACCTGCTATTATTCGCGTATGTTGCCCCCTCGTTGCGTTTCCTCTGCGGAAGACGAGAACAAGAGCCGAGCTCACTGCCGTGGAAGCGAGAGAATCAATTTAGGGAAGAGAAGAAGGAGAGATAGAAGGAGAGAGGTGGAGAAAACGACGAGGAGAGAGACGAGGAAAGGAGAGAAAACGTCGACCAAACGCCGCAGCAACTAAAAACATAAAGGTATGTATGCCTATTAGATTTAACACAGGTAGAAAATCTCTGAAATGGCCGTCGTTGTCAATACAGTCTATATCTTTTTTCAACAACAAAAAAATACGTAAAACGATGGAAGACTACAGCTGATAACACCGCTGTGTTAACTTAAAGGGCATTAGTAAACGGTACGTGGAAAAAAACTGCAGTTTATTAGATGCTGCAATACAAGATGATGTTGAATGACATTTACATGATTGTTTTTCCTCAAAAGGGAATATCCAGACCCTCTTATTCATGTCGTACCGTTCTGAAAGATAATGTTTGGACGCACTGGTACGACATTTATTCATTTTGATTTCAGTTGTGAAGCTGTCATTATTTCATATTCAAGCCAGTCGACGATGCAAGCCATTTTGTAATGCAGCATGTGCAGAAATAGGCCTTTTCTAAGAATTTCAATTGCGTTCTAGTAGACCTGTGCCCCTATTGAGCAGGGCTGCATTGATTCAAGATAATGTTATCATAGTGTTGAAAATGCACCTGAAAAAGGCAGGAGATTGTTTGACACTGGTTGGGGGAAATCCTAATCTAATATGTATTTCCAAGTGTTAAAAGGCATTCAGACAAAATTTAAATGTTGGCAATAAATCAAAGCAAACGACATTTTGGCTCCAAACCTAATTTTCTCTAACACACTGATTTCCAATGTTCATGTGAATCTATGGCGCCTCCTCCTATCTGGATTCCCACGTTCAACAACTCTGAATCCATTTAGTGTTGTCATAGTTACAGTAGATGATGTTGGCCCTGCTGCACCTGTGTCGCCTTGTGCACATCTTCCACCAGCTTAAAATATCAGGTTGAAATGAGCCTTCTGTACGAGATTTCCACATCACCAGTATAGCCCTCGGATCCAGCATATTACACACAAGGGCAGAATTAACCTCAGAAGAAAACGATGATACCTAAACCCAAGAGAAAAAGCAGTGATAGAATAACGTGATTACAATGACGTGATTGGTTTGTAGCAAATTGGTCAGCTTGCAGCTAATTTGTCTTTTCGCGACTGAGCGCTTTCCCACAGCACTGATTGAGCAGATCGATACCTACATGGGTGCAACCAGTTCTTGACACGGGAAATGAATAGGTTCAGAGGTAAAGGAGAAAGCATGACTGAGAAGGTTAAAACGCACTCCCACTGTGAAGCATGCAGGTCTGGATGGGTGACAGACATGATCATAAATGGGCACCAGTGATGGCCATCAGATCACTTCCTGTGATGGAAAATGTTGTTTTAGTTTGTCAAGGTGTGAATTGGTGCATTGTTAATATTTTTTTCTTTTTTTTTTCCTCCGGTTGCTACTGTTGTTATTAATGCTTCCATGAATCACGAATGCAGTAGGGTACAGAACTCTAGACTTTACTAGACATTTTTTTAGCCCAATATTTTTACAAGAGAATTCAGTTTAATCAGTACAAATCCCAATTGTTTTGTTGTTTGATGCTGGTATAGTAAAACGTTTAATGATTTGCGGTCCATGTTATGCAAGGCTGGGGGTTCATTATAACAGGTTTTTAATGAAGGTTCATGGTACAAGAAGGAATAATTTTTCTATTGTAAGCTATGCAATAGATTGAAATCTAGGCTATAGTTCTGTATCATATCCACAGTACCTAGTGTCCTTACAGCTGTTCGATGGATTGAACTTCACAATGCTGAATGCTTCAAATGACTGTTAGAGAATCAGATTTGGTTTAAAGCCAAGAGCAAGACCTCTACATATGAATATATGAATGTAGGTTTTAAGAGTTGAGCTCATGACTTCCCTGTCAATGACTGAAGGTTGAAATGGGCTTTAGATGTGTTGCTAAAAACACATTTAGACATTGTTATATGTTTCATTTTATCTAAAACCGTACTAGAAATTTTTTAAGTCACAGGTTGGGATTGGGAAGACTAATTGTTGTGAGTCCAATTACACACCTCTGGTACGGCTCTGAGGATGGACTTGACACTTCCTCTCTCTGGCCTGAGAGAGGAACTCCTAATGGAGGGAGGCCTACAAAGCCTCTGTAGTGGTCAGCTGATTTGCCAGCACACCATTTGCGGTGCTGTGGAGGCCATGATGTCTGTTAATCTGAAAACTGCTGTTTGTTCTATGTTCTATGTTGTTTTATCACTCTTGAGTTCATGAAACATAAAATATTGTATGTCTGAATTTCTCTTTTATGTCATCAACAATGTGGTGGATGGTTCAATAGAAATGTGTTTATTAGTCTGTATGGGGGTAGGGGGAGTGGGAGGCGGGGAGGCGGGGGGCGAGAAGAATGCGGTTGGGTGTTTTAAAGTGTGGTTGTGTGATGTGGGGTGAAGAAAATCACCCCCGAGTCTATATTTAGCCTACCGTACGCCATGTCTTACATATTTAGCATTAAACTGCCTCGATTGTCGCTCTGCCTCTGTTAGCAAAGGATATCTTTACAAAGCTGCTAAGTACGTTCGTGTCAATCTACTCTTTACACAGCTTTACAGCTTGAGGTTTTTCGTCAGCTGAAAGTATTAAACTGACGGCAAGTGAACTGATCAGTTTGAAACGATGGATGTTCATTTGCTGGCTAACTGCACATCAGTATTGTAGGGTAGGACACTGGACAGTGAAACACAAGATGGTGAGTGAACCGGTTGCCACAGCAACCGTGTTTCTAGGAGCGCATGAATCCGAGTGGTAGCATAGGACAGGGAAGGTTCTGTGGGCTAACTATGAGCCCACCATCTTCATCGGAGAGTTAGAACACCGAAGTAGCTTGAAAAAACATGTTGGTTTCATTTGACCAGAATCAGAATTCCTTTTATTCGCCATGTAAGTTGCACAAGCACAGAATTTACGTCTGTTGTGTGTAAAACAGCCGCCTCAGTCCCGAATTACATAATCTACTTAAGTAACTCTAAGGTCTCCATCTTGTCTTTTGAAGACAGGGACAGGGCAACGTGCTCTTGTGTGTTAACCTGTTCTGACATTGCCATCATTCAAGCGCTCATAGCGATGGCTTGGTAACAAGAAGAAGATGAGTCGAAAGATATTTGCGGCCTTCGTAGTTTGTGAGTGAAAGCTTGGACTGCAAATTAGCGTGAAAAATACACTTGTATGTACCAGATGGAATAGCATAAACCCCCGTGTTATTTTTTGATGAAGAACGTGGAGATGTTTTGTTCCTGATTTTCCTCCTCTTCATCAGCCTGTGTTAGGTTTAACCTCGATCTTCTGAAAGTATCAGACTGTCATTATCTGTAGTATGGGTCAAGATCGATCGAGTCAGGTATATACTTGGACATTTTGGATATTTTTGTATCAAAGCTGGTTATTTGACCAATTCATGTTGTGTAGCATGTGTGTCATTTTAACAAACTACTGCTTTTATCTTGCTAAGGAATCGCCTGATTGTTCATTTGCACTCTAATTCATGTACAGTATTGATTAGCCTGATTGAGCATTTCTCTCACCCTGAACCCTGATGTGTCTCAGTATTTTTGAACTTTAGAAAATGTTTGAATATTTGAAACCATAAAAGGCAGACATTTATATAAACCAATAAATAAAATGTCAACTGACTCATCAGTTAGGCTACAGGGTATGGTCTAAACCCTGCCATGCATTTAATGCAATCTTGTGCCACTACATGACATGACAGAGAAATGCTACAGCAAGGTTTTCATTCTTAGTCACATTCTTCGTGTCACTGCTACAGAATTCAGCTTTATGCACATTACTAATACTGGTGATATGCACTTGACTGACCACGCTTTGTCTCTCTCTCTCTCTCTCTCTCTCTCTCTCTCTCTCTCTCTCTCTCTCTCTCTCTCTTTCTCTCTCTTTCTCGCTTTCTTCCCAGAAGTGAGGATCAACTTCAAAGAGACGTGCCATTCAAGAAACGTTCATTTTTTATCCAAATGATTGTCATGGGAACTAAGCGTACATATTTCTAAAAAGAAATACATGCAAAAACACAAACAGACCCAAGAGAAGTAGAGTGAGGAAACATTAACGTTAGATCAAGAGAACATTGAATTTGGCATCGATCTGTCAATTTAGTAAAAGAGTCATTTAAAAAACAATTCCTGGTATGAAGGGGTGAAATGGACACTAAGACAACCAATTAATTGTCTTCTATTGGAAGTGACTTGATCAATACAATAGATATAGGGGGTGGGTCATGACCCAGTTGCCATGCGTGTTGTCATGGTGACTAGCCCCTCTTCCCCCTCCCCCCTCCTCTGGTTGGTCCAGTTTTTGTTGTGGTTCCACCACCATGGACCTCAACTGACAGAGGCAGCACCCCCATGCCCCAGCCCCTGTACCTGCTCCAATCAGGCCAGCCGTGTCATTTGTACAAGAAAGAGTTTAGATGGGGTACCAGAAAGCATTTCTGAGAACACAAGATACCTCAACCTACAAGAGAACACAATTCAGGTAAATTATATTGGCGTCATTCAGCATATTTGTTAAAAGACTAAACTATGTACATAGACTAAAGTATTTAAGAAAATCTCACTGTGTGACTACAGTTTGTCTTCATGTATGTGTGTTTGCCACCAGGTGATAAAGTCTGAAACCTTTAAGCACCTGAGGCATTTGGAAATCCTGCAGCTTTCCAAGAACCATATCCGACAGATAGAGGTGGGGGCGTTCAATGGCCTCCCCAACCTCAACACACTGGAGCTGTTCGACAACCGTCTCACGGTGGTGCCGTCCCAAGCCTTTGAGTATCTCAGCAAGCTAAGGGAATTATGGCTACGGAACAACCCTATCGAGACCCTGCCGGCCTTCGCCTTTAACCGTGTACCTTCGTTGCGCCGCCTGGATCTCGGCGAGCTTCGCAAACTGGACTACATTTCCGAGGCCGCCTTTGAGGGCCTGGTCAACTTGCGTTTCCTGAACCTGGGTATGTGTGGGCTGAAGGACATCCCCAACCTCACCCCCTTGGTTCGACTGGAGGAACTGGAGCTGTCCGGGAACCAGCTGGGAATCGTCCGCCCCGGATCCTTCCAGGGCCTGGTGTCCCTCCGCAAGCTTTGGCTCATGCACTCCAGGGTGACTGTCATCGAGCGCAACGCCTTTGACGATCTCAAGAACCTGGAGGAGCTCAACTTGTCCCACAACTCCCTACACAGCCTTCCCCATGACCTCTTCACCCCGCTGCACCTGTTGGAGAGGGTGCATCTCAACCACAACCCCTGGGTGTGCAACTGCGACGTGCTGTGGCTCAGCTGGTGGCTGAAGGAGACGGTGCCCAGCAACACCACCTGCTGCGCCCGCTGCCACGCCCCGCCCGGCCTGAAGGGCCGCTACATCGGCGAGCTGGACCAGAGCCACTTCACCTGCTATGCTCCTGTCATCGTGGAGCCGCCCACCGACCTCAACGTCACTGAGGGCATGGCGGCCGAGCTGAAATGTCGCACCGGGACCTCGATGACCTCCGTCAACTGGCTCACCCCTAACGGAACTCTCATGACACATGGGTCGTACAGAGTCCGCATCTCGGTTCTACACGACGGAACCCTGAACTTCACCAACGTGACCGTCCAGGATACCGGCCAATACACCTGCATGGTGACCAACTCCGCCGGTAATACCACGGCAACCGCCGTCCTTAATGTGTCTGCCTCTGATCCCAGCAACAGTTACAGCTACTTCACTACCGTCACCGTGGAAACCGTGGAGACAGTGCAGGGGGAAGAATCAGCCAGGCAGTACATCAATGAGACTTTGATAGAATTAGTAAATCCTACAATTCCAGGAGGGGTGCTGGGCGACGGTAGGTCTGGCGTCACCATATCGCCCTCAATTTCGTCACTCTCCTCCTTGTCCCCACGAGCCACTAGAGGCACAGAAAAAGCGGTGACCGTGTCCATTATGAACGTTCCAAACATACCAGGCCTGGATGATGTCATGAAGACCACCAAGATCATCATCGGCTGTTTTGTGGCCATCACCTTCATGGCGGCTGTGATGCTGGTGGTCTTCTACAAGCTGAGGAAGCAGCATCAGCTGCACAAACACCACGGCCCCGCCCGAGCCATCGAGATCATCAATGTAGAGGATGAGATTGGCGCCGGGGCAGGAAGTGGAATCTCAGGGGGTTCTACCATGAATTCTGGCTGCGGAGGAGAAGGAACCTTAAGGAGCCATCACCCGGAGATTGTTAACCTTCCTAACATCGGTCGATCAGATCATCTCAACTTATACAACTATAAAGCCCATCATTTCAACAACAACGTAATGGGTCTGAGTATTGGATCTGGTGAAGGAGCTGGATCAGGGGGTATCCTTAACAATAAGAACCCATCTCAAGGCAACCAGCAAGGTCAAGACATCCCCATCTCTTGTACTCAAGTGCCCATCTCTACATCTGGCAACGGCATCAACTCCAACCTCAGTTCTGTGTCCCCACCTCTGCCGATGTCCCTCCAGATGCCCTCGATGGGAATACATGGATCTCTCAAAGGTTTCATGGGCCAGAACCCCAATCCACAAATGGAGCCTCTTCTTTTCAAAGGAAACTCGAAGGAAAACGTTCAAGAGACTCAAATCTAAGGAGTAGAGGGAGAAAAGAGAGGATGGTGAGAGAGAGTGAGTGAAAGAACGAGGGAAAGAAAGAGGAAGAGAGAGGGAAGGAGAGGGAAAGAGAGAGAGAGAGAGAGAGGAAAAGACAGAGAGGGGATTGATGGCTGGTTTATGCCCTCAACGATTAGACACTAGAGTGCATTGACATAACTCCAGGAGAGAGGATAGACTGACACGGCAATACACAAACACATAGACTGGTCTGCGACTGAGCACTGAGCCAAGGATTACCACAATGGGCCACTTGTGTTTGTAGTAACGATCAAGGCAATGGAGTTAAAAGAATGGACGTCGCTACAATGTAAATCTGTGCCAAAGCAAATGTTTCTTGCGGTTTCTACAAGTTGTATTCACATAGGAAAAGAGTAGCCTTTCCAAGTACTGTAGCTCAATCCCCAAGTCTTTGTTGACCAGTCAGGACTTGCGACATGCACAGCACTTACCACACTGAAGAAGACATTACAGGACAAAATAGGAGGAGATTTTTCTTCACAGGAAAATACTTGTGCCAGACACTCTCTCTCATGTGAACTAAAGAGTCCCTCGAGGTGACTTATTATGGAGGCAGAAGTAGAGGGACACTAAAGGTACAGAGCAGTACAAACTACTGTGAAAAATACACAAATTATATAAATATATTTTCATTTGAATATGTAACATTGCAGACTCCAATGCAGAGATATTTTGGGGGATGTAAGAGCTGGTATAGTTGTTTTTCTTTCTGTGTGAATAATCAGGGGCGGTAATTGTGAAGGTTGGTTATATGATATATATGTTTTGAGTTTTGCTCCCACTCAAAAACATAAGGGCTCAATTGCAACACTCATTGTGAATCTTTGAATTGGCTGCGTGGCATAAACACAAAACTACATTAATGTTGTAGAACCGAAGAAGGACCAACAGTTGTCTTTCTGACCTGACTTTAATCTGTGTTTCACTTCTTCAGCAGTAATGATAACAAACTTAAATCACAGAAAAAAAAATTGTTCGTCTTGTTTACAGAGTATTCTCTGTCTTTGAAAATAGCCAGATACTTATTTCTTAAAATGACAGCTCTGATACATACTGTATGCCAGCAACAAAGTAAGAAGAAACTATTTTGTGAAAACACAAACATTGAGGTCACCTAATGTCAAGAACTGTATGGGCACAGAGAAGTGTTGACAATGTGTTATTCGAAGCAGATCAGTTGTCAGATATTTGCTTTAAGTGAGGAATTTGATATTGCCTCGTTGCTAATGGTTACAGTGATCATGCCATTAAATGCTATCATAAGGACAATGAAATGTCTTAACAGTGGTATTCAGAGGAGATTCTACATCCATCTTTGGTTTAGTGGAATGGAAATGTATAATAATAGTAATGTTTGGTTGTATGACAAATGTAAGGTCCACATTTTTATAATGTAACTTTCATATGTTAATGCCATTTACGCTACTTGCGTTTCAACAATGTATTCATTTATTTTGTTAGTTTGATATAATGTGTACAGTTGTCTAGCCATGTATCATTAAGTGTGAAATAAATCAGTCATATATTGGGGTTGTGGCGGTCACTGGTAAAAAATAACCGACTTTTAAAGAGTAAAGCAGTATAATACAGGTTCAGATTTTTATATTTTGTTGGGTGTAGAAAATGATTCACCTGTGTCTAATACGATGATAAGAAATGTTCTGTAAAATGCCTACAGTATGGTATGAGGTACTGCCTGGCAACATATAACTTCTGAAAAGAATACAATTTATGCCAACCTTACCATTCATGTTGTGGTTTTAACAGGGAACCTAAAATGTTTGTTGCAATTGAGCACAAACTGGAAAAGCAAACATGTTCCAGTGAACCGTCTTGAACCGGCTTGTGAAAATGAGATTGGGGGATTACCTGTGATGCTCTTGTATATGAGATTCTGTTGCAGCAACATGCTGCTCTGTGTAATTAGAGATCAATCCACTCAGCAATTGTTTTAGTTGCACCCCTCTTTCACCGCCGCTCAAACTTTCTGTGCCATTGTGTTGAGTGGGTGGGCTTGAGCCTTTCTGAAGCCACACTGAGTTATAGTAATGACAACAACCAACATCAACACTGGCAACAGTGTTACCAAAACAAGAACCACTACTACTGCAACACCGATAATAATAATAATATTATCCATTATAATGATAGCAAGAAATATCAAGAACAGCTCTTGAGTTGTAAAAACCATTTCTGTATTTGTAATTCATGATGCATTCGATTACTATCTTATGTTTGTAGTCCAACATATAGATAGTAGAGATAAACCTTTTAAAAGTTTGATCAAAGGACTGAATGTTTGAAAGGAACATCCAGAACTTTATTCATAACTCCTACTGACCTGTAAAAGAGGTGAAAAGAGAGATGTTGTCAATTTGTTAACTAATTATAGACCATGAAGACACAAATCAAGGGTTTACTACAAGATCAAGAACAGGATTACTGATTGATGATATAACTCAGGAAGTGTTCAAATAAGATGTTCCTCTGCATTTTACCTCAGCGTAATTGGCTATGGATCTCCTCAGAAATGATGAGTGTATAGTAATGTTGGGATACCACAGACGCTTCTCCTGGGCAGAGTTCAACTGTTCCCCCACAGAGACGCTACTAGAATATAAATGACGAGTAAAAAGGCAGCATATGGCCGCTCTGTCAATGTGCTACATTTGGTAACTGTGCCGTCAGATTTCAAAGTGCATATTCAATACCTCAGAGCACACCATGCTTGAGTAAATGGCTGCCTGCAACAGCATAACAAGTGTTTTTATGATCAAACTTTGGTAAGTCTTTTTTATTTTTGCTGATGAACAAAATGTTGGGTTTTACTGTAATGTTCCTTTCAACTCGTGTCAACATATTTCCCCCCCAAAAAGAGCATTTTAATATCATTCGTATTTTTTATTCTTATTCTTCTTATTAACGAACACGATAATGGAAGTACGCAACAGGAGCCACTATATTCACAAAAGGATATCGTCGTTCAACAGAACCAGAGATCATACTGGCTTATCTTGGTCATCCTGACTGTACTTCACACCATCATTTAATGCTGCTTATTGCCTTGATGTTGCAACAGATGGAAAGCCGTGGCATTTGTACCGCCCCTTTCTAAAACAGGAGGCCTCATCCCAGATGTCTTTTTTTTAAGTAAAAATGTTACTTCGAATGTGGATTTATCTGAACTGCGCAAAGAAAATTGCAAGAAAATGAAATTGAATATTTTAAATGTGAACCATGGACAGACCTTTTGGTAGTTTAAAAAGGTAAGATACAGTATTACATTTGAAAAAAGTGGAAAGCTTTTTAAATGAACTGAGAGAATGATGTTAAGCTATAGAACACGTATAGATTTCTTTAAATGCAAAATAATAATAAAATGGCATTTTTGTGTTAATTTGTTCTTTTTTTCCCCGTTTGTGGTGACTCAATGTGATATTGACATGATTAATATGAAGTGTCAACAGATGTCCCTTTGAATTAATCACACTAGCCCAAACGGTGAGCTTCGTGGCAATAGAAACAATGGCATTGGCGCACTTTAGTTATTGTCGTAATTAGGAATAAGACTGACTCATCTTTAAAATGTTATCAATGGATGCTGTCTTGAAATGTTGCCATGTGTATAAAATGAATTAATTGTATAATACAACAGTAATGGCAAAGTCTGCACTATTAACTGGAGTTACACTGACAGTCTAAGTGGCATGGTCCATGTGCCAATGTTTTGAGACGACCGTAGGGGGATTTTATTGAACAAAATGAAAGATTTCTGAACAATATTGGTGTTTGTCACGTGAGTCTTCTTTTTCTTTTTACGTTATTTTTGAGAGGCTGAAAGAGGCCAGTCCTTGTTTGTTTTTTATTTGTTCACTGCTAACTAATTGCGGCTGTACTCGTGTATGTATTTGCTATCAAGATAAATTCAAAAAAGTACCCACAGAATACGCAACATCATGACCTGTAGCACAGATTACACTTGAAAGCGTTTGAATCAACATCCCCAAAATGGTACGACTCGTGGTGTTGCCATTTTGAACTCAAGAAGAGAAGAAGCTTGAGGCTCGGTATACTGCTGACTAGGAAACAAACATTGCCCCACAGATTTATAAATATATCATTTGAATTCCTGCAATAGCTGCTTTTAAGTCAAGAGAATAGGCAGATTTAGGTAACACATAGGGTAATATTCTTAAGGGGGCGTGAGGAGAGCAAAGTGTTGTGTATGCAGCGCCAGAGAACAAATTTAACACGCATCTGCACTAAAACATGAAAGTGAAATGCTGGAATGCAAATGTGATTAGAGAAGCGTGTGATTCTAACACGGACATATGTGGCGGAGCAAGGTGATCTTGAGTCGACTGGCAGCCTCAGCATTAACAGAGGAGGCATAAACGCTCACGTATGAGATTTCATCTTCTGTCCAAATTATTTCCTGGATCTAATTGTGCGGCAGAGCTAATGAAGTCGAATAGCATGGATTGCCTTGTTTAGACTTCCTCGCCCTTAGTTTCGCAGTCTGTTTCGGTGGGCTGCCTACACACTGTTGCTAAGCTGCTCACCGAGCCAGCTCTCCTTCCTCTGTCGGTTCCTAGTTTCCCGTCGAATTCAATAACCTCCCAGTCGTGCTCCTCCAGGGACTCCCCCTTTTCCCTCGGCCTGCAAACAGACTGCGGTCTACAGGGAGACTGACAGTACATGAACTCCACAGTGAAGCAGAGGTGTCAGAGCCTGTGAAGGCAGCAGCTCAGCTGCTTTGCAACCTGGAAAATGCAGTTTTTCCCAACAGAGGGAGTTCTCTCCATTTTAAGATTACAGCACTGCTGTTGTACCTATGTGTCTTATCTATGGGTGCTGTGGCCTACTTAGTCCAGATTAGGTTTGTGTCTGTATTTTCAATGGATTAAGAACAGTTAAATGGAAGTAGGACATACCAACTAATGCTAAATGGGACTTAATTTGTACATGAAAAACGAAATAGACAAAGTGACAGATATTTTTACACAAGCATTCTTTATCACCCGTCAGTATGACAACCCATTATTACATTTACTCATTTAGCAGACACTTTTATCCAAAGCGATTTACAGTAAGTACAGGGACAATTTTCCCTGAGGCAAGTAGGGTGAAGTGCCTTGCCCAAGGACACAACATCATATAGCCACAGCGGGGGCTCGATCTCACAACCTTCCGATTATAAGGCCAACGCCTTAACTGTTGAGCTATCTGACATCCCCATTATACAACAAAATAGGGTGCAACTGCGGTCTCCTTTTCTTAGATAGTACATTGTATTCATTTGTAGATGGGGGGGGGGGGAGTGGAAACGTGGCCTCTGATCTAGAAAGTACATTACGCAACCAGAAATTTTGGGTGGGGGGGGGCAGGGTGAAAATGTGAGAATCTGCAAAATGTTCTCAAGAATTAATGCACCGAGCTGTGGAAGCCGCTTCATTTTTGTCACATCTCTTAACCCATATATCCATCCAGCCCTCCTCTCAGGCGTCTCTCCCCTGAGGCGTCTCTCTCCTCCTCATCAGATCTCTCTCTCCTGAGAGAACGTGCTCAACACCAGGAAGTCAACCACAAGCTTGAAACGTCACCTCAGAGAACTGCATATTTGTGTTTGTTCTCTAAACAATGTGGAAACAGTGACGGGTTTAAGGGGAACGAGCGATTTGTGAAGCTTTGTGGATGTGTTTGTATAGATGAGAACGGTTTGGATGAGAGAGGAGGAGAAAGGGAGAGAAAAAAATGAAGATGTCTTCGGGTGTTGATATTATGTTATTTGTTTACTTTTGTGCAGACTGCTTGTGATCAGATCTGTCAGTTGACAAACGTTTCTACTCTTACATGTTTTAAACACTCTGCATTTTAAACTCTGTACTCATAATCCACCGTCCTGTGCGTTTAATCTGAACACAAAATTTAAGGGGCCCATTTGTATCATGCATGTATGATGTGCTGGGCAGTGTGGAAAGGTCACAGTAGCGGCCCTGGTCAAGCGGCAATAAACATCTATCTCTGCTTTTAAAGAAGAGATATTCAAGACATGATAACACTCCAAAAAGAAAACACACGTCTTGCAGATGGGCAGAGATGTCCTTTTCCCCCACCAGATTCTGAATCTGAATCTGAATTTTCCCCCACCAGTCATTCATTTCCAGCCATGGGTCAACTACTACTGAAACTGTATTTCCCTTTGCGCTGCAGCTTGAACACATTCCAAAATAGCTTTACACTTCCCGAATGCAGCGACGCGTTATAATGTCATTCATAATGCATTCTAACCATGTAAGACGTTACCAATACAGAGCCTGTACAAGTATAGCTAAGCCATAAATATCCCACCCTGCCTTGTTAAAAGAGTTTGGGGTTTAAGAATGAAACAGGGGCCTTGGCCTTTGAAGATGGTCTCTTTGGCATACTGTACATTATGTATGGTCTTCCACATGAAGGTCTTATTAGTAGAGAGGAGCTTAGGTATGTATATATAGATATGTTCATTTTGGGGATTGGGGATGATGTAACAAGGTACTTGGATGACGTATTGGGATTTAGACATGCAAGGGGTATTTTGTGTGTGTGTGCTGTTTTTGAATTGTGTCAGGGAACGGGGGGCTAGACAAAAAAGCTATCATGCATGATTAAAAGCACGCAAGAACATGGCGGAAAAAAGAGGATCTCTGCTTCTCGAACTGTGGCAAAGGCACAACATTGACTCTTATCTGAAGCCTTGAAACAGTGGGTACATTGTCTATGGTCATATGACATACTGGATCAGCATATCTGTGCGTGACCTTTGTGGCACCTTTCATATGTCACACGTCCAATTGAAATCCTACAAGATTAGTCCCATAAATCAAACCTTTAGTTTAGTTTTTTTACTGACGCTGTCCATCTGAATCACAGTCTTGAGAGAATGAGCAGAGGGGTTTTGTTTGGAAAGGAGGCTTGGAAGGAACAGAGCAAGGAAAGACATGTAGCATTCCAACTGCGTCTAATATATTATGCACAACATGATGAGCCACGAAGGCCAAACAAGCTCTCTCTCTCTCTCTCTCTCTCTCTCTGTACCTCTCAACCTCTCTCTGTCTCTGTCTCATTCCCTTTCTGTGCCTCATACTGCGTTTGTCCTAAAGAAGGACATTTCTGTCCCATGGGGGGATAACAGTATTGACGTCAAGAGATGAGTTATTGATTGAGGAGAGAGGACAGAGAGACAGTTGACATGCAGAACATATACGAGACCACCAACACAAGCGTCCGCCATCATGTACAGTCCACTCTATCCTTGAGGGACGTATGAGCACGTAAAGATCTATAACATTTGAATATCTTTTTCCCAATACGCATGTAGCTCCCTTCATGATACAGTGAACCATCCATCACGGGTGAACGGTTATGTTGTTGGTCTCCAGTACATTCTGCATGTTACTCAGCAACAAATGGGCTTAAGTAAAGGGGACATGTTTACAAGTCTTCCATAACGGCACTCGACACTAAACGGTACATGGAGTGAAGGCAATGATCATGTCCCCTACACGTGTTTGGTGCACAAGCTCACCGCACACGCATTGACGCTCTGTGTCAGCGTGCTAGCGTGACACCCTGCTAGGATTAGGCCTCGTCGCGCTGATCCAATATTCTACCGGCGTCTCCTCGCTCTGCAGGAATGCTGGCTGACACCTATAGGACACGGTAGAGGTCTAAAGCGAATGTTTCAGTAGGCCTCGCTGTTAAGACTCCGCCTACATCCATCCTGCGGTCCGACAGGCCCTTTGACCTGTGCCGGCCAGCTGTGATGAAGCTGTGGGAGATGTAGTTAGGTCCCCCCCCTCCCCCCCAGACCACCATCCCCCCAGACCTCCCCCCATAGACCTCTTCCCCACCCCCCAGACTTCTCCCAACCTCCAGACCTCTCCCCACCCCCCTGTAGGGCGAGAGAATGGTTCCAGAGCCTTATACATCCCCAATGTCATGTCCCTATGGTCCAGAATGACGCTTGTAAGATAAATTCATTCGACACAGTTACATCAGCCAGCCATTGTCAAAAGATACAAATTACCGGAACGAGAAACAGCTTATAGCTGTTGGTCTCTAGCAGCTTGAGATATCAATATGAAATGATACACGCCAAATGCTGTAGATTCCCATCGACAATTATGTAAATGCGGATGACATGTGAGGCTGGGCCCAGGGCTCCTTCTGGAAGGACGGGGGGCGGGGGGGAGGGGGGGGGGTGGCGATGTTGCTACCGTTAGCATTAGCATTGTTCACAAGCATCGCTTCGTCTTAGGCCTGCTCCCACCCCCCTCTCTCCCCTCTCTCTCCTCTCTCTCTCTCTTCTTCTCTTCCTCCTCCTTCTCCCTGCCTGCGTCCCCTCTTTTTTTCCCGCTGCAGTGTTGCTATAGCAACCGAGAAATGTGGGAATACCTCCGTCCTTCAGAGGGAGAGAGCGAGAGAGAGCGAGAGAGGGAGAGTGGCGAGTAATAGAGGGGGAGAGTGTGAGAGAGGAAGAGACAGAGAAAGTGAGAGAGCGAGAGAGAGAGAGTGTGGTGGGGGAAGGAAGCTAACTAAAAGACTGTTAATTAAAAGACAGAGATGGAGTGGCTGGCTGACTGGCTGACTGAATGGACACTATTGCCTGTTACTTAGCCCCTGACTCTAAGTCTTTGTCCCGACTAAAGGCTGTCCCATTGATATTCATTCTCCGTGAAAGACGAAGTGTTATCACAGAGGCCTGAGCCGCCTGAGAGGTGCGCGGCGCTGGCGCTTGTGTGCCTCCGTTGCCGCCGCACACGCCATTTGTTTGCCGATCCATGCGTTCTAGATGTCTCCATTTGTAGTGAGGCTGCTGTTTCCATGACAACCTCCGGCCTAAAATAGCTTGCGCTTTCCTCTCCTTTTTTCCAGCTCTCTCTCTCCCTCTGTTTC
Source organism: Neosalanx taihuensis (assembly GCA_030340665.1). Classification (NCBI taxonomy): domain Eukaryota; kingdom Metazoa; phylum Chordata; class Actinopteri; order Osmeriformes; family Salangidae; genus Neosalanx; species Neosalanx taihuensis. The sequence goes on from CM059303.1 coordinate 2,475,985, forward strand.
TCTCTCCCTCTGTTTCTCTCTCTCTCCCTCTGTTTCTCTCTCTCTCCCTCTGTTTCTCTCTCTCTCCCTCTGTTTCTCTCTCCCTCTGTTTCTCTCTCTCCCTCTGTTTCTCTCTCTCCCTCTGTTTCTCTCGCTCTCCCTCTGTTTCTCTCTCTCCCCCCCGTCTCTCCCTCTCTCTCTTTCTCCCCCTCACGGTCTCTTGTGTTTCCAGTCTTGTTCCCATCTCAGGTTCTAGAGGCTGAAATGCCCGGTACTGTCTGGTAATCTTCATTCATCAAGAGGATTGGACTAGCCTATCCATCCTCCTTCTCTTATCTCTCATTCTCAGCCTCTCAGTCTCCCTGCAACGGATCCTGTCAACATGCATCAACCACCGCGTTGCCATGACAACGCCTGGGAAATCAAGGCAATTACTGCAACAAAGACAAAAACAGCATGGCCGAGGAAAGTAACCATTTTACCCCCCTCTAAAAGCACTGTGTGTGTTTGCGTACGTGTGTGTTTGCATGTTTGCGTGTGTGTGTGTGTGTGGTGCATCTGCAGTGCCATCTTCCATCATGCGGTGGAATACCCTTCTCCTCCTATTTCCTAGTTTGACCCCTATGTGTTCCTATGTGTTCCTATGTGTTCCTATGTGTTCCTGTGCATTCCTCTGCGTTCCTGTGTGTTCCTGTGCGTTCCTGTGTGTTCCTATGCGTTCCAATGTTTTCCTGTTTGTTTCCTGTTTATTTATCACAGCATCAGCACAGGTGTATTCACTGACCCATTTCTACAAGGTAGAACACTGATCTATGTCCAGTACCAGCTAGGCAGTCTGTCTGCATGTGTGTGTTTGAGTATATTTCATGTTAGTGTTACCGCCTCAACAGAGCAGGAATAACCATGGGATAACCATGACAGCTGCGTTCTAAAATCCGTTAGCTATTTCACACAAACTCATTCTAATCTACTCTCCTCATCCTCTGACACGAATCTTAACACTAATGAGATGATGAGTCGCTAAGATAAGTCTGCTCCCTTGTATCAGCGAGATGGAATTATGATTAGACGTGAACCAAACAGTAACGTAGCTCCTACCGCGACCCATAACCAGTGTGGGCCACAAGGCCACTTTGATGCTAACAGATAACTATGTGTGAGCTAAGCCGAGGCAAACGCCACAGGCACAGGGGTTTAGGGGAAAACCCATGGTGGATGACATCGCACGTTATAATGAGTGTTTGTGGCCCTTGGCTTCGCCTGCGTCTGTGTGCGTGTCTGTGTGTGCTTGTGTCTGTGTGTGCTTGTGTCTGTGTGTGTGTGTGTGTGTCTGTGTGTGTGTGTCTGTGTGTCTTGTGTTTTTGTGTGTGTGTCTGTGTGTGTGAGTCTTGTGTTTTTGTGTCTGTGTGTGTGTGTGTCTTGTGTTTTTGTGTGTCTGTGTGTGTGTGTGAGTCTTGTGTTTTTGTGTGTCTGTGTGTGTGTCTTGTGTTTTTGTGTGTCTGTGTGTGTATGCGTGGAATTCTGTGTGCTCAGGACGTCTAACGCCTGCTTGCGTGAACGTGTCTCTTTGTGTTTGTGTCCCCATCGCTGTGTAAGTCCCTTTTCTGAAGGCAGGTCTGTTTTAGCGTGAGATGGTGTGCTCATGTGCATGGCTGCTCAGAGGAATAACACACCCGCAGGTGAGTAGAATTAGCAGCTTCTGGAACTGAGAATGTTCTGCCACCATCCAGCCAGAAGAAGAGGACAGACACAACCAGAGATCTGAACGAGGCAAAAGAGATCTGATGAGAGATTCCTGGGAGGAGGAGAAGGAGGAAGAGGAGGAGGAGGAGGAAGAGGAGGAGGAGACTGCATGGGGTTTAAGACCGCCATAGAGGAGACCTAGAGGAGGACTAAGAAAATATATACAGAGAGAGCGAAGGTCAGGTAGGTGAGATAGAACACAGTGGTTTCTGTAGTGGAACATGAACTAAATGTCAACTCAGCTTCTTTTTCCCCCACAAAGATGAGTTTCACTGCAAGTCCTTTTTCCATTTCTAGATTCATCCCACAAATCTACTGCACTGGATACATCTGTGGTACGTTAAGGTAAGGTAACATGCAGTACCTGTGATAAGACACATCTAACATTCCTCTTTCAGATCAACATTAATTTGAGTATTTTTCTGTGATTTAAATAATTTACAGTCCTGATTTTGGAAGTCCTGTTTCTAAGGGCAGGTCTGTAGGCAGCAACGGCCTGTTATGTGGAGGTTAACGATCAGTTACCATGACGCAACAAATCCCCACTGCAGTATGCACACCATCGCTTGGGACTGAAGCACCTGTAAAACATGTCAATGTATGATCTTACTTCCTTTGTCAGGAGACTGAAAGAGAAGAAGATGGGGACGTTCCAGAATGTTTTTCTGCTTATTCTTCTTACCGGCGTCATTGGTACCGAATGTCACACACTGAAATTTGTTGTGGCCGTAAGTTTGAGTTGACGCCAACCCTTTAATATGAAGGTCACGCAGATTCACCAGTGTTAGTGATACGCTCTGATAGCTGAACGCTGTAAGCAGTACCTATGTGCAGTCCAGGGGGTTTGATTCTTGACTACATGTGATTCTTTTAGATGGTATTATCGTTTTAAACAACATCCTGCAGTCAGCATCATGACTGAACTGACTTCTGCACTCATGACATAATGCCAGTTTTTTGACTTGTATTAGGTTTTCCGCCACGGCGATCGATCGCCCATTGAAACGTATCCCAGCGACCCTCACGGAGAGGAAGTCTGGGCCCAGGGCTTCGGCCAGCTGACTGAGGTACTGCCCCCTACTGGGGAAGGAAAAACCCTGACATACTAACATGGAACGTAATAGCTATCTCATGTATCATAACTTATTGATTCATTCAACACTCGGCGTCAGATTCAATGCAAGAAGGTTTTGTCTGAAAGAAAGAGGATTTATACAAGAACACATAACTTATTCATCAATGAATGGGACCACAAAATCATGTCGGTCATTTATTTAGACAGAGCTTGTTTCATATGTTTCCCCTTAGCTTGGGATGAGGCAACAGTTTGATCTGGGCAGGTTTCTGAAGATGCGCTACAGTGACCTCCTCAGCCAGGACTATAACAGCAAAGAGGTGAGCGCTAACATGGCTATTTATGTCGTGAAGAGCATCTTTAAGGCAATGAAGCCCTCCAGAAGCAACATTCAATTACTATATATAGAAGTGTGTGTGCGTGTGTGTGCAGGCATTTGCGTGTGTTTTTGTGTCAACATTTTGTGCGGGTAAACGTCTGAAAGGGTGTAGGTTAAGGAACATGACTCAGGGTGATGTCACCCAGAAACGTAATATGATGTAACGTGTGGGATCATCTTGCCTGTGGGCCAATCTACATCTCTCTGCATGTTGGCGCCGTGAGCCCCAAGGCTATCCTCTTCATCCTGTTTCTACCAACATCTGATTTCCTCTCTCCCTTCTTGTCTCTTTCTATCTGTTTCACCCCCTCAGCTCCTTCCCCCCCTTCTTTTGCCCTCGTCCTTCCTCATCCTCCTTCTCCACAGTCTCCTTTTCATCCTCTCTTCCTCTGCGTCTTCTCCATCCTCTGTGGCCCCCCTCCTCTGTGCCCCCCCATCTCCAATGTGCCCCCCTCATCTCCTCTGTGGCCCCCCCCTCCCTCTCCTCTGTGGCCCCCCTCTCCCTCGTCTGTGACCCCCCCCCTCCTCCATCTACTATTAAGTAATATGCAATTACCACTGAAATAACAACTTTCTGTTGCTAATGATCTGTTCTGCAGGAGTCTCGGTGTGCACACTGTCTTCTCTACTGTCACCTCTTTCAAACTGTCAACTTCCCAGACACCTCCCATGTTGTCAAGTTTGATTTAATAGTGCGAAAACACAACTTTACGAACAAACAACTTAAAAAACAGGAAGAGACAGCTGTCAGATAACGTCTTTTGATATTTTTTAAAGGCTGCACAGATCGCCACACGTCTTAGAGGCAGCAAGATACTGTAGGTATCATCCAGAGACATGGCCCCACATTGACTTTTCCAAACACCTTTTTAAAAAGGTGAATGTGTTTCAACATATCGTGCTAACCCTGAAATCTAACCCTGAAATCTCACACTGAATCTCGCGCAGAACTCACACACCTTCCATCATGTCAAAATCTTGTGTGTGTGTATATATATATATAAAAAGCATTATTCTAGAATTGTAACTATGAATTTCTATGGTGTCTTCCTGCCAGATATACGTGCGGAGCACAGACTACGACCGGACCCTAACGAGCGCCCAGGCCAACCTAGCTGGCATGTTCCCCCCCAACGCACGCGCTCCTCCCATCATGCCCCAGTTACCATGGCGGCCCATTCCTGTGCACACCATCCCCAGAGCCCAAGACAAGGTGGGCAGATGTACACACACAGAGACACACAAACACACAGAGACACACAGACGCACAAGCCTTCACCCACCTGTGTATGCAGTATATGGAGTCAGTAGGGATAATCAGAGTTCAGCGCTTTAGTCTGGAGCTCGGCTGTCACAATATGCTTCAGCTCACTGTACTTCTGAAAGCATGTCCTACAACAAAGGAACATGTCTAGGAGTAGGTGTGTGGGGGAAAACTAGCAACAAGACCTGATGATTAATAAATAATATCCATCTTAATAGTCTCCATAGCAAAGGCATTAGCGTGTTTGACCGTTAAATAAAACATATACAATGTAAAGTGTTTTTTTTATTTCATTAGCTGTTGAAATCTCCAAGCAAATACTGTCGCAGGTTCAGAGATCTGATGAACGATGCCATGGACAGCGAACCCTACCAGACGTTCCTTAAGACCCATGAGGTATGAGCAAGGAGTAATCCTCCAGGATTACGTTACAATTTAACCTCTAGTATTTAGCCTTCAGTACTGTAAACCCATGATAGCATGATAAACAACCTAGTATGCATGACTGGTCATTTGTGTGAAATGATCTCATAGGCAAAGAGCAAAACACCTGCACAAACAAAAAACTTGTGTTCCAGTTAATTGTTTTACAGGGTTATTTTTCTGATTACCCATCCTTAAATTTGCTTCTGCTTTTGTTGTTGTTTTTTCAAATTTTAACATAAACAACAAGTGAATTGTGCTTCGTGCAGTCGGATATTGGGTCTTTTTGAGACCTTCTTAGCTATTTTCCATGACTTCATGTGCCCATCTGTGACATTCTCTGTCACAGTTGCTTTGTCGTCTCTAAAAAGCCGCTCTGTGCAATTTCTCTCACATTCTCATAGCTGTTAATTAATGTCAGGATTGAATTAGATCAAGAATTACAATGAAAAGATTTTAATTAAACTGAGTCCCATCGTGCTTCGTATTAAAGAGCCTACTGGAATTGTTGGACCCCCCCAACCCTTCCAGAGTTAATCCGCCCCCTGGTGGACGTTCGTGATATAACATGCAGAATGCAGCAAGTAAAATGGTGCCTCTGAGTATCCTTTGCTTCAGAGCATAAAGTAAAAAGACAGTTTCGATGGCGTGTCAGACATGTTCAGCCATATAACAGGGATGACATATATTTTGACGACAGAATCATATTCAGATGTGAAGAAAAAAAGTTTCGAAACTTTTTTGTTCTCGACATTCAAGTAAAACCTTTCGACGTTTTTTATATCTTTTTTTCAACCTGACGACAGCTATATAAATGTGTTACCTCTTGTGCAGAGATCCAGTTGTCGACCAGACCGGTGGGTGTCTTTGGTTTGTACGTTCACCTGGACAGGTGAATCACCAATGGTGTGTCACACATTTGCTGTCAAGTCACGTATTCAGCGGTGGGGGGGTGGGATTTAAGAAGAAATTAATTCGATTTTTTTCCCCTCGAAAATGTATTTAAACCTTTTGAACATGTTTATTTTCCATTTAAAAATAAATTATAATAATATATTGAGTATATATTATATATAGTATATAACAATATAGAATAATTCATCATAATTAAATCTGACGACAGCTGGCAACCTATTTTAACCCTCAGAACTTCATCCAGAAATTGGCAAACTACACTGGGTATCCTGTGTCCAAACTGGTGGGCAGAAAAGTGTGGAGAGTCTTTGATACGCTTACATGCCAGGTTTGCTAATCATATGCACACGCATGCACACACACACACCCACGTGCACACACACACACCCACGTGCACACACACACACACCCACACACACCCACACGCGCACACACCCACACACGCACACACACACACACGCACGCACACACCCACACACACACAGGGTATACATCCTCATACAAAAATACCCACACATATCCACACACATATGGCACATCAACACCCTGTTTACACCACAACAGAACATACTGAAACGCTAATTGAGTTATGTCGTACGAAGGTGAACGAGGGGCCAGATTTAGTAAGCCAGTACACCCATACAAAACGAGCATCTGTTATTTTCAGAAGAGGGACTATAAATAGAGGTACTAATGACATACAGAAGCCATGTAATGCCGTCATCTCAACCGTGGGCACACAGTGTCATGTGATTACATCATTCAATTGGCTCCATTTCATAAATGATAATTATCTTTGAAAATGATATTGTTCCCTGCAGAAGATCCACAACCTGACTCTTCCTGGCTGGGCCACACAGGAAGTGATGCGCACCCTAAAGGAAATGGCATCGTTTGAGGTCACATACAGCATGCTTGTTCACAAGAGAAAAGAGAAGGCAAGGCTTTCAGGAGGTCAGAGTTCAATACCAACAAGTCCCAGACCTTCATTTGGTTGTTGTTATGATGTTAATGGTGGCTTGGAGTTTGTGGCTAACAGGCTTAGAATATGCTTCACCATGTAAGTTGCACAAACACGGAATTTACTGTGGCAAGATGATTCAAACAATAAACATATATACAGAACTTAATAAATAATAATAAATACATAAATCTAAAGAGAGATCGGTAGTTGGGTATTGGGTGTCCTTTTGAACCGGTTCTGTCTTGTTCCTGTTCTTTCTCATGTTATTTATTTTTCTTTGGTGCACTTTGTTTAACAGGGGTCCTAATAAATGCCATCCTAAGAAATTTCTATAAGGCAATGGAAGAGAGGAGCAGCCTCAAGTTCATCATGTATTCTGCAGTAAGATGAACATATCTGTTGTATTCTGCAGTTAGAAAGAGAATATCTGTTGTACCACATATAGCTCTGGGACCAATTAATAGACCACTGCACTTTTTTTGTATAAGTGTAGAAGGACGGTTTTGAATGAGGAACAGAATGTTCGCCAAGCTGTATGATAAACATAAGCATTTACAAACGTGTATATTCTTGATTTTATCCATGTTGATTTACCAAGATTGATTGAAATGTTTTATTTTTCTTCTTGTTAGTGAATTTGACGAATGTAAAGGTTAATAAGGCCATCCTTGCTTATCTTGTGTGTGGTGTGTGTTTGTAGCATGACTCCACCCTCATCACCCTGCAGGCTGCATTGGACATCTACAACGGCCTGTTTCCTCCCTATGCTGCCTGTCAGCTCTTTGAGTTCTATCAGGAGCATGATGGGTAATGTAGTTCTACCTCTGGTTACAAACACCTCTGACCATTACAGCAGTTTTGTCAATTAACACAAGAAGGACTTCAAGTCGCAATTAAATCCTACCCTGGCAGAATGTAACGTTTATATAGCTAGTAGTAAGTTATGTAAGATAAGATTTCTGCTGAATTGACTTAACACCCATGGAATGTTTTTGAATGTGATCAAACCTGCCTCATTAAATTCTAGATCATATTCCCTGGATTTATACTACCGCAACGACTCATCTCATGACCCGTATCTGACCCCCGTCCCTGTTTGCCGGATGAACCGTTGCCCTTTGACCTTGTTCACCGAGGCAGTGAAAGACGTCATCACAGCTGACTGGGAGTCTGAGTGTGGTCTTGTGGAATCGTGGTCAAAGACAGGTTGGGAAATTAACTGTGTATTTCCTGTAGTAGTAGTGGATGAGCTTGTAAAAAGTGATCCCTGATCACTTGAAAAACTGATCCTACTAAACCAAACACACTAGATCTCCATGTTCAATTTATGTTCCTTTGACTGTTTTAGCAGATGATTTTGCGACGTACAAAACGACGTACAGAAAATGCATATGCAGGTTATGAAAGCTTAATGAGCCCACTTGAAGATGGATAACATGCTGGGCAGCCTGATGTAGTTATCTTTATCTTTTTCACTACCCCTCCCTCCCTCCCTCCCTCCCTCCCTCCCTCCCTCCCTCCCTCCCTCCCTCCCTCCCTCCCTCCCTCCCTCCCTCCCTCCCTCCCTCCTCAGGGATCATTGCAGCACTTGCAGTTGCAGTGGCAGTCCTGGCTGTGGCGCTGTTGATCAGTACAGGGCTATTCATCCGCAAGAGAGGACACCGTTACTCTAGAGGGGTGTAGGATGCGCTCCTCCATGCTCATGGGGTGACAGCACATTCAGGAGGACACTGGATGTGCTTATGTAACACTGTACCCTGTACACTGTATATTTGCCTTATCTCTTATCTAATTGTATCTTATCATAGCATCTTAGGGCATCTTGTATGTGTTTTTGGTATGAATGAATATGCTGTACTTTCAGTACAATACTTGTAAATGTAATAAAACTGAATGCCTAAACACTTTACAAGTATATTTTATTGATGAAGATAAATATGTATTTGTCTACTGTCAATGGGTTTTGGTTCATGTCATTTAAATATTTTTATTCTTCTCATTCATTCTGTGTTTTCAACTGGGACAGCTGGAAAGAAGAATAAGGAAAAACAAGTTATATTTAATAAAACCCAGTTGAAGCTCTACGTTCCAGCATTCTCTCCATCTGAGTACTATTTCTTTAATCATTTTATTTGATAACCAAATCAACTGACTTGTCTTTTCACCAGTGAATACTACACACTGACCTTGAAGCCTAGATGGATATCTATTGTGTTTAATATCCCTAAGTGTGTTTCATTTAATTTAATAAATCAATCATTTAGGTGTGTCTTTTTCAATACATCAAATCACAGGCCGTTCCCTCTCACCCTTTCTCTCACTGCTTCTCTCTCACACACTCTATCCCTCATACACTCTCTGTCTCTCACCCTCTCACACACACTCACTGCTGTATATTAATCTCTCTCTCCTCCCTCTTCCCTGTTCGTCGTACCTCGTATCTCCAGCTTACACTCCACTTCATCCTCTCCAAGGTCGTTGACTGCCTTGCAAGAGTACTTCCCCCCGTCAAACAGGCTCGGCTTACGGATGTTCAGGGTCAGCACCCCCTGGTGGTTCATCATCAGGAACTTCGGGTCGTCTCCCAGGATCATCCTGTTCTTCATCCACACGATTTTAGGCTGAATGGGACCAAACCAGAAACATGTGGGTTTGTCTCGTAAAATCAGGGTGGTTGTAGAACACAAGGTTCTCTTCAATGGGATAATCACAAAGGGGAAGACTAGATGTTAATGTTCTTCCAGAGCTTCGAAGGAGCGTCTGTACCTTAGGGAATCCTCGTACAGAACAACTGATGGCAGTGCTGTATCCTGCCACGACAGATCTGTCCTGCAGGGGCTGAGTGAACTTTGGACAGGCGTTCATGTCCTTCTCCTTGAAAGGAGGTGGGTTGTACTCCAGTCCTGATCAATGGGGAAGAAAAAACCCTAGATATAACATCCTACTCATCACTGAATGGTTATGGATGCATAATGAGGAAATCTGAACTGCAGAAAGAGATTAAGGACCACAGACTTCAGTTACCTTCAAGGCTTGACCTAGATTTGTTTACGTAAATAAATGCTTAAGCACACACTTTACACACATGCATGTACGGTGTTTATAACCGTCGCATTCATACCTATCATAAGTCTGTCTTGCACCAACACACATACAGATACACACACATAGACACGAAGACAAACACACCTATCTTGGGGATGACGGCTGTGTTCTTGCTGAAACATGGCTCTTCACTAAGACCACAGAGGTTCTCACTGTAGACACGGAAGACATACTCATTGCCCATCACCAGATCTGAGGCTGTGCAGTTTGGTCTTCTGTTGTGCTCATAGACAGTGAACCACTCCTGGAGGAGATCAAGATATGGACAAGGACAGAAGAAGAGAGAAGACAGAGAGTGTGAGGGAGAGTAAGAAAGAGCGAATGAGAGTGAGAGAGTTAGAAAGAGAGGGTGAGAAAGAGTAGGAGAGACAGAATGAGCGAGTAAGAAAGAGAGTGAGAAAGATAGTGGGAAAGAGACAGTAAGAAAGAGTGGGAGAGAGAGAAAGAACAAGTAGGAGAGCGAAAAACAGAGTAGAAGAGACAGAAAGAGCGAGTGAGAGAGAGAAAGACAGAGAGTAGAAGAGACAGAAAGAGCGAGTGAGAGAGAGAAAGACAGAGAGTAGAAGAGACAGAAAGAGCGAGTGAGAGAGAGAAAGGGAGAGAGATCATGTGGGAGTCAGGCAGATACAAAGAGAAAGGAAGGAAACTGGCATCAGATGTTGCCAGAGCAGGGTGATGTTACTAGCCTCCGGCCAGAGGGAGCTGACATGATGAGAGATTAGCCCACAGGCAAGATGATCCCACATGTTACATGTACATCATACTACCTTCCTGTGACATCATCCCACATAAAATGCTTTGATAGTTCTAAATTGTGCTATGTCCTGGAAATGATAATAAGCCAGACAAGATGTAAAACATTGGAACGGACAGAACTGAACAAGAGATGAAACAAAGACCATATTAAAATTAGATCACCATGGAGTAACGACGTTTTCCTGCCCCTCTGCCCCTGTGTCCTGTACCATCTCATACCATGGTTTTCTTGTCTGCCTTCTGGATGGTGTAGCCTGAGATGTCACAGTTCCCATCATCTGTGGGTGGTTTCCATTCCAGCGCTGCGTTGAAGCCCCAAACCTCTGCCACATTCACTCCTGAAGGAGGTCCTGGCTTGTCTGAGAAGACAGGAGCACAGCAGGTAAAATGATCTGAAAGCATCATCACAAACAAGGCCAGACAGACAGTCCCCTGGTTCCTTCCTTACCCACGATCTGAATGTCAAGAGAAGCCCTGTCCACCATGTTCTCAATCTGTAGAACAAGCTCGTATTTTCCGGAGTGGTCTCTCTCCGCAGAGCGAATGAAGAGGATGCTGTCGACGTTGGAGTTGAGGACGCCCACTTTCTTCGGGTCGATGGGTTCCCCGTCCTTCAACCATGTGGCAACTGGACGAGGCTTACCCTGTCAAGACACGAAAACCAGGCTTTGATTACATGCCGAAAACGCCTTGTTTTGGTCTTGTTTTGCCCTGATACATGTATTTTTTTCACAGAGGTGATCTTGTATTTAGGTATTCCTGTTGCACTTATATTTACTGTCCATGGTATTGACATAGTGTTGCAGTGAGTGACTAGAGGTGCAAAGCAACTTTTCTGACGGTGAGTAGGTTTTTATAAACAGCTAACCTGGAAGGGGATGGTCAGATTGATCTTCTCTCCAACTTTCCTGATGAATTTCTGTCTCAGCTCTCGCGGGAGACGGATCTTGGGCAACTCTAGAGGAAGGAAGGAGAATAGGGGCCTTCAGAGGAGCGCAATCTCCCACCCCCAAAAAGTTGACACATTTCTGTCATGAGACAGACTAGTCACATGCTACTTTTAGAATGTCGAAATGTATTAATTTCTGCAGATTCTATTTTTTATATGTAGGCTAAGTTTAAACTAGGTCAGATTTGTTGGATCCCGGGGGAGATTGCTGTGTAGACTCACACAGACACACACACACATACACACTTACCCATGATCTCGCGGACGGTGACAGGCTGGGCAAGCAAAGCAGGGGGACTGATTCCTGCAATGTTCTTGGCCACAACTCTAAAGTTGATCTTCTCCCCTGTAGGAAGGTCACGCACGACGTAGCCCTGCCTCTCACACAGCTCCTTGTTGGCCTGCACCCACTCAGTACCTGCAGGCAACATTAACAAGAAGTCCTGTGAATAAACGCACTACGACACACATGCTTCAGTTCGTACCTCAGGCCTTAGAATCCGTTTTTTATTTAGTCTGCGTTTGAATACATTGTGTCATTTTTTTACATTATAGAATCGCCTAAAACTGAACAACGCACGACCTTGAATCAAAATGAATCCTATTCGTTTGACAACTGAGTGATTGTAACTTTCATCCGTATTTGACAGCTCTCGGTGGAGTCCTTCACTCTCACCTCCCTCCTTGCAGTACTCGATGATGTAGCCGTCCAGACCGCCTGCTCCGATCTTCTCCGGGGCCAGCCACTTGAGGGTGCACGTGGTGTCCGTCACATCGTGCACCATGAGCTTGACGGGTTCGCTGGTCGGGGCTGGGAGAGGTGCGGGGGAGAGAAGGTTGGTGAGCAGGTGTGAGGTGTGGGAGGAAGGATATAACAAGATGACACAAGAGTGGTTAAAATACAAGAAAAACTGGATCTTTTTTCGTTACACACCGATGGGCATGAAGGATCTGGAGGTGAGGCTAGGGGGGGAAAGGCCGATGCCATTGATGGCAAACACCCTCATCTCGTAGCGCACGCCCTCGATCATCCTCTTAGCCTCGTAGGTGGTCGACTCGTACACGTCGAAGTTGAGCTTTGTCCATCTGGATGATCCCTTCTTCTTCCTCTCCATCAGATAACCTGAATGGGGGAGAGCAAGAGAGAGAGGATTGGAGGAGAGATGAACGGAACAGCGTGTTTTTTAAACGATGCTTGAAGAACGTCCAGGTATGTGTGAATGCTGATGGGGAAGTGGCAGGAAGGACTTGCTGTTTGCTGTGTACCTTTGAGTGGTGCACCACCGTCATACTTGGGCGGGTCCCATACGATAGTGGCACAGTCCTCTCCCACCGCGATACACTTGACATTCTCTGGTTCATCCGGCACATCTGGAATGCAGAGTTTTCGTCAGTCAAAGCTCATGTGACTAAGGATAAACTTCGTATTTAGTTTTCTGCAGGGTCCATCGTGATTCATTGATTGATCGCAGACAGACTCACCAACAATCTTGACAAACAGGTTAGCTTTGTCCTCTCCTGCAGGGTTGGTGACGGTGATGCTGTAGTTGCCTTCATCCCCTCTTTCGGCCCCCTCTATGACGAAGCAGCTCAAGTCCTTCCTGGCTTCAACCTTCATCCGCCCTTCAACGGCCGTGATTGGCTGAGAGACAGGAAGTCAAAACTTTGGGGTCAAAACAGTGCATTGAGATAGTGGACCTATCGCATTACTTTTTTTCTCCGCAGGGTCGAATGTGACAGACTCCGGTGACCGTTCCTGTCCTCACCTGATCTCCCTTCATCCAGACCACGGTGGGCGCAGGTTCGCCGCTGATCTCCACATCCAGACGGAGCTTGTTTCCAGCCACCACGATGATGGTGTTCTGGGACACCATGTTCCCGGTGGTGTCCAGGTGGATCTTGGGAGGGTCTGTATGACACCAACACACCACAAAAAAATTATAAATAATCCCTGAATAAACAGCAGTGCTATTGCGATGGTAAAATACACAGAGCTATGTTTTAACCGACCTTGGCGAGGGACGTAGTCGATCTTGATTTCTGTATGGAAAAAGAGAACTCATCAGCCTTAGCACAGTTGATCAAATTGACCGATCGGTATTACATTCATTATATTCTAATTATATAAGATATCAAATGTATTATAGTTCAATGCACAGTATGGATCCTCTTCACCATCTACCCTCTGGGAGGTAACTGGAGAGAATCTTTTTTTCATCGTTGTTTTGTTTTACCCAGGAAGTTGAGCTTGGCTGACAGAGAGAGGGCGTAGCCGTCTGGGACAAATGTGTAGTCTCCAGCGTCCTCCGGCTTCACCTCATCAATGATCAGGCGATGCATCCTGAAACACACCAACATGTCATCCTGAAACACACCAACATGTCATCCTGAAACACACCAACATGTCATCCTGAAACACACCAACATGTCATCCTGAAACACACCAACATGTCATCCTGAAACACACCAACATGTCATCCTGAAACACACCAACATGTCATCCTGAAACACACCAACATGTCATCCTGAAACACACCAACATGTCATCCTGAAACACACCAACATGTCATCCTGAAACACACCAACATGTCATCCTGAAACACACCAACATGTCATCCTGAAACACACCAACATGTCATCCTGAAACACACCAACATGTCATCCTGAAACACACCAACATGTCATCCTGAAACACACCAACATGTCATCCTGAAACACACCAACATGTCATCCTGAAACACACCAACATGTCATCCTGAAACACACCAACATGTCATCCAGGACAGCTAGCAGGAAACAGGAAACACTTCAACAGTTTAATGAGATGTACTTCTAATGTGGTTTCAGGCTAGTTCTGTGGATGGGAACACAGCGCATCACGGTTTACATTTGCATAAATGTGCTATTTATGTCCAGTAGTATTATTTATATATTAACGAATGAAACGAAAACGAATTAATAAAAGATTAATCTTGAACTCTTGCTACATCTGCGCTACAGAACCACTTCTGCACCTATCACAGTCCTCCTCCACCCCTGTCTCTCACCTGCCGATGTGAGTCATCTTGATGCGGTCGCTGGGCAGAACCTCCACACCATCCTTAAACCACTTTCCAGTCACCTTTTCATCCGACACCTCACACTTGAACACGGCTTGATCTGACGCCTTCACGGTCAGGTCAGCGATGCTCTGCAGCACCTCCAGCTCCTTCTCTGGAAGATGCAACCACATAACGGAGAGAGGGAGGGAGAATTCTAGCCATGGGGGGTATTTCAATCCCTACCTCCCAACAGTTAGATTCTGATAAAATAGATGGTACCTTCCACTTCCAGCTCTCCTTTGGTGTGTCCCCCGTTTGTCCAGGCGTGGTACATTCCGATGTCATCCAGGGTGGCCTCCTGGATGATTAGCCAGTGCTTCTTGCCATCTTTCTTAATGCGGAACTTCTGTAAATCCTTTGCGATTTCTTGATCTTCAAAAGCCCTGAGGAATTAACAGAACTAATGCCAGCACTGTGTACCCATTTTCAACCCCCGAGATGAACAAGACATTTCAAACATTGAGGACAAAAATCCCTCTCGCAAAACACGTAAGAATATAAAGTTGCAAATGCCATCACAGTTGACTTTCCGACACAGTCAGTGAAGTGGTCTTACCACATGACGTGGGCGCCTTCCTCAGACACCTCAATCTCAAACTCCACCCTCTCTCCCACTACGACGTGATAGTCGTCCATCAGCTTGATAATTTTTACTGGGGGCTCTGAAAAAAACAGCAGTACTCTACCTCACATCACAAGCTTCAGGCATTTGACAGTAAATCCAGAGATTGGAGGTTTAAATGCCCCCAGAGATCCACAAACGTGTCTATTAAATTGAATACCTGGCATTGTGGTTTGTGGCTAGGTAAAATACATTCAAAACACTTTGTACCATTCTTAATGAGTAAGAATGGAAAACCGGCTTCTTAATAACAGAGATGTGAAAGAAAGTAAACGGCTTTCCTACCCTTGACAAACACTTCAGTGAAACACTTTTCATTCTCGACCACACACTCGTAAGCCGCATCATCAGCCAGAGTGGATCTGTTGATGGTGAGTGTCCTGACATTCCCTGCGTTCTCAAAGATATACCTGTTACCCAGAGAAAGAGAGGGAGGGAGGGAGGGAGGGAGGGAGGGAGGGAGGGAGGGAGGGAGGGAGGGAGGGAGGGAGGGAGGGAGGGAGGGAGGGAGGGAGGGAGGGAGGGAGGGAGGGAGGGAGGGAGGGAGGGAGGGAGGGAGGGAGGGAGGGAGGGAGGGAGAAAGAGAGAGAGAGAGAAAGAAAGAAAGAAAGAAAGAAAGAGAAAGAGAGAAAGAGAAAGACAGAGAG
Source organism: Neosalanx taihuensis (assembly GCA_030340665.1). Lineage (NCBI taxonomy): Eukaryota > Metazoa > Chordata > Actinopteri > Osmeriformes > Salangidae > Neosalanx > Neosalanx taihuensis. The sequence goes on from CM059303.1 coordinate 2,491,907, forward strand.
AGAGAGAGACATTAGCTCAGTATGACAGAGAAAGGGCCTTTTATGTGACACTCTCACTAACTCAATCTAACGACTATTGATGTCGATGTCTGTGTGACAAGATCTCATTTTGTTCATCTCAGCAGTGTTGAAGACAGAGCTCCATATAAAAATGCTTCATGAAGCAGCTACTGTGTAAAGGCAAACAAGAGGACCTTTGAGGAAAATAAGTGATATCAGTCTTCATCCATATATTGCATAGTCAGTCCAAACCCTTACTTCTTACCATGCTGTTCCCCCCAAAAGCCTTATAATGAATCCCTATAAATAAAATGTGTTGCTCGCAGTGCCATTTGAATATATATGGTGTTATGGTACAGATAATTTTAGAGCGCTATTTTCCAGCGCCATAAGAATCTCCTTGCCTCTGTCACTAAATAGTCCACAGAGAATTAGATAGGGGTCATTGGCTGATCAATCTATTTTATCTAGCTATGTTGCAGATAGGGGATACCTATAAGACTTTGGGAACTGGTTTGAAGCCAAAAATAGACTTGGTCTATCTGCTAATGAGTCCAAGTTTGTTTGTCTTGAACTGAGGTTTGATGAGGGTGTCTGAGTGCATACTTGGCAGAGGGTTTTATCTCCTGGCCATTTTTCAACCATTTGACCTGGGCGTTGGGGTCCACCAATTCTACAGACAAAACAATCTTCTTTCCTTTCAGACAGGAATAGGAGGATTCCAGTCTCTTCAGGAAAGCTGAGGATAAGATTATATAAAATCATATTTTTTGGGGGCAACACCAGAAAAAACGTCAAACGAATGTGATTTCCCCTCCCCTTTCTGGTGCCTCACCGTCACTGTGCTTGGGTTCCACTGCCTTCATCTTCTTTAACCGTTTAAGCATGCCTCTGAGGTCTGTAATGCCATACTCAAAGGCGATCTTCTCATACTCGCTGGGTTTAGCATTCTTAAGAATCTCCCACACGTCCTTCTCTTCTATAGCTGGCTGTGGTTTCTTCTTTCTAACGGTGATAAAGGGAAGGTGTGGAAGAAAACATGTGAAAAATATTCCTAACAGTAAGTAGCTCATTGCTACAAAGCTGGTATAAATTTATATCCGTCTCGTGTGGAAAAGGTCTACGAAAAACCATAAACTCCAACATGACAGTGAGGCGATAAATGCTTGAATATGACAGCGGCCTAAAATTATTCTGCACAAAGCAAAAACGATTCACTTTTTGGTGGCTTTTAACAAGGCGCTGAAGTCCAGATCCCCTTCGTCCTCCCCCGCATCTCTGAGAAGGGAAACAGAGATTTTGACATTCAGCAGTCGCTCTGATCCAGAGCGACTTACAGCTAATACAGGGACAGTCCCCCCTGAGGCAAGTAGGGGGAAGTACACGTAGGGCAGAACATGCACATAAAATGTGCACAAAAACACACATGAACACATATCTTACAGAAACACTTACATACACAGTTTTGCTTGTATAAATCGGTTAAAAATGCAATCACACACACTTACACACCACACAAACACGAGCCACACACTTCAGAGGTGTCAAATAACTGACACTTGAACCCGTTGCATACGTACGATCTTTTAAAAGCCGACAGAATGTCTGCCTCCTCCTCTTTTTCAGTAGCTGCAACAGAAGACACAAGTAATGTGTTGAATACACACACACACACACACACAGGAAGGCTGTCCAACGGTTCTCTCAAGGGGTCTTAACAGCATATTAGGTTCTGTCCAACTCACCCTCCACGGTGATCTCAAATGTGCTGCTGTCACATTTGTCTTTGGAAGTCACCTCACACCTGTATCCACCAGCATCACCTGCCACCACTTTGATGATCTTCATCTCGTAGGTGTAGATCTGAGGAGGGGTCAGGGTATTTACAACTATGTGTGTGCGTGTGATGATGATTTCAGTAAGCATGATCGGCACTCATCACCATTCTATGGAAGCCTATCAGTGACTCAATTGTCAAACGCACTGAATACATAATATTGAAATTTAAACAGTGCCATTTTTGTTTTTTGGGGGGGGATATATAACAGTAAGTATTTCAATGCCTTCATTAAAAAATTATGAACATTATTATGTCACTGATTTGCCTCCATACCTTCCATCTGACACACACACGTACACACCTTGGTGTTCCTGTCATAAGTCTCCTTAAATTGCAGGTGTTTCCCAGCCTTGCTCCCCAGATCCAACCACTTTCCCTTCAGCCACTTCATCGTAGGTTTCCTCGTCAGTTTGGAAGAGTCCACTTTGGCAGTGAAGGTGATGTCCTTCCCTGTAAAACACAACCAGCAGACAGTCACGCTTTGACTACTGCACAGCTGAACTTCAACAAACTACAGATTCACCAGTCACGAGTCAATTCACCAGATTCACGAGTCATTTCGACTGCATTGGATTTCAGCGTGTTCAATTGCGAACGTGCGTGTTCACGTCGGGTTTGTCTTGTCTGGGGAGAAGCGCGTGGTTCTTACCTGCCACAGCGGTGGCTGACTGGGGCTGCTCCACAAACAGGCCGCTGAGTTCCGTCTTCTCCACATCTGCGTGAGAGCAAAAAAACTAATGAGGATACGCTCTCGAACGTCAGCACATGCAGACTAACATATGCCACAAACGTACAGCGCGAGAGATGCACTTGAAATACAACTTTTCATCGGATAATCGCGGGCGCCTCTATATCCTGTCGCCATAACAACCGACAGCACCGTGCACACAGACAGTAAATGAACGGGATGAAAATGATAAATACACAATAAATAAAAAAAGCTGTGTAGGCGAACAGTTTCGAGAACAAAGTCAGCGGGTGGTCCACACTGCAACTTACAGTTTACAAAACATCTAAGGGAAGAGATGAAAACATGTACTGCAGATGCTTCCAAAACATACAAAATAAACACTCGTGGTGAAAACTGCAGTGACAGGCATGACAAACACCAAATAGAACAGGTTCAAAGTGCTCAAAAACACATTCACAAAATCATTCTCTGGAACAACTGAAACCAACAGCAAGAGTTGGGATCAACAAGTGCAAATGACCCCTGACAACCAGGGACAAACTGTCTTGCTGTCTCACCAGGTTCTGCTTCTGGTGCTGGAGATGCTGAAAACCAGTCGAATGGTTACTCTGACAGTCTGGTTTGTAAAGTCTCCTTTCACAAACCAAGCAGTAATGCCATTGACCTCAATCACTTATCATCATCACCATGCACTTGACATGACATGAGAGTTATTCTACAAGAATCTATAAAATCTGTCAAATGAAAGGAAATAACTTGAAACATTCAGATGTTTTCATCTGTAACTTCACGGGCTAAATTCTCTGCACTACTTAATGAAAACAACAAAGGACGATCAGCGCTGAGAATAACTTCTTTCACATTCTTTGACTTTCCCTGTTGTCAGTCTTGTATGCATGTCACTTTCCCTGCTAAGGGTTCCACCACATATCTGTGCAGCTGTTGACACCCTATTTGACCAGGCCATAGTTGTGCAAGGCTGTGAAGGTCAGGAGGTAAATAGTATCTATAGGAGACAGAGATCCTACATTTAAAAATGCACTGAAGGGCCTCTAGTTGAAGAGGGGGCGTCTAGGTCAGCAGATGCACATGACCTATGTGCTGAAAGAGTGATCCTGGTTTAAACTGTATGCAATCTAGGGCTCTCTGTTTAAACCAACACAGGACACATGTGACTGGTCTTTAGACTCACACATGCACAGCATGCACAGTGTGCTATACTTGCTACAAACATTAGCAGGAAGCAGAAGTAAACAAAATATATTTGCAGCAATAACCTAGATTCAAGGCAAGTCTAGAGAGACAAACAATGCCCAACCGAAGCATATCTCCTCTTTCAAATAAAACTGCACAAAGTACTGCTCCAAAACACAATAATCTTTACTGCATGGGAAACCCCTTCATTGACTCAGCAAGTCCCCAAGCAGGTCCCATCAAACAAACCAAAGCAAAATGGTTCCAACAAAACAAAAGCACCAATCCAGGCACATAACATAAAACAGTCCCGTCAATCACATTAACAAACTAAAATTCAATCCATTTAAATTCCGATTTCAAGTAAAAGTAAGCAGGAAATTCTTCTTAATATGTTCCTATGATCTATTTCACCATCAAAACTGTGGTGTAAATATTAAATGTTACAAAAGACATTGCTACTTTGGGCTTTTAAGAGGGGCTTCTTTGAAGAAGCAGATTAACCAACATTAGTGGTATTCACTGAGTACTGGATATTATTACTGTATATTATTGTGTCTTCTTGTACATGAAGCTTGTGAGGGAATATTCAGAGAATATGTATCATGCAACAAACATCATGATCAGTTCACCCATCACTTTGACTGTGAGTCATATCCATGGATGTTGGCTCACTAACATAGAGGTGCATGGCGTAGTTACATTTAGCAGACGCTCTTATCCAGAGCGATTTACAGCAAATACAGGGACATTCCCCCCTGAGGCAAGTAGAATGAAGTGCCTTGCCCAAGGACACAACATCATTTTGCATGGCCAGGATATGAACCTGCAACCTTCTGATTACTAGCCTGACTCTCTAACAGCTCAGGCATGTGACTCCCACCTGACTGGGTTAGCTTACCAACACAGAGGTGCATGACAGGTTCAATCAACACACGTTAACATTTCTGAAAACATAATTAATGGTATCCAAACCGTAACAGGCTGATTTCCTGTGTGTCTCATGCATATGTTACACACAAGTACTTGTTACAGACATGTAATGCAAAGATGTACATTCAGTCACTTCAGAATGAAAGAAACCGGAATGGAAAAGTTAACATGAATACATACACTGTGTTCTTCATGTATTCAAGGACAACATACTGTTGTCACGTAGTAACACAGTACAAACATAACAACGTTCATTCCCATCAAATTAATTCTATTACGCTTACCCTCCTCTTCTACTGGTTTAGGTGCCACTAAAACACATATTTGTTACACACAAAGTGTACATTAAATATATATATATATATATAGACAGATAGCTATATAAATATATATATATATATCAGTAATGTTTACTAACACACAAATATCCTTTTCCGTTTCACATACATGTTATGTTGAGTTTAGACTCGACATTGTACTGTGCATAAGCCATATTGTTGAAGGCAATATGAAAAACATTTGTATGCATATATTCACAAAGGTAACATACAAATATACTTTAACACAGTATATATGCACAGAAACATGTTTACGATACAGTGATTGGTTTGATCAGGGTAGTTACAAAAGTAGGTAAGTGATTATGATAACATCACATGCAGAGAAATGGTACAATACCATATCTAGTATAAAGGGTTATAGATCAAATTCCTTACCATCTTCAGCAGGTGATTCCTCTCCTATGGAAAAAAACTCTGACTCATCACTCTGACAGGTTTACATATCGTACATGAGATCTGGGCCATTTTCCAATGTCATAATTGCATAAAAAATGAGTGCAATTTTCAAAAAATATACCCCTACATGCAAACATCGGGGAGATACAACACATACAAACAAGTTAACTCTTTTGTTCCCAACAAAAAACAAAAACAAGCATTCATTTAAACATTGATCTGAACATTGACCAGGCAACCTTCATTATTGTGCATTGAAACAACCCCCCCACAAAAAAAAAAAAAACATAATGAGCAAGTCGATTCAACTGACAATAGTTAAACTAATTACATAATGGTAAGTAACTAATTCAATTTACACAGCCATTCCTGAGGTCCTTCACACGTGTGACATTAGTAGGAAAACCAGAACAGTGTCACGGATGGTTACACAGCACTGTGTTTGGTTACACTTCATTTGTTGTGTGCGCAAACCTCACACACATCCGAGCAACAGAGAAACCAACGTTGCTTTACATTCTACACACGCTGTTCGGTTGCATTGGAATCACAGTACTTTGATCACATCATATGCATGTTTCGTTCCCTTACCACCTTCTGCAGGTCCGGCCTCAGATACAGGAACTGGTTTGACCAGATGTTTGTCATCAGTATGCATTGATGCAAACATAAGGTATGATGATCACACAAACAGTCCATTGGGTTCAGTGACACATGGACTGGGTACGATGTCATGTTACTTCGTATGCTTAAGATGCAACAGTGTCACAGCAGTTTACATGGCGCATGGTCTTACCATCTGCAGGTGGTGCTTCTTCTATTAGGGCAGAAGCAGTTTGTTTTTAACAATGATACGCTATTGTAGCCCATGTCTACATGGACAAAAACGGATCCGTTCATGCCTTATCGAACACTATGTACATGTGTTTTTTTACCTGTTGCAGGAGCTGTAACACACACACAAAAAAAGCATAAAACAGTGGGATCAATTGTAAAACATTGACATTTAAGAACAGGTAAGTGAATGGAAGACGTGGAGATGACATGATCACAGACACTCACCTTCAGCAGGTGCTTCACCTGAAAAAAACACAGTAAGCTGTTAGTGGATATTACTGCACTTTGACTATAGATTCATTTAAGAGCAAAACATGAGCAAAAATCAAGCCGCTCCCCCCCAGAAAAGCTCACCTATTTATGTCTCTACTTTACATTCAAATGCAGTTACATTTGTATAATGTTTATAACAAAAAAAACTATTTAATAGGCTACTTTAAAATGTTGTTTTCCTAAGTGTCCTTTTGCATTAAAATGAATTGAGCAGTGGGATCAATTGTAAAACATTGACATTTAAGAACAGGTAAGTGAATGGAAGACGTGGAGATGACATGATCACAGACACTCACCTTCAGCAGGTGCTTCCTCTGAAAAAACACAGTAAGCTGTTAGTAGATATTACTGCACTTTGACTATAGATTCATTTAAGAGCAAAACATGAGCAAAAATCAAGCCAAAAAAAAACCAAAAAAACTCCCTTACCCTCAGCCTCTGCTGGAGCTGGTTCTGCTGGCACCTCTTCTGCTACATGGGAAGTCGACACAGAGACAATGATAAGGTACCAAAACATAAAGGGATAATGTCTTAGCAGCATTATGACGTTATATTGACAACGGCTATATTGACAGTCATGTACGTTGGATTAACTTACCCTCAGCCTCTGGTGGCACTGCAATGCAGAAGAACAGATATAGTATCAGACATATGCTAAGATACATTAATGAGATACCTCAGTTTCAGCTCACATCTGTGGTCAGTTCTATAATACTTCAGTGCAAATGTGTCATCAAACTTAGTATACAAGTGTCTTTTTTAACTGTTGTAAATGGACATGTGCTTGCTTAACTGTCTGTTATATATGGTTAAGATATCTGTTATTTCATATCATGTTACACAGTGTGGATCACTGCTTTGTGAGGTCATTAAAGAACTCAATCAGCCAAGCAAGAGGACTTTAGAGTACCATTTAAAATCGTCACCTTAAAAACAGGGAACTCCTTCTTGAAATGAATCTACAGAACTAAAGTGATTCTCAGATTGCCTACAGATTGGCCTGGAGGTTTAGGGGGAGACAGTGGGAGACAGAAAGCTGGTTGAGGAACACTTGTCTCTGAAATAGATGCATCAGAAGTATCGTGTTCCAAAGGTCTCTGAGGACAACTCTGGGCTGGGCTGCATCTCCAATGCCTCTTGCTAAAGGCCATAGATGGTATTATGTGATCTCATTGAAGTCTTGCCAGTCCTGCCAGTCCTGCCAGCCACTCTGGACAGTCTAGGCTCAGTCTAATTAGATCAGCTGGACCTCTTTACCTGATCTTAACAACCTCAAGCCCAATTATAATCTGTTTAAAGCTCACTGATTTATACTTCTGCTTACATTCAAACACAGTTACATTTACAAACGGTTTAGCACAAAAATAATTGAATGGTCTACTTTAAAATGTTGTTTTCATTTGTCTTAAATCTTAAATATTCATTTAAGAGCACAACAAAAGCAAAAATAAATGTGTTGAGTTTTGTCCTGTATACCATTTATGCAAAAAATATAAATGTGAAAAGACTAACTTACATATGACTGATAGGACGACACGTGTTTCTATAGATTGTATAATGTTTCTTGTGCACCATATACATATACTGTATATGATACCATATATCGATATACTTAAAGAGAAAACTCATGATACAGTAATGTAATATATTCAACATGATGAAAGCTGAGTGTAGCCTCACCCTCTGCTGGAGCTGGTTCTGCTGGCACCTCTTCTGCTACATGGGAAGTCGACACAGAGACAATGATAAGGTACCAAAACATAAAGGGATAATGTCTTAGCAGCATTATGACGTTATATTGACAACGGCTATATTGACAGTCATGTACGTTGGATTAACTTACCCTCAGCCTCTGGTGGCACTGCAATGCAGAAGAACAGATATAGTATCAGACATATGCTAAGATACATTTATGAGATACCTCAGTTTCAGCTCACATCTGTGGTCAGTTCTATAATACTTCAGTGCAAACGTGTCATCAAACTGCTCTCTCTTGGAAGTTGCTTTGGATAAAAGCGTCTGTTAAATGAATAAATGTAATGTAAACTTAGTATACGTATGTCTTTTTTAACTGTAGTAAATTGACATATTTGTGCTTGCATAGTTGTCTTTTATATTTGGGTAAGATATCTGTTATTTCTTGTATGTTTATTGGATTTCATATCATATTTCACTGCTTTGTGAGGTCATTAAAGAACTCAATCAGCCAAGCAAGAGGACTTAAAGTACCATTTAAAATCATCACCTGTAAAGATTTACGAGGCATCACAACAGGGAACTCCTTCTTGAAATGAATCTATTGACTTAAAGTGACCGAAACCTTTTCTTAGATTGCCTACGAATGTCACAAACAGCCTACAGCAGCTACGTATGACTCAGCTTATTTGACCTGCATGGACATTTGTTGACCGGGGAGGTCAGAGAATGCTGGTCTGTAGTCTGGAGGTTTAGGGGGAGACAGGGGGAGACAGAAAGCTGGTTGAAGAGCACGCGTCTCTGAAATAGATGCATCAGAAGTATCGTGTAGCAAAGAGTTCCTCTAGGATGAGCTGAATTTTCCACTGCCTCTTGCTAAAGGCCAATAACATTTTTTCAGAACCTTTTAGGATGGAAGAAACCTGTGACATGATTGTAATTGACTGTTGAAGCGACGATTATGGCGTTAATGCAATGGATAAAATGTGAGAAGACTTGACTTGACAGTATGGCACTTTGAGAAGAGATTGCCACTAGAGTGTAAATCTGCAAAACACTTGTGCACAGTGCATTTGGAAAACTAAGTCCAGTCAAGCGCACAGTACAGTTAACAGGTTGTGGAGGTTCTATACGTTCATATTAGAAGGCAGTTCTGAACTGAGTATAACCTCAATCTGATCTAGTCTTTTTCCAGTGACTGATACTTTGTGCTATGTCAATAAATAAACAAATAAATAGGTTCATGATATCTGGAACCAGATATCCAACATTTTAACATTAGACCATTTTTAAATATAGATTTTTTTTAATCCTCTTTTTGTGGTGTAATACAATAACCATTACCTACCATTAAGAGTAATAAATGGTTTGTTACGGTTTGTGCTTACACTCATCACTGGCCAGAGGGAAACTGCCAGCAAGTTGAAGGAATAATTTACTGCCAGCTTATAGTGGAGATAGGTCTCCATGACTAAACAAATACAAATACCTAGCTCTAGTGACAGCTATCAATATAGTGACGGACATGAGCTCATCAGGCTGACAGCCCTGACTTCCACATTCACACATGGGAGTCACAAGGTTGTCATCTGGTTTAGACTCAGACTTATATATATATATATATACTATGCATATTATATTATATTATATTATATATATTATATTATATAAATACAATATTTTAAGATAGTATTATTATTTCTTTAATACTGATATAATTTAATAACTATTCCATATCACTCTCTTGATATTTGCGCCACACCAATTTGCGCCTTTTGCAACTGTTAAATATTGCATATTTAATGACTAAACGATGGATCACGTCACATGTCAGTAAATGTGCAGTATTTGGAAGGACTGATTATTCAGTGAATGACATGCACTTAGATGCATACTGAAGAAGTAGGTGGATTTAGTTGCATGACAGCTATGTTTAGCTCAAGGCATGCGAGCTTGATGTCATACACTATGGTCATATACAGAAACGAATAGAGGCCACATGGTCTCTTTCACACATTACCTACATCTGGTAGAACAGTAAAGCCTAATTGCAAATCACCGGTGTTTTATATGACAGCTTGACTATATTATTACCGGTATATCAATTAATATTGTTTACTTACTGCAGTTTATTTCTAGAGCGCTCAAGCTGTGCTACGCTACTGAATGTCAAAGTCCAATATTACATGAGGTTGCTGGTGGGGAACTATACAGAATTGTTAAAACTTTTGAAAGAAAGAATAACATATGAAAGAAAGAGGCAGATTGCTTCCAGAATAAGAATCAAATCCTAGGATGCAATGCTATTTGACTTTCAGAGCGCCCTTAATATGACACTTCAAAGTTTTGTCCAAGTGCAATGATGAAAGGAATTATGGCCACACTACTCTCCTTTCCTCTCCTCCCTTGCTCTCCCCAACCATCTTCCTGTATTTCCTTTTAAACACGGTAGAACTCAATGGTTGCCAAGCATTTTGGATTGACAACTGGAGGATGGGAAGAGAGTAAGAAAGGTTTCCTAAATTAAAAAGATAGGCTTGGGAAACAATTGGGAAGAGAGCAAAGAAGTTGTAGATAATGATAAAAAGATATTCTTGCAAAACGGATTAGATAAATCTTGAAGTGGTAGGATCTGGAAGGAACAACAAGAGATGACCAAAAGGTTAAAGGTTAAGTTGGGCTATTTATAGAATATGAAAATGGAGCGCTATAAAATATATCAAAAATAAATAACTCAGAGATGATAAAACACTTGTTGAGGGAGAGAGGGTTTGAGCAGTTAAAACATGTTCACCATGAAGTCGCAAGTGTTCAAAATAATTTTGACTTATTAATTCCAAATTCTCTGATTTTCTAATACCTTGTCTCACTATTCTGCCCAATGTCATGATATAGTCTACCAAACTGTGGAAAATCAAAACACATTAAAGGATCAAAAAACAAAATTATATTTTAAGGACATATTTTGTTCTTCAGCCAAAGTATGTGTTTTATAGATACACATAATTTGGGAGAACACTATGCAAACATATAAAATGACGCAAGGGTAGATAGCATTTCATCCAGTGGATTGCAAATTCATGATAAGAACTGTCAATGCCATTGCACTTACAGTGAAATAAATTCTATTTAGGGTGTTCTCTGTAAAAACCAATCTGAGGAACTCATAAATCAGGAAGACTGAAGGAATGTAATCAGAGCTGTTCACCCAAAGGTCAGTGTAGGGGCATGAGCTTAGCTGGTGGTTGGAAAATGGGGTACATACATAAGCTAAGAGCCATTTCTTATCCATTAAATCATCTTAGCACTGGCCTACGGTGGTTTGGTTTACTATTTAGAGATGTAAAGAGATGTTTTGTCGATGGGGGATGAGATGGAGGGATGGGGGGGGGGAGGTAATAGTTTGAGAAAAGGTCAAAGACAATCTTTCAGAAATAACCTTAATGAAGAGTTTATGTAGCAAGAGGATATGGACGCTTTAGAAGGAGCAGAAGACCAATGGAGGAGAGAGCCAGAGAGACAGACTGCTTGTTCTGTTTTCTTAAAACTAAACTTCCTTCTCACGTTCTCCAGCGTCTGTATATTGTTGACTGACATCGTGGTGATTTACAGTGATGCAAGGTCATAGATGTGACTGAGGTAACTCATATGGCTCCTCTGAGAACAGGAAAACTGATGCAGCCTTTCTCAATAATAACTACCCATGACAATCCGTTTATAAAATATTTGTTCACAGAGGCCAAAACGAACTTTTAAAACCTTATGAAATTATTAAGATGACATCTTTCTACTACAGCTGAGGATTTGGTTATCAGGCTGTTCCAGGTTTGTATTACCCAGTGATTCCACATAAATCGCTTGTTCTATGTGTAGAGTTTATGTTTTTTAAGTATTAACTCATAATAGTCTACAAATGGTTTATAAAGTTTAAAGTATTTTCTGAGGTGATTCTCGAACTGTGACAAGAACGACCACATAGGGAGTCTGAAGTTTAACGACAACATGGCGGCTGCTTATAAACTAATGTTGACATAGCATGCCCTTATCAGTTTACCAAATGTCGGTCTAATTTTAAGATGTATATTTACAACTTTTAATGTGATATTAGGCATGTTCTTTTAAAGAACGTGTTGATTGTTGATTGTGTGCAATTGATACACAACAACTATGACATATGCCAATCCCATTCTAAATATTTAAACACAATTGGAACTGTGATGACTTCCAGTGTTTCACATTGATAATTCTCACTGGATTTGGATGACTGGTCAAAAGGTTCTAGAATCTAACTACTCACAATTGGTCTGAAAACAGTTAGGTTATAGCTTTTCATAGATATTTAACGGCTGTCCTACACAAGGGCCACAAAACAAACCAAGTCCATCTATTCACCTGTGCAGTCAACACAGGTGAGGCACAGTTATCTTTGACCTATTTGGGGAGGAGTTTGCAATAATGGGTTCAAAATACATGTAATACTTAGATAGAAAACTACCGAACAACACACACACATTTGTCATCTGAACTCAACAAACTTTCATCTGAGTGTGATATGGTCTGATTAGCTAGTCAAACAATGATACCTCACCCCCGGGCTGCACTTCATTCACACAACTGTGTTATCATGACTATGTTAGAAGTGTTATCATGACTGTATGTTAGACGTCAGATGTGTTAAGACTCAAATCTCAGATCAGGCAGTCAAGTTGGACCCCCTGATGGGGGGGGAACTACTCTCGTCTCAGCAAACTGTCCCTCCACATGAGCCCCAAATCCAAAACCAGACCACATCATTTGTTTCTAGGTTTACAGCACCAGCTGTTCCACTCTCTATCTTCCCCAGTGACATGTAGTATGTGTTTCGCTCTCTTCCAGTTTTCCCCCCCCTCTAACTGTACATATAGATACATATATATATGTATATACAGCTCATTTTATATATATATATATATACTCTTTGATCTGCAGCTCATTTTATTTGCTTGCTGCTATATTTGGAACGTTGACAGTTTTAAAACCAATTTGCCTTGATATGTGGTTGAAGTTTCAATAAATAAAAATTTTGATTGATAACCCTCAATTGGTATTATTCTGATACTTTTTAACATTTAATCAATTACGTTATGTAGTTTATAGTTTTTTTGCTCTAGTTTAACAAATTCCATTTTGACTATGTTCTACTGTTGTGATTTCCTATATTATGTTTTAAGTAGGGGAGAATATCTATTTTACATTTAGACATTTAGTAATTTAGCAGACATTCATATCCAGAGCAATTTACAGTATAGTGACATTCTCCCTGAGGCAAGTAGGGTGAAGTGTCTTTCCCAAAGACACATAAATTTGGGGGGGCACAGCCAGGATTCGAACCGGGCTAGCCCAATTGCCTTAACTGCTCAGTTACCTGACTCCCTGGGAGTATTTTGGGAATATGCCAGACAGAAGAACCAATAAATGTATCTGTCAGTTACACAAGGAATATTCTTCTAACTCCACCTTAATCTACATTATAAATGTATCTAATGTTACTGTAATAAGATTCCCATTGCATTAAACTCTCTAATGCAGTACAGTATTTTGATCCCTTGTTTAGCATTAACACGATTCCACTTTAAATCAATCATTCATCTTGTCTCTGATGGCATTTCCACCAGTCTGACAAAAAATGAATTCTCCTATCATGTTAGGTTAGCATACCTGCATCCGCTGCTTCAGACATGGTTATCCTACTACCTTCTGATGTTGTCTTCAAGACTGAGGTTGGGCAGGGCTTTTTCCTTTTATTTCTCTCTTCCTCTCTCTCTACCCCATCCCCCTCTCTGATATCCAAAGCTTTCTTGGAGCTAACCCAACAGGGAGGGAGGCTGAGAGAGAAGTGGGAGAGGGGAGAGGCTGTCACTTGAAACTGTTCAAAGATTCCAAAGAAATTACACAGAGAGTGTCAAAATGGAAGAGACACAGGAGAGGGAGTGATGAGCTGTGGTTTAATGCACTTTTAGGGGAAAGATTAATTGAGCTAACAAACTTGTTGAATAGCTGTGAGCTTAAGAACATTTGACCTGTTTTCTAACCCCAGATCTCACACCTGCTGAACTTAAGTTGCTCCAATCATCACCATAACAAATTCCTATACCATCAGCTATGACCAATAAGGGTGGCCACTGTGGGTGATGTGTTATATCCCCATGTTCCATTTGATTTTTCACGTCACCCAACAGCCTCTTGTTTTATCACGTTGGCCTTTTGTGATTAATTTATACAGGTTACTGAATTGTTCTGAGACTGTTGTACATGTAGTCACAAAGAAATTCACAAAGAAATCAGTTGATAGCAGAGAGTATATCCAACCAATCGGGAGATGTAAAAACAGGTACAATACAATCTAATACTAAGGCAAATTACTCATAAGGACATTTTACAATTTAAAAATAACTGTGTTGCTGTTTCTGAGAGTGCAACTTGCATTTACTGCTCCTGCTGATCTAAACAGTAGCTTCTCCCTTGAGCATTTCTATCACTCTACAAGTCTGTTTCAACCTACCAATAAGGCACTTCAGTGCAACACTATATAGCCTAACGATCAGCTAGCCGGTGAGCAGCGCTCTACAGTTACGGTTCGTTCAGACCTCTCGCGGTATAAATGCAGGTCTTGGGAAGGTCTTCATTACAGCTCGTCAGCGCCTTCTCAGCTCACAGAATCTCTGCGGGTTTGACAGCATGCGTTGCGGCGGGGACACGTCGCCGGCTGATCTGTGCTAGTGTAAATTTGTGAGAGCAAACAACTTCTTAACCCACCCAGGGATATATGCTGGCACTGGAAACCTTGGGTATGTTTGGAAGAGGTATGATGCGGCTCATGATCGAGTGCGAGGAATAAGAAACAAGGACAAGGGTGTGTTGCTTTCAGCAGCTGTTTTGATGGAAAAGGACTCGCAGTCGACAGGCAGCTGATGTTAAAGCAGAAATTTGCAGTGTAAAATAAAGTAAATGTATCATAGCCAACTATCATCGAAAACAGAGCCTGATTCTCTAAACACTCGCTCGGTGTTGCATTATTTTGGGAAAGATTCAGTGCACCAGACTTAATTCAACATTTCATGCTTGACCCAGGGGTCAACAATATATTGGCAGAGGATTAATAACGTTACACCAGGACCTGCTTACCTGTCGATTACTACACCCGTTTATCATTAATAGCCTCTCAACCTGACAACCCTGCCACTTTTTGTTCGCCACCAACAGTTTGAATTGTTACTATATGTTGGACCTCCTATTTTTAGATGCAACTCTAGACTTTCTTACGTATTTGGCAAAAGGGAGACAAGAATGAACCCTAGTTAGAGAGAGTATCACAGTTTCCCAGTTTATGACAGTTATTACACTTACACTTATTTCCAGTTTATGACAGTTTCCCCCCTGACGGTATTATGATTACCAACTGTGAGAAGATATCTTGCTACCATTTACAATAGAGGACTGACTGTTACATACATTTGGGAGTTTGTACCATACAGAAAGTACACTATATTTTAAAGTGATCCCCCCCCCCCCCCCCCAAACCTGGTTATCAAGTATCATGTCAGTAAAACAGTATCAGTTTATTTGTTCATTGCCAGTCTTGACCAGTCTTGACCAGTCCCAGGTCAAGGAACGTGATGTGTGACCTATTTCTTTTCCTGATAGCATGGCACCATCTAGTGGAGGAAGACCAGAACAAACTGCAACATTTCCTAATTATAACTTCCATACAGTTTTTGATTGCAAAAAAAGGAACGATCAATTTATGAAGTTATGCAATTTAAAAGATTAAGACAAATTTTTGTATACTTTAAAATGATTTGTTAGTCAGGTCACTAAAGAAGGATCTAAAAAATATTGTTCAACAAGAGCAGTGTTGGACAGAACAAACCAATGCACTTGAGAAAGGAATTAAAAAAGTACCTGAAAGAAATCGCAAGATCTTCCTCCACAATTTTTTTCATTCATTCACTAATTCATGGACAAATCTCGCTCGAAGTTTGTGCTGCTCCAATAGCGTGCTGAGATCGAAGATCATATGAAGGGCAGACACGAGAATAATGAAGTCTTCTGTTGCAGTATTCCACCTGATTCAAATTAATGAGTCGTTAACCAGCTCTGCAAGTGCCTGCTTATGACCATTCTTTTGAATCAGGTGTGTTGGAGCAGAGAAACATCTAAAATATGCAGGTGTTCCCTAAGGACCAGGGGTGGGGAACACTGTTTATTGGCGTTGGAGGTGTGCAGTGGTTCCCAATCTTGGTCCCCAGGACCCACTGTCCTGCATGTTTCCCTGCTCCAACACATGTGATTCAAATGAATGGGTCAATATGAAGCTCAACAGAAGCCTGATAATGACAATTTATTTCACTCAGATGTGTTGGAAGGGGGAAACATCTAAAACCTTCGGACCTGTGGCTCTCGAGGACCATGGTTGCCTACCCCTGCTTTATGGTAACACCAAAACGTTCTGTAACTCATGAGAAAGACCAGTAGAGGGAGACAGTCACTACCAAAGCATATTTAGCCCAACAATGTTCACGTTATTACTGCAAGAAAGGGCAGGCAAACTTAAACATTTGAGTTAAAACATGTAGGAAAGACCACATACTTATGGAGCTTTCGAGGCAATATGGAGTCCAGATTTACTCTGGAACAGACTGGGTATCCTATATACATGACTTTATAGTATCAGTTAAAGTATCTAAAGTAATCAAACACAAGTTAGATGTTCTTTTCTGCAAAAATGTACATTGAATGTCATGAATACATCAAGGTATATCTATCATGAAGGACAAGCATGGCTTGTATCATTTCTCACTGTTAACATATATTCAGAGTGTATAGATTTAAAAATCTGATTTTTAAAACACAACTATTTATAATCAAACAGATGGCTCACAACATTTAGAAAAATACTGGAAAGTCTTAAGTAAATTGTATCCTTTTATTTAGTAAATACATCACATTAAACATTTAAATTTGTCGTAAATTAGACGATTCAAATCATACCAAAAAATATATATCTCATTTAAAGGCACCTCTATTGGAAAGAGAACCCACACTGCCTGGATGGCAAAGCTACGATTGACCCAAAGTCTTATCTTCCCAAGCAACCTAACTCTGCCCAGTGCTCCTGGTAACAATCATTAATCATTAACTGAAGAAAAAATGATCATATATATATAAATAACAAATATTAATTTTAACATACATGTATAATACAATAAGTCTAAATACATTTAAGAAAAACTTTCATGAATCATTACGAATGTTTACTGAATAACAGAGTAACTCAACCTTAGCTGCGGTTTACCTCAGAAGTTGTCTGCTTTTATCCCATTCAACCACACTACTGACAAATACACTACATATCTAAATATCTATTTAACATTATTCTTACCATTAAACAAAACACCAAATCCCAGTTTTTTTTTACTACTCTCTCTTCAGCACTGTGCAGGACGAGTTTGGTCCCACCCAGAAACCAGGCAGCATTTTCTCCTTCAGGGAGAACTTCTCTTTCTTCAACAGCTTAACTTCCTTCCTTCCTGTGCTCTCCTCTCCTTCCATCACTTCATTTACGCAATAGAAGCAGATGAGCCCCGCCGGCTGATCCAAGTAGATCCCGATGGTAAAGGTCTGGGGAACATCGCGGATTTCATGGTTGATCCCGTTGAACCATAGCTGGAAGTGGGAGCCCACCCAGGTCAGGCACCAGGACTCCTCATTCTCCCCCAGGCCACAGGCCCCATCCCTGCTACGCCTTGCGGCTCCTTCGGACGTGACGCCAATGGCCACCCACCCAGTGTACTCCACTTCCCAGTATCCCCGGAACCCCAGGATGCCTTCCCTGCAGACAACCTTCAAGCAAAAGTGACAAAATTTCTTGTGAGGGGACATTAGAAGCGGATTCCCTATTTTTACACAGTGTTTATGGAAACTTTATTACCACTATTTTAAGCAGCCCACCTGTGGAGAGTGTTCATATCTCTCAGGTCTGTCCAGCACCGGGCACAAGACCTCATCAGTCATGCGAGAAACCTTGGCCCCGCCCTCTGTGATCCAAAGTGCCTTATTAGCTGTCTTGTCATCAAAGGAGAGGTTGATCCAATCTGAAGGACAATGGTGAAGACGATAAGGAAACAAGCAAAGATACTCAAGAGGAAATTTAGAAAGATGAAGGATAAACAAATAAGGTGCAATACATTTCAGAAGGTCGGTTCTGGCTGTAGGCTCTGGGATGTTAGCGTCATAGACAGGGAGTGATTCTGAAAAGAAACAGAAGCAGAAAGCTCTTTAAAAATGCGCCAACAAGATAATTATTTGGCTGCAATTTGAAAAGATGCAAGAGAAGAGAAGATATTGAGGGAATTGCATGGACATATATCATCAGGAATATCTCACCTTTGGGAAGAGGAACCAACTTTGACTTTGTCACTAGAAAACAAGAACTTAAATGATGAGATGTATTGATACTCTGTATCATATTGCAATCAATACATATTTCACTGAGGAATCCTTTGCTATTTAAAGTGCATACAAAATATGTCATATTTTGTAATCATAACTTTAGCATATGTATTGTTACTTTATTGCTTTTTATTGATTACCATTATGTTTTAAATTAATAAATCTATGTAGTTGTAGCTACAGTACTGCTTAGTATTAAGAACGTATCGTAGAAGAGTTAGAAAGTGTGTTCCCTTACATGGTTTGTGTGATGCAGGTATGATCCTGGTGTTGTTTGATCTAGTAGGCATCTTGATGCTGGTTCTTGAGTCGAGGATCTGTAGTCGTATCGGTTGGTATCGGTTCTGGAGGACTGTGAATATCGGCCTCTGTCATCTCTTTATATACTCTCGGGAAAGAGCGATGACGAATGTAGGAATGTGGAATTTGGATGACACAAAACTTAAAAAGAAGAGGGGTGCATACTATGGATTACGGCACCGCGGGGGGAAAGCTGTCCTGTGATGATACGTTAACACGGACTTAGCGACTGACCCACTAACCCACATTCTCTTACAGCTAATGTGTGGCGTGCTGAACATATTGTCATCAATCAAACTATTGGAGCCATGTGCCCAGAAGAATACATACATGACCATAGACATAAATTATTACCCCTGTAACCTTCTCACACCCTCTTTCCAACAGTTTGTCTTGTTTGAGCAATAGCCATGTCTTACCTATGGTCAAAAAACGTTTCATATGTGCTTTACAAATCTATAGGAATTGTGCAAGTCTTATAGTTCTTGCTTTTGGAACGTAAAGAAACATATTTTTTCCCTTTAAGTGTTTCCCTGTCATAAATGAACATGAATGGGAAATGGACAACAGGCTTATTGCATTCAGTCCTTCAGCAGCTGATTTCAAACCACTTTGTTACAATAGAGTGCTAGTAGATTGATTAAAAAAGTGAAACGCAAAGGAATTCTTTCATAAAACTCTCTTTTAAACATATATAAATAAATAATTAATATATCCCCAGTGAATACAGGGCAAACTTGACCTTGGTCTAAGTAGTTTGTACACCATGTCTGAGTTCAATGGTTTAAACCTGAGAAACAAATCCTGTCAGCACATCATTTTAAAGCCAGGTACCCCTTGTTGCCCAATAAGTGCAGACTCAAGGAACTTGAACAGAAAGTCATGCAGACCTATAGACTTCATCCTCAGCAATTCATTCCCTTCTGTTTATTAAAATAGATTCGTTGACAAGTGCTGTATCGGATTACATACTGTAGAAGTAGGGCGTGAAAGGGAGATATGGAAGAACCGGGCCCCCTTGAACAGGCGGGAGGCCGGCGTACGGTTGAGACACGCGACACGAGCAGCCGGGAGTTCGTACATCAAAGCACAATTTAGAACCACGAGGTCACCTCGACACACTGAACTGGGCCACGTGCATTACCGACACCAAATAAATGCTGTACTGATGTTGATCAAGTAATTAGAACATCGGTGCATGAATAAAATTTGCACTCAACAGTTTTCAAGTAGATACTCACATTGAATAATATTAAGAGAGATCTTATAAAACCTACTCTCAGATTGTGAGGCTTTTTCATCGACCAGAAGCTTTTTAAGGACTATCCGTTGAGAAGGACATCTGTTATTTACCAACATTCATCTCTTGAATTATATTTTTTTATGTATTAAGTGGTATATCTGTCTACCCTCTTTGCGATTGCAAGATGAAGTCCTTCACTTTCTGTTTTAAGTGGGTGGAGCGCGCTCCCGCCGACGGAGGCGATACCGGCGATAACAGGTCGCCCGCAATGCGCGCTCCCGCTTACACATGTGTAAACATGTTGTATTGCATAGATGGGGAACACATATGACGAACGACCACTTATGTCTTATGTCACTTATGAGTCGAATCTAGCTATAAATGAATGTTAGCCTAGCTAACATGGCTGCTCAAATCCTAGATAGCTAAAGCTAGCCTAGCTAGCTACTTTTACTGCGCAAGTTAGATAAATCTTACCTTTGCAATCGTCAACGTAGCTCCAAACGTAGAATTTAAACCACTTTAAACCACTCTCTTTTGCTTAAAAGGGCAGCAACACACATTCCTAAACATGTACATGCGGATTGTCGTTTTGGGAACTCAACCAGAGCTACAAACTGGCATTTTGTGCTTAAGAACTAACATAACTGTTAAACAACAAACTGGCCTACAAGAAGTAGTTAACCCAATAAACGGAAGTGATTTTATAGTGTACTGAGGCAGGTTTATGCAAGTTTTTTGTTTGGGGGTGGATGTTTTCAAATCTTACAGTGTGATAAAAATATTTCAACAATAATAAGTCTAAATAAAACATTACTAAGAAACAATAAATCATTCACTAGATTTTATAGACATAACCCTACCCTCTTCAGCTGCCCAGAACACCATGCCTCATTTAAGCCCCCCCTACACACACACACACACACACACACACACACACACACACACACACACACACACACACACACACACACACACATTGTCAACTTTTTTCCATGTGCACCTGCACATACTCCAAGTTCCTTAACCCCCGTCCTTGCTCGACTTAACATGTATATAAGGGCTCCCACACAAAGAGAACACAATACTGACAGAGAAGCAACACATCCAAGAGACAAGCTTCAGAACAGATCCAGACTCATGCTCATGCCAAGCGTCGAGATGCCCACCGCTACCAGAATCATGCCTGAGACCAGGAGACCAGGTATGGAGCCTCATCATACACTAATGCCATATTAATATGGGTGAACTATAGCATCACTCATACACTAATACTAAATCAATCTTGGTAAACTGTAGTATCACTATCATACACTAACACCATATCACCATATATGTTGGGAGTCAGGTGGCTGAGCAGTTGGGAAATCAGGCTAGTAATCAGAAGGTTGCTGGTTCGATTCTTGTCGGTGCCAAATTATGTTGTGTGCAAGGCACTTCATCCTACTTGCCTCAGGGGAAATATCCCTGGACTTGCTGTAAGTCGCTCTGGATAAGAGTACATCTGCTAAATGTTCATATCAATCTGGGGAAACTATAGTAATGCAACCTCATTATTGTAGATTTCTTTTGTTTCTCACAATTTTTTTTTTATCTATTTAAACATTTTCTTTTCACACTGCAATAGACACTCTTAAACAATATATCTTTTAAGAATTGTCTGATTCTCGAAACCTGAACCTTGAACTTAACATTAAAAATCACTAAGCCAGTACGTTGGACCTACAGTGCTGCTCTTTACTGCAATCCCACAATGGGGCCACTGACATACTTCCAACTCTGGATGTACTATGTCTCGTATGTCATGTCTTTATTGGTGGACAGACAGGCATAAATGTACTGTATCATAAAGGGTATATTTAAAGGCCAGCATAGTCCATTTTATGATCAAATTATATAACAGTTTGGTGTGACCTACTTTTTTAAAGGGGGCTATTTGGAATACTAGTTATAGTATCCAGAATTAACCCCCAAAAAATAGTTGTCAATTGATTAGCCACATTGATCACATTATAGGGAATAAAAGCATGGCACCAGGACTACAGCAATCCTCTCCCTGATTTAAGCTTCTTGCTGAGTCCTCTATTTAATTTACCAAAGAACACACTCCAGATAAGCCATGATTGTAACAACACTGATCTAATTGCCCAGTAAACAATTCTACAATGTCACAATATGGTACTTCACTAACAAGCCAACAATAGTCTAAAGCTTGCCAATTCAAAGGTTGTGTATGCTGCCAGCCAGCCGGTGCTGCTATTTTAATTGCCTTGTGCTATGTGAAAACTGCTGGCCATAATTTCTTGCCTTGTTAGGCAGGCTGCCGTTCTATGGGCACAGTGACAAGGAAGACTGTACTGTACAATATATTATATAAAAATGAATGAACACAACTCTGTTGACTGTTGTAAAGTTTAAATTATTTACATTTGATTAAGATACTGTGTGTTTACAGTGCTACAGAATAAAATGCAGTTTTACATTAAGTAGTTATGGAATCCCTGTTGCGAGTAGAGAAAGTAAATGTGCAAACTAAACATTAGTAGACAAACTAAAAAACCATCTGGTGTGAAAGGAACTTGGATGATCTGCAGACCCCCCCCCCCCCCACACACACACACACACACACTGCAACACTGAGACTACTTGTATGAGCATGAAAAATAAGCTGTTTCTTTGAAACAGCAATCTCAGAAGATGTTGGTTATCACATGCATTTTGTAGACCAAAGTAAAGACTGATAGTGAAAAGTCCTTCAAGCATATTGGACACCCTATGTCACTGAAATACGTGCCGTTGCTTGGCAAACAAAACCTCATAAACATGTCTCTGTGGTTTAAACACCTGTAAGATGAGCTCGTTCTCATCTTTGATAGCAGAAGGTTGTTGGTGATCCATCTTTTGGAGTGTGTGTTGGAATGCATATGGACAGAGCTGTAGTATGCGAAGTACGCTGGTTATTCTAACCACCTGTCCTGAACCAATCACATGGACCATAAAGCATATCTGGCAGATTGATCTGTATAAATAAATGACGCTCGACACAGCATGAAAACTACCTGCCTCTGTTTCTTTTCCTGGATTCGAAAATGTGTTTGAATGTGCCTGAAGCTCTAGTAACTTTTGTTATTCTTTCCTATTTATTCTTTTAGTCAAGAAAGTCAAAGATGGATCAACACCTGTAGGTAAGTTGCAATCTTTCATTTTATTGCATATTGGTTAAATCAGAGATGGCAAAACCTTATTATAATTTTCAATTTTTCCAAAACTTGAAACTTGCTTAACTTAAAGTATAGATTTATTACATTCATGTTGCTGTGGGGATGCACAAAACATTTTTTGGCATTAATTGCGTGCTCAGAATCAAAGTTACCCTCAAAGCTTATTTCTTTGCATTTTTTATCTTCCAGAGAATATTCCTGCCTATGATGCCAATGTACCTGAGCCATCTTGCAGAGCAGATCTACTGAAATGTATGAACACATTTTGTACTTCAATGTACAGTACTCAAAATTGTCAACATCATAATTGATTATAATTCGTTTTCAAATTCAAAATAGACTGGATCAACCTATCCCTGGATGACAAGACAGCCAATAAGGCACTTTGGATCACAGAGGGCGGGGCCAAGGTTTCTCGCATGACTGATGAGGTTTTGTGCCCGGTGTTGGACAGACCTGAGAGATATGAACACGCTCCACAAGTAAGTATTTCAAAGAAACACATCCATAAATAACTATACTAACACTGGCTAAAAAGTCACTGAAATGCTGTTTCTTCCTGTCTGTCTATCCCTCTTTCTGTCCCTCTCTCTCTTTTTCTCTCTGTCTCCCTCTCTTCATCTCCTCCATCTCCTTCCCTCCCTCCCCATCTCTTTCAGGTGTTGTGCAAGGAGGACATCATGGGTTACAGGGCTTACTGGGAGGTTAAGTACACTGGCTGGGTGGTCATAGGAGCCACCTATGCAGGAGCGGGAAGAAGGAACAATGATGGCCCCAGTGGCCTTGGAGAGAACGAGGTGTCATGGGGTTTGGGCTGGGCAGGAAAGTCCTACCACGCCTGGCACAAAGGGGTCCATGTGGAGATTGCAAAGATCCCACAGTCTTTTGTTATAGGGGTGTACCTCGACCAGCCCGCTGGCATTATGAGCTTCTATGCCGTGGAGGAGGTTAAGGAGGGAGAGGAGGGCGATGAGCGGAAAGAGAGCACTCTGATTCACAAAGTAAAGTTTTCCTTTGAAGATAAGATGCTTCCAGGTTTTTGGGTGGGCCCACAGTCCTCCTGTTTGATAGTGAAAAAAGAGGTGTAATTTTACCAGAAGGGGTTCTAATAGTGTACATTTTATGACAGAAATTGGATTTACGTCCAAGTACTGCAATTACATTCAATGCTGAGACACAAGGAGATAGCAGATTCATAATCTTTCCCACTCTTTTCACTGTCCTTCTGTTTTAAGAAACAACAGCTATTTTAGAGTGAAGGAATACTAGTTGACAACTTCTGTATTAGTAATTGTAATGTAATGTACCAATTTAAAATGTTCTGAAATAGTTACTAACCACTCTTAATGTTAGTATTTATCATTGTTATGATTATGTATTTATATGACTATTGTATTGTAAAGGGGGTGAGCTAGCAAAGTATGAACCAGAATTAATCGAATGTTGAATGATGTATGTTGAATATGTATGAATTTAATAAATAAATGTGCTAATTATAAATATTTCCTGTAATTTCTTGGTTCATGCTATAACAGAAAACCAGGAAATTATTGAACATTAACAAGAAGGAATACACATTCAACATTTCATTTAACAATGGTCTCCTGTTTATGTGGAGAGCCCAAACTGAAGTACCTATAAACCCTAACAGACAGAGAACTTATCTAATGATTTCAAAGATCTATGGAATTGTGAAACACATCTTTTGGTTGGCTTGGTTAAATATTGATCTGTCTAAATCTTTCAGGCACCTCATCCCATTGACAGCCGACTGTCCATACTTTCCAGTATCAGTCAAACGCAAAATAAATGTGTTGATTTGAGGGTGTTGAGGAAGCTGCTTTCCAAGCCATTTGCTTCTCTCTTCATAACACACTGTGCTCAATTTCTTGGTAGAGATCCCTGTTCCCTCATCCATCATCTTCTCACCAACATTTCTCTGGTTTCAAATCTCTCATCCTGGTTTCCATCTAGATCAGCTTTCTGCCTTTCTGCACAGCTTACAAATGTACATGGAAGTTTTCAAATGAAAAAAGCTGGTCCGTATTTGTACATGTTGCTGGTTTTCATCTGGATGATTTGAATCTGTTTCAGTCAGTAATTAGAT
Source organism: Neosalanx taihuensis (assembly GCA_030340665.1). Classification (NCBI taxonomy): domain Eukaryota; kingdom Metazoa; phylum Chordata; class Actinopteri; order Osmeriformes; family Salangidae; genus Neosalanx; species Neosalanx taihuensis. Next base: position 2,517,469 of record CM059303.1, read on the forward strand.
AGCTACTGGAAAGCTTCGGCAACTTGTTTTCCAGCTTGTTTGATTCTTACAGTACGTGTTTTTTAGTTGACACTTGAATTCTTGGACAAGAATATTCATGTGGTGGCTTGTTTGGTATTTGACAGGGTAAAATGAACTGCGTTTGTCTGTCAGCAAGGGGGCTGCTATAGTCTCCTTCAGACCGGGGTTGATCTATGTTACATGAGAATATAGGGAATCTCAGTTTCCATAAGTCTAGGTTGGAGGTCGGCTTAACACTAACTGGGTCACTTGGATAAACTTCTTCGCCTTTTCCTCGTACATCATATATTTTCTTATGAAACATCTACCAGGAATCTTACATGCCGCAAACGTCAAAAGTTTCATCCTCCAAAGTCTATACCCAAAACCATGCACCCCCCAGGCACCCCCCCCTCCTCTCTCCCCTTCTTAAACTATAAGAGTGTCCTGAAGCAATAGATTGGGAAGCAGAACGCCTCAAGATGCCTACCTGCACCAACCCTACCAGAATATTATAGTGTTGGAGAAGCCAGGTAGGGAGCACGTTTAGAAACTATCAAACATTTATTTACACAGGTTTTCCAGATTTAGAATAAGTATATAACTGCATTCCTCTTTTTTGGTTTCATCATTTCAAATATAACTTTGAATACACAGGCCAACATCAACCAATCAACTTACATTTTCCACCATGCAATGGGAGAGATTTCAAGTTGAAGTGATTCATATAGCAGTTGACAGCAAAATGAAATAACTGCCAAATTGACATTGAGTAACCTTGTTCTCCTTGTCCAGCGGTCAGCAGTGAGGAATTGCCTTTTCTGAGTCTTGGTACAGATGGATTGTTTCTCATGATTACGCTTTGAGGGGAATTGTGTTTATTGAACTATACATTTTACTTCTCTTTGCCTTTAATCCATCCTCTCCAAGGCCTTTAATCCATCCTCCTCTTATGTTTATGCTGTTACAGAGTGTCTTGTGTGTCTCCAGCCTGAATTTATTTGAGTTTCCAACATCACTTTTGCAAGTGTCAAACTTTCGGACTCCACAGATTTGCAACACTGAAACCACAAGCTGAAACTGCTGTGTAGTTTTTAATAGCAGAAGTCTCAATGTCATTATGAATAATGTGCAAACAATGTTGCACTGAAAGCTGTCTGGTTCTGGAGGTGTTGTTGGATCCACACCGCTATGTCAAAGGGATGTTCAGGATGTGATTTCACAGATCCTCAGGGGGAACATGATGCATGGAAGCATCTTGTCATCGCCACATTTCCCATGTTACTTTTTGTGCCTCCCCGATCTTTTCTGAGGATATGAATGACTTTATCTGCTGTACATAAAAGTAAATATCACTGCAACAATACTGGAGGGGGAAAAAGGGGTAGATTTTGACTAGTGAAATTAGCATTTATGTAGTTGCATCAGTAGCGTGCAAGTGTGAGTCATAAGTAGAATGAGGTATAGGTCCACCCATACTATCAATAGCCCAACTATGACAAGGCTTTTAAAACTATGTCTGCCTCCAACAGTGATTGATGGTTTCTTCCCAAGCATTTTGTGGTCGCTGATAAGTTCTTCCAAACTATTTGTTCTCATTGTACAGACACTTCTTAGAAAGGCTTTGTGAACTGTACATTTCATCGCATTGAAACTGGCGAAAGCCCAAGTCTTAAACCTGACACTGTGACATGATGACTCTAAAGTACCTGTAACTCACTGCCCTGCCAACAGTTGGTATGTTTAACTTCTACGTTGTCTTTGCAGTTATGAAAGCAACTAAAGCTGACAAGAATGCAAAAAAACTAGCAGGTAAAATAATTCAAATGACAACTTTACTTTTGGTTGGATGAAAAACAAAAATGCTATGATATAGCTCTTTTGCCTATCTACAAAGTAAAAAAATACTCTCTTTATCTCTTTCTTACAGAACCAGTCCCTGTCTATGAGCCCAATGTCCCAGTGCCAACATGCAGAGCTGATCTTATGAAGTGTAAGGACATATAAATATCATTTTAAAACAAGGACATGAAACAAAATGTCTGAATGTCTGTAATATGAAGAGCTATTCACAAACTAATCTGTCTTTAGATTGGACAAAACTATCCCTGGATGACAAAACAGCTAACAAGATGCTGTGGATATCAGAGGGCGGGACCAAGGTGACTCGCAGGACTGAGGAGGTGTGTCCTGTCTTGGACGGACCAGAGAGATATGAAAATTGTCCACAGGTAACTGACCTTTTATGTTCCAACTCTAGATTAAAGTCTTACAAAATAACCAACTCAATCTAGATATGTTCTGCATCCACATGGATACAACCATATATGATAGTCTCTTTTCTCCTCCAGGTGTTGACCAAGGAGGGTATCTGGAACATGAGGGGCTACTGGGAGGTGGAGTACACAGGCTACGTGGTCATCGGGACTGTCTATGAAGGAGCAGGAAGGAGAGCCAATTGTGGGTCTTGCGGGCTGGGGGAGAATGAGGAGTCCTGGGGCCTGGGCTGGGCTGGCTCCTGCTACCAGGTGTGGGTGAACGGCAGAGGCAAGGACATCCGCAACGTTCCCTGCTGTTCCACTCTGGGGGTCTACGTTGACCAGCCCCTTGGCATTATGAACTTCTACCTGGTTGGTGCCGAGACGGAAGGAGAAGAGAAGGAGGTCAGGCTGTTGCACAGCATCCAGACTCCCCTGAAGGAGAAGATTATGCCAGGCTTCTGGGTAGGGATGCAGTCCTCCTGCATCCTAGTGAAGAAACCAGAATAAAAATGTCTGAGTTGCTTATATTTAGAGTAATAATTGTGATATATACCTCTAAACTTTTGATAGGCATGTATATATTTCCTTTCTGTTTGTTTGCTGTAGCCATTGCATGTATGTCATGTGTCATTATTTCTGTGGATGTGAAATAAAATATGAATTTATATTATTATATTATGATTTGGTATGAATTACACCTACAGGTGTACTGAGGCATATGAACAAACAATTGGTGCCCCCCTCTCCGCTTTGGTGTTGCGTGATGCGTGTGGTGGGAGCAGCGGTACTGTCACCAATCCCTCAGAAGGAAACTTTAACCTATACTGGGGCCCACAAATTCCCCGCCGCAGGGGCACAAGGACTTTAGTGCGATTTTAGTAGGAGTGAAAATCTAGCCACGGTGCCCTCTCGTTCTTGTGGGTACCCTTGTTATCTGAGAGGCCCCCAGCAGGCTTCTGGGCATCAAGTTCCTCCTTTCTGACAGCTGAGGCCCCTGGCATGAGCTGCCCTAACCCTGAGGTGCTTTATGGGTTACAGAAGTAGGCCACCTCCAACATTAAAACACAGACATTCACACTCACACAGACAACACTCAACTAGAGCAAAACTCATAAACAACAAGCTCCGCAACTTATAGTGGTTTGGAAACTTTTAGACACAGTCTGAGAGTTTTAAAAAAAAAAAAAAACATCTGTGGCGCTTGACTTCAGGGGGGAAAGGTGTCTTCACCAAATGTATAAGGTCAAAGGATCACAAAGGTGTCATACGTCCCTTAATCTGGTTTGAACTTTGGATGTGACAGATGGTGGGATGCCTTCTGAAGCTGCTAATGAAGGTCTTGTGTGTCATTAGAGTTAATTTAATGGTAATAAAAAAGTGACACTCAATGATGAGACACATGGCAGCTTAGAACAATGACTTAACTAGTCATTGCTCATTTATTCACACCTAGAGACATCTTATTTGGACTTTCATAACACAAAATATGAAACAACAAAAATACTATGTATACTATCTATCTACTATTTTATGTGTATCTCTTTACGGTGCATGTGTAACAGTTGTCATTCAGTATACATGAGTTATTATCACCCAATCATATCACTTCCCAAGTATTCTTACTGCTTTGTTGATATCTTAGACATATTATGATAAGCTGTTCACAAGCGTCAGGATTTACTGTGCGTCGTAACTTATGCAGACGGTGAAACTGTACATCAGTCTCTAAGACATGGTTGAAAGACTACATTGGATACCAGCTTCTAAGAATAGTCATTAAATGGCTCCTGGGGATAACGTGTCTATGTAAGCCTGTCCTTGTGGTCACTGAAGTGGTCACTGAATATCCATGCAAAATAACCTGCTAAATCAATATCTTAACGCATACGGCATCTCCTAGGTATGTATGGCAGAGGGGGACAGTGTGAGAGGCACCACAGCTATGATATCTATTGTTAATGACCATCGTACCACAAGCAAACACTTATGTTAATCTTAGGAATGAACATAAATCATTGTGCAAACTGAATGTCACCTTTTTGGGCTTTCCATTCCGTTTTTATTAGGATGTATTCATAGAAAGTGTGTTTTTCACTGTATACTCACGTGGGGTATTAAAGCGGTGATACGACCTATTCTTATCACGAGCTACCGTTATCCTTATTACATGTTACGGGTTGGCGTTATACTTTTTACATGTTATGAGTTACCGTATGTAGGTAGTGGACACTTTCCCCTAATTCCACTCCTAATAGCACTTGCGCCCTTATTCCATTGATCAGAGGAATTTGAAAGTACTGCAATCATCTAATATAGTGCTGGTTAAAAATTGAGAGCGCCCTCTGCTGGAGTCTCATTGTTAAGAAGGATGTTTTTCTTTTTTACAAAACATTGCATTAAGAACTTCTGTAGGCCCAGCCTTGACCTGTTGACCATGCCATACATGTTCTATGTTGTGCTTATCTGAACAATTAATTAATTCCTTATCTACCGTTTATTAGCAGTGCCACTTATTCCCGTTAGGGGTCACAGGTGACTGGAGCCTATCCCAGTTACTTTCGGGTACATCTTAACTATAGTAGTTTAGTAAGTATCGACACCATAGCCTATGGGTGCTGACTTTTAGTCACACCCATCTGTAATTGAGAGACCCACCCTCCTTAGTCACAGCATGTAACAGGAGCCTGTAAGTAGCCACACAGCTGTCAGGTATTGTGTCGCAGCCCCAGGCAGTAAGGGGAGGAGTTATACATGTGTAGATGTACTTTGATTGGTCCTCTTTGTTGTTTGGTCATTCTAAATATCTGAGGTCATAAAGGTCCCATAAGAGAATTTTGTGAGACGCAAACCAACTTTCAGTCAGTATAATGTTAGTTTTGTTTGCCCCTCATTATGGTTTGAAAGGTATGTTTAGTCCCCCACATTTGTCCTGAGAGTGTAGTTTGACAGTTCCTGGCATGTGTCCTACCAGTTACCATAGTAACATCAGGTTTGTAAGTGAGATGACTCATCGTCTCATTCTGTTTACACTCACTCTCTGCACTGCGCACAGCCATACTGATAACACTTCAAATGCCTTCTTTCTGTTCCTTAGCTTAAATGTAAAACTATCCATGCTTTTTCTCTGTTTTTATCTCAGGGTATAACTTTGGGTCGTACCACCTTGGGGAGTTTAGTTTGAACACTGTCCAACTTTCCCAGAGGTACTCTACTGACTGCACTGGCTAATACACCTCAGCAGGAAGCCTTCACTTCTCATGAAGACCACTGTAGACTGAGCATCATATAGTACAGTAGGTAAGACACCAAAAGATACTCCCCCAAAGACTCAGTGAGCAAGTCTGACATGAATGGGAATGAACCTCAGCTTGCACTTTCTTGTCCAGCAGATGGCACCACATCCAACGATAAGAGAAGGATTTAGGAAAGGAGACTGTTGGCAGATGCCACATGGTGCCGTTATTCAAATCGAGTCAAGTTGAACTCTTGCAACTTAACACAATAAGAGGAACGTTTACGGCTAATATACCAATGAGCTGACAAGCAGACAAGCTGTTTAGAAAAGTTGTTTGATAAGCCACTGCTGTTGTACTTAACTACTTATTACTATTCCATCATTTTACTTACATGTATAGACACTTTTATCTCAAATTCCGTATAAATAATACATTTGGAAAAAACAGCAGAGGACCAATAATCAGAAGTGCATAGTTCTGCCATTGATGGAAGTGCAAGGACCCTTTTTTCTTTGTGCAGGGGTAACTAGGTTGGTAGCTGGTATATATAGTTGGATGATGCCCTGGACGTATATGGGGCCTGTCCTGTTGGCCACACCCTACTCAAGTGTCAGGGATTTGTGTCTGCTTCCTGTGGCAGGATGGGAGAGTACTGTGGCTAGGATGAGCATCTGGGGGGAAAATACTCTGTCCAAAACTGTAGGATCCTCTTTGTGTTGCATGGAGAATGCCTGCAGGTTGTCACTGAGCAATGCGTCTTTTAAAACCCAGGTTGTCATCGAGGACGACGCCTTGCCCGAGTTCTTGCCCGAGCGAAAGGCTGCTACACACATGTCGTATTTACTCAGTGCAGTCTTCCTGTCTTACCCCCCAACCCACCCAATGCCACCTTCTGCTTGGTATGCAGGAGAAGGATCACAGAGGCCACTTTTGTTTGTCAGCCCTCACAACCCCGCCCTCCATTTCAGCAGAGTGAATTCCCACTGTTTCTGAAGTCTTAGACGGTGATATGTAAATGTCTGTCGGAAAACACAGCCAGCCACCCTAGCATTGATTAGTGTTCCACAAAGACTCTGTCTGGAATTTATGCTCCAGACTTGGCATGGAGAAGCCTCAGAAAGGGCCTTTATCAGCCTTACCCTGTCTCCTGAGACAACACTTGTTAAAGTCGGGCCCTGGGATGAAAATCACACTCAGGTGCATGCCAATGCAGCAAACGCAGGGAGATCGGGTCATTCACAAGTTGATTAGACTGTGTAAGACCCAACCTCATCTATTTCAACAGACAGGATTTGGTCTGAATGTTCAGGAAGAGTAATGCCATGTTGGATAACAGTTAGGCAAGGTTTCTTCAAATTCCCCAGTTGACAGATCTTTATCTTAGAAAAAAATAACCCTGTAGCCGCAATGCTCCACTGCCTAATTTACGATTGCAGTGACTCTTGACAAGTTAGTGTTGTGTTTGTGTACTGCTTTTTTCAGACACACTTTTTTTCATGGTTTGGCTGATCCTACAACTTATATTCAGGTGCAAACTATATATACAAGATATATATACAAGAATGTATATTAAATATATGTATAATACTCTTAACACCAACTCAACACAGGCAAGCAACCAAACAACATAAAATATAGCTGAAAACCATAAACACTTAACCATAAACATTTACAAAAAACTTTATGGTTGCTCATAAAACAACAAAACAAATCAAATTCAGTTGGCTTTGCTTAATTGTGCTGTAGAAAGCTGGATGTTGTCATTCTGAACCATGGAATGCAATTTGTCATGCTTTTATTAGAAATTATGCTCTCAATGAGAATGATTGTACACTACCAGTCAAAGGTTTAGACACACCCTCCCAATCAAAGGAATGTGTCCAAATCTTTGGCTGGTACTTTGAAACATCCTAGTATAGAAAAAGGATGCCTGGAAGATGTGACCTTTAAAAGCCATAGATATATTACATTTACATACCTGAAGCGTTTGGATCACACTAGAAATCGATTAAGCTGTCAATTACTTTTTATGGTCAAGGTAACTTTTTCCAATTAAGTGTCACATTAAGTGTCTTGCGATAAAACTACGGATGGCCTAAGGTTAATTAAACATACCAATGTGTGGTATATGTTTTTATAAAACACAAACTATGATCCAATTTGAACAAGTTTCTGAGATTTCTTTCTGCTTCTATCGCTATTTTAATATATATGACTAATTCATCTAAAGGTAGGAGGTCCTCAGTTGCAGCATATGGTTCAGTGCAGGAACAAGAAAGCAGCTGCTTGATACCATCGTTAACACTGTAATATGGAACATATTTTAGCATTGTGTGTACATTGTGAGTCTCTGGCATCTACTTGTCAACACTTATCACATTGTCACTGATGGGAATTGATGGATGGTCAAGGTTTAGACTAGAGGATTTGAAACGGGCCTCTTACAGACACGCCCGCGCTGAGAGAAGCAGGTGATCCCTGCTGCAGCTCTTTATCATGCAGTGTGTGGAAGGCAAACCTACAGCTGTCAGTGTCTGTTTAACCAGAGATCCATCTGCACAGGGCAGGGAGGCACAACCACAGGGAGCTGAACAGCAGCTAGATAGGAACGCCTCCAGTTGTTGTTGAGCAGCTGAATATAGAATGAATCAACCACAACGTCATCCCACCCTGGAAGCTAAGATAGTGAGATTTCACTGGAAATTTTGCATCACACTTACTTGTCCAATTAAAATGCTAATTTGCGATTCGAACTGTCAATCATTCACTCCTAATTAGTGGTTGTGACCTGGATCATCCTTTTTCTGCTCCTGAAAGCCCAAGCCATTTTATTGTGTGCACTATTAAAACCATTGATTAATAGATAGTTTCTCCTCTGTCATAGCTGCTCCTCAATAGCTCTTCTTTAATTACCGACCCAGAACATGTTGGCTTGGAAGCGTTATTATTTTATTATTATTGGTGTTATTATTAAGTAACCATGTCTGCTGTTCATTCAGTTTCTCAGTGTGACCAGCACACATACAGGTGATCATCCTTTGCTATGTGCCTTGCCCAAAGTACAGTAATGTGATTGGGGGAGAGTGCAAAATGGATTCCAAATGCACGCCACCAACTTTGCATTTATAATAGCTGTGTGACCTAGTTTGAATTAAACCTACACATTCATAGCAACTCCCTTTACAGTTGCAAGCCACTTGAGATTACTTCTTATATGCCGCCCATGAGATTTGCTCTGTTTATAGAATAACAGCACGGCTGATGGGGATTTCCAATAATCTTCAGATAAATAAAAAATACAAATCTTGTAAACAGTCAAGCAATTCAGTGTTTTATAAAAGTGTCACAAATCGATCTCACAACTTGGAGGAACCACTTTCCCATAGCCACCGTATTGAATCAAACATTGTTTATGTCCTGCAGGGCAGAGATGAATACCATGTTAGAGAGGTGGATGACCAACACTGTGGATAGAGACAGTCTGCTCCCCTCCAGCACCTCTTGGGCAGCAGACAGCAACTCTATCTCTGCTTCGAACACAATGGACTTCATCTTTATTTCCAGATCGTCTAAAAGCAGGTAACAAAGAGTTAGCCCCAAACATTGTGGGTAACCTGAACATGAAGCATACATTGGGACTATACATTATTGTCTGATGAAAACATATCTGACTATAGCCCATGTGTGAGTATCCAATAGGATAAGGAGGTACTAGTAAATACGTCTGCCAGTTCATCTCTAGCAGATAACTTGGGCTCTGCTCTACTAACATTCAGCAGATAACAAATATTTGCAGATTACAGCATTTAGCGATAACCAATTTGGGTTGTATTCAATTTGACTGCCTTGTTGTGATTCAAATGAAGTGCTTCTCTCTTTAACGTCTTTGTGTAAACTGATTAAAGCTCACCCGATAATAAAGACGAGCTCCATCATGGGAAGAGGAGGAGAAGGCAGGAAGATGACATCAGTTAATCCGGCGTTTTAATTAAAGGCTCTCGTCCACAGCTCACCCCAAGGAACACGTGTGTAAGGAACAGATAGGCTTCCAAAGAAAACATGCATATCCCTGGTTGAGCGTCATTTTCTGGTGCTGCTTCTCTTTCTGGATGAGGTCTGATTGACACCAGCCAAGCGCATCCTGTTTATGTTTAACTGTTCAGCCTTTGTATTAGCATACTGGATGCTAATTAATGAACAGCAATGTGTTTTTGAGGACGCCTAGACCTCTGATAAGCAAGCAAAGCCCTCTTGCTGCAGAAGCGTAGGACTTACATCTGCAGAAAGGTTGTAAATAACATTATTAATCCCACAACTGCTTCTTCATATCTCCATAACTACATCTCTCTAATCTCCTAGATTTGCAACAGTATACTTTACATCAAGAAGGGATCTTAACGTGATATCTAGCTGTTCCAATGGATGGTTAAAGCTATTTTGTCTGCCTTGTGACCAATATTGATGATATGAAGAGATAAGCAAGCTTGTTTTTGAGCTGTTCAGGTGACAAATGTACTGACTCTTCAGTTCAACCCATCCCACAAAACCGTATCAAACCCTTTGCCGCACATGATAGACTAGTTAAAGACTTGATTGCTATGTTGCACAGCACTGCAATGGCTTTAGTTCACCGTTTGAAACATGTGGATGCTGCAGAGTCCTTCTGTGCTACCATAGAACCAGGAGGATCCAGAAGTTTAGTCTGACCATGAACATGATGGATGGGGAGCTCTCGTCACACATCTTGTCAAGGGTCACCTCATCTTGACAGGCACAGCAGGCTGTCTGGCTTCTGTCCTCCTTCACAGCCCTGAGACTCTGCTGACTCTGCATCGGCCATGTCAATTTTTTTTAACTGAATGTCGTTCCTCCTGTTAAGTAGTGCCAGTGTTAAGGGAGCCAGCTTTACTGTCCAGCTTTGGCTGAGGTTAGACACCTTAACGCCAAGGAAACCTGTTTGTGAGTGTGAGGTCCTGCATAAGAAGGTCCCATTATTGAAAATACTTACTGAAAATACTGTTGGATTATTAGCTATAACAGGAATTTATTTTCTATTTTATGATTAGGATGCAAAGGGAACTGCACTTCTTCGTGTGGTAAGGCTAGAAAGAAAAAAATAAGGAATACGACTATGATATATGTAGTGTATATTATTAACAAATTAGTGTTTGTTACTGCACCAATATATTGGCTACATTTTAAGAAAGCCAATTAACAGCTTTTAGGAGTCCCCTCTTTCTGTCCCCCACCTCCTATCTCTCTCTCTCTCTCTCTCTCTCTCTATCTCTCTCTCTCTCTCTCTCTCTCTCTCTCTCTCTCTCTCTCTCTCTCTCTCTCTCTCGCTCTCCCTCGTTCATGCTTGAGCTTCGCAACCGCTGAGCATATTCGAGTCGGTCAACATTGCATCGCGAAACCTTGGCCAGAGGACATACGATACAGAACTGAAACACAAATATGGTCGGAATGAAAGATCCTGCTTGCTTGCTGGTGCCCCTTCTTGTGTTGATCGGGTTTTCGATGCAGGCAGATGTGATCAGTGGGAAAGAGGGAGAAAAGGCAGGGAATTTCATGGAAGATGAGCAATGGCTGTCTACCATCTCTCAGTACAGTCGTAAGATCAAACACTGGAATCGCTTCAGAGATGTGAGTCTGCTCTTTTAATTGTTACATCATGTCACATATGTTTTCTATTAAATCTAGACAAAGATAAATCCATGCGCATGAATTTCATATGGATAAGGTTTTATCATAGGTTAATATCGGAAAGCAAAACTGTTTATTATGGGTAATTATATTGCTAATCGTATGATTCCACTTAATTCCAGTCAGTGTACACAGTGATCAGTGCAACATTTGTAAACACTAAAAAACCTAACAAAACTAATTAAAGTTACAACACACATAGTATATAATGACTGTGTATGCCAATTGAGACTCCTCAAAAAATGCATACATATGATGATGATACATTTTGTATTAAATAATTGTATTCAATTGTAAGGGAACAGTCCTGCAGAATTGCATCTAATATTCTAATCATGCCTTCTTGCACTGCTGTTAATGATATGACTTATTGTAATGAACTTACTGATTTTTAAATTCACAATTTAGTCAGTTAATCTGAGGTAGCCTACTTTAACCTACATTATTTCAACAAACAGGACTTGTTAGATACCATGTGAAAATGAATCAACATAAGTCATGTAAAGTGGAAATCCATGATATTTGAGATCCTAACAGTATTTCATTGTATTTATAGACTTGTTTCTAGAGTAAAGACATCATGTTTACAATGTAGAATAGCCAACTCTACGTAATTGAACAGACTCATTGTTTAATAGAATCTAAACATATTTTTTAGGGTTATCTGAAATTAGGAACATTGCAACTAAGATACTGCTCAGATCCTAAGGGGAACTTGGATATTCTGCCTGGAGCTGTGTTTGTATTTATCAATCAATAATTATAGATTTCATCACTCCTTCCCATGCATTTAAAATGTTCTCTGGTACAGTGGGTGACCATCGAGGAGGCACTAGACTATTTCCTGTTGCTATTTGTGGACTCTCCCCTCCAGTAGCAATATTTGTGCTTTGAATCCAAACATGCTAAAGGCAAAGCATTTTCCAGAGCCCTAACGACCAGAGGATAGGTGAGGAAAACACAACCCTCACGTGTCAACCATCAGGCAAGCTGGCAGGAAGTGGGGTGTGGCTGTTCCACGATAGTGGTACACTTAGAGAAGCCTCCCTGCTTGCCAAGGACAGAACACATGGCATGAAACCGAGCAGCGTGCCCTCAGAGAGGGTAGTTGGTTAGCAACGGCTTTAATCCCAGCCTCCACCATAACGACGACATGGTCACTAGATCCCGATGCCAGGGCAACGTACTCTCAGAACAAAGCAACAGAAATCTCTGTGAATTATTAACACAAAGGAATGACACTGTGATTGGACACTCACTGTAGACTGATGGATTGCCCTTTAAGATTAGTTTGCCCCTTACTTTGCAATATAAAGCAATGCTGTCTTTAGAAGGCTGTGTGAAGACTTGTAAGAAGTTTTGTAAACGTTAATTGCTGTACGACCCTGCAAATATGTAATGTGATGGAAGTTGCATTTCAAAAAAAGGTCATGTCACTGTGTAAAGGACTGGATTTGAATCGGATTGGTTGGTTTGGCCTTGGCAGATGTCTGAATTGAATTGATTAGCGCCATGTTATTTAACAAGGCTAAATAATGAGAAGAAACAATGCAAGCAAGCTGGTGAGACAGGAGGTGTCGGAGTAGTGCAGAGCAGTAGGCAAGGTGTTATACGCTTCTGATTATGGACCATGCAACCCTCAAAGTTGTCATCGCAACCCATTTCACAAGTCAACTAGCACTGACAATATCACGGTGAATATTTCCTTCGCACTCTGTCGTAGAAAGATGGCTAAGATTACACCGTTATTTCACGAGGAGTGTCAAGAAACAGAAAGGTCAGTCTGTGAAGATGGGCCATAGAAGAACAAGCCTCACTCAAAAGCCCATTATCACATGACAATGTAAGCCACTCAAACTCAACACTCAATGCTATCAGCCAAAACTCGATGATTATCATTAGAAAAAAGAAACCTGAAACAAGCCTGTTTTTCAGTGGCATTCTGGTGCTTGAACGCCATCCTCCTCTGCTTTGGGGCCGAACCCAACCCAGGCGGACAATGCTCTGCTGTCTCTCTCCACAATGCAAGCAAGGAGCTCATTAAACTGCAGAGCTGCAGCCACAGAGGGCCTGGGATCCCACCTGTTATACTGCCAGCTACATTTTTAATGAGGGGAAATTGCTACATCCTTTTCTCTGCAATTGGCTCCCGAGTTCCTTTTGTTTTTATGATTAGTACGTGGAATCGTTCAGCCTGGTTGTAGTGAGGGGAACTGGTGCCCCATGAGAAGCAGCCCACCTCGTAAATTTAGGACAGTGGTTCCTGGATTTACAGTGATAAACCATTGATTGAGGTAGCAGCGGTGTTCTTGGATTTGAGCCCACATTTTGTATCTTTTTTTCCCTTTACACTGCAGACCAGTAATAATGTTATCCATATATTTTACAGTGGAACAGTACATGGAAATTGCATGAATAGGACTTGCAATAAATCAATTGCATTTGCATTGGAGTCTGCTTGAAAAAGAAGCACCAAGAAGGGCAGTGTGTTTTCCCAGGAATGGTAGCCAACTGCACTGGTGTTCTGTACATGTCATTAGGCTGATGCTAGGCTACCACTGACCCCTGCTCCTTTACCAAGTCCACAGCCTAAATGGTGTGGAAGCTCCTCAGCAACAGGGCTCAAACCTTTATTAGCCTCCCACAAGACTCATGCTTAAGCGCTAACAGCAAATGCAATTATGGATTGGAAAGATTAGAGTGAATGCAAAGTCCATTAGGTGTTGATATGTAATCAAACTCCCAATTAAAAAGTGTGCAAGCACAGAGAGAAAATAGGAAAAAGACAGCAACAATTAAATGAGCGATCCACTAGGAAAATCCTAGGGTTAGACTATCAAATTTTGCATCCATAGCTTCCTGCATGAAGAATATAAATTGTATCCAAATGGCAAAATTGGTGGCTGTTTTTTCTCTACTGTTGCTTTGAACAAAAGATAACAACGCTGGCCTGTTGACATGTATGCTGGAGGTAAATGCCAAAGGGGCTGCTGATATGCTGAGCTGGAAGTCTTCGAAGCAGAGGAAACTCAATTAAAAGATGTGTGCCTGGTAAATGCGGGTGACTCTTAATTGATTAGAGAGGCTGTTCCTTTGGTAAGTTATGTTTGGTTCCTGAAGAATAATTCACAGCCGCCTAGCTCAGAGAAACCCATTGCGAAGGCTCTTAAACCCAGGCTGTATAACAGAGTAGCTTTTTATAGTTACATGTATTCCACAGCCCATTTGTTATTTACTCCAAAAATTGCCAAGATTTTCTTTTACATTCCAAAGTATGCTTCTGAATGGTCAATATGCTATGATTAAATTGGGCTGTGCCTTTATTGTTAGCAGCCATATCTCAGTTCCCTGTATTGGAACACAACTGCACAAATGGTTGGAATTCCATATTGCTTCACAAACCTTCTTGCTATTTGCTGAAATGTCAGGCAGAATAATTAGACTTTCCAAGGTTCTTCCTTTGGCTTTTGTCATTCATGCATTATTTATTGTGACATCTGCTTGAAAGTTGCCTCTGCAGCATCGAAGCACTTTTCGCTTTGCCGACAGACAGATAAACGGAGCCACTCTTCTGCTGGTTTTGTCTTTATTCAGTGACTATAGATGCCCTCTGTGGAAGACATTACAAACGGCAGGTGTTTCCACAGGGTCTGAAACATAATAAAGGACAAACACCCACTCTGGGCATGAACTGTTCAGCCTCCTGCCTTATGGGAGAAGATACAGGAGTCTTAAAAGCAGGAAAAACACACTTAAAACCAGTTTTTATCCATGAGCTGTGATGACTCTGAAGGGGGACAATACATGACATAAGATCCTCCATTATGATTTAACATGCAATAACTTTTGAATGTTCAATATACCATTTTATAACATAACATAAATAACTGTTTTAAAAATTATTAATAATTTATAGTTTTATAGATATTAATGTTTTATTATGTGTGTATGTGTGCTTAGTTTTAGTTATTTGGCACTGATCAGTTGTGGCACTTGTACTGCTGTCCAATGACAACAAACTTATATTCTATTCATAAACCCAGGAGCCAATAGAGACTTTACCGATCTAATGAAGTAGAGTAACCTAGTAAATACTCTTATTTGAAGGTGATGAAAAGTGATGGACTCTGGTGCTACACATCCCCTGTTTATGCTCTCGCTACGAAAAACAACATTATAAATGCATTACAGACACTGAGTGGATAGAATCAATAGTGACTGAAAATACAACAGTGCAGGTGTGGCTTCCTAAATGTATACCCTTCCCCATATGTCCTCAACACAACACTCCCAGTCCCAGAGCTGTCCTAATTGCTTATCTGGACTTGTCTGCTTTTTCGAAGGCAAACACAGGTCTAGAATTCCATTTAACCAGGGCTAAATATACTATCGCCTATAGAATAATAATTGCATGTCCTCAACTGAAGAGAAAGAGCTGTTTTTCAACCTTTTGTTTGCTGAACAAACCAGAAAGCCAACTTCAGAGCCTTCACAAACACAGCTTTGCAAAATCCAGATGAGGATAGCTAAGTTGGCTGAGTTAATTACAGCGCTGATTCCATCTTGTTATCATAGCTGTATGCAGGCATAGCCTCAGGAGTCTTTGTTCTGGTGATACGTGGATGTCCTCAGGGTGCCATCATTGTGGTAAATCCTTTATGACTCACATGCTCCTAACAGCAGATGTTTTCACGTGTGATGTCTCAACTTGTACAACTAATGAGGATGGATGTAGAGAGTGATTTGCTGTCCCTTATATCTATCATAGACT
Organism: Neosalanx taihuensis; assembly: GCA_030340665.1. Taxonomy (NCBI): domain Eukaryota; kingdom Metazoa; phylum Chordata; class Actinopteri; order Osmeriformes; family Salangidae; genus Neosalanx; species Neosalanx taihuensis. Next base: position 2,533,440 of record CM059303.1, read on the forward strand.
ACGAGAGAAACCTTTGGAGTAACAGTGGCCGACATAATGGTGTTTGGGTCAAATTGTCATTGATAAATGACGTTGGTCTATTCTGCTTTAGGCCAAAACAGTGTTTCATCTAGAAACAGCAGGGAAACATTGTACAATGAGATGAGGGAGCTATGGGAACTTGCAGGACATGCTCTTGCCTGGAGAAACAATCAGCACCATCCTTGTTCACGCTCACTAATGTCAAACCAAGGTTGGCACTCCTGTATGTGAGAATTAAATGTTACCTAATTCTTTCTCAATGTTCCCTCAGTACACGAAGCTATAACCATGCTATTTGTTATGGTGGAAGGTCAGTTTGCTCAGTGTACCTGTCAGTTAGTATATCCACAACTGGGATGGAGGTGTGTGTGTGTGTGTATGTGGATAAGATGTAGAGACCTGCCTTTCCAAAAGGAAGTATTTAACATAACATGGTATCCAAATATACTTGAAGGTTTTGGTTGTGTGAGGCAGAATTTTGCTGTTGAGTTGTTTTATGGACGTGCTGTATTGAAGGTAATTACCTTAAGCAGGCAAATCATATAAAGTATTTGATTTGCTATATTGGAATCCAGGTCTCCATTTCCAAACAACCTCCAGTTTTCATAGAAATGCTTGGCTTTATTGGCGATGTAGTCTTTAAGCTTGAGCTCAGTAATAGATACTGGGGGGAGATTGACAATATCATCAGCCTCAACAATGCCATTTAGTTCTCCTTCCATGTACAGACAAAAGGTATTAAATTAAACAAGTCATCTTGCATATTTAAGTAGATAAATGAGTATCTGTCCTTGTGATTTACTCTCCCAGGAGGCTGCCTTTGGCCACCAACTGTGGTTGTTATTACCATTGTCTTCACTCACTGTTCCACTGTTAGTAATAGTCCTTAATCTGAAATGACTTTGCGGCTCTCTGTTACCCACCAAGTGAGTTTAATTAATTCACCCAGCAAGTCTCTATGACAACTGAACGAGGGAAACAATTAATGCAATGAGAATCAAACTGACTTGAAACAATTCTTTAAATTTGTCAAACTGCTCTTTGGTGGATACTGGCAACCACAAGATTGAGTTCAGACAGGCTTGAATTAAATAGTAAAAAGTTGCCTGAAGCTGTCAATCCCACTACTTTATTTTTCAGGGTTAGTTATCTGTGTGTAACATGTTGTACTGAAGTTCTTCGCTATTGTTCAACAGTCTTTTCAAATTACATCCACTGCAAGGCATAAAGAAGCTCTAACTTTCTAATCAGTGATATGTGAAAAGGCTGATTTAAACAAGCAAATCAGTTTTGGAATTCATTCTGCGTGACTTTCAAAGCAGGTATGTAGGTTAATTTTCAACTGTGGGTGGGACAATGTAATATATAATGAAACATACTCCTTCAAGGTTGTATCAACTTAGCATGGTGAATGCATTTAGCCTGAATTGTAGCATTGCGTTGTACAACATTCCCATAACCTTGTTTTTCCCAGAACTGAACAAGTGAAGTCAAAATACAACATTGTATGCAGTATAATAGACCATTGAATGAAGGATTGTGCACAGACTTCATTGATTTTTCTAAATCTATTTTTGTTCACTGAAATAAATTACGTTGTGTATACTTTGTTCTCAATAGTTCATATTCATACCAGTTATGAATCAATTGAATACAAAGGTAACTTAAATGGCCTCTTTGAAATGCACAGATCTCTGGTATCTCTCCACTCAGACTACTGGAGAAAAGTTGATTCAGTTATACATATGCATGGGAAGCCCAGGTTCAGCTTGGTTCATCGTGCTCAGCCTGGCCCATGGATCAACTCATAGCGTATGCAGAGGCAGCAAAGATGCCCTTCATGCTAAGCTCTCGACGAGCTCCCTCGGGTTTCATTGTGGAGGAGCTCGACCTGAATTCTCACATTTCCTCTCGGTTTCCGCTTCTTTGTTTTCCGCAAATGGGAGGGGAGAGAGATAAGGTGCCGTTGGGACATTAACCCCACGGCTCATCCTGAGTCTCAGTCTTACCCCAGGGGCCACTGGGATCCATCTCCCAGGATTACAGATCATTCCACTACTTTACTGATTTACTTTGAGCACGTTTCTGATGCTTCTGTTATCTGGAGCATGCAGTGTTTCTCTCTTTCGCTACGGCTGTAGCTTGTTGTCGCTGGTCTTTGATTCGCTTCTCTACTTAAATGATTATAAGAGATGGTTGGAAAGACTATAGAAAACATAGGCTTTCTTGTGTGATGCAGCTATCTGAAATCCTGTGATTTTGTTGTTGTTGCTAAATGGCATTTGACAGCTGGTCATGATGTTACATCTCTGTGTGGGTGAAAATGGCAAATTGTGTTCTTTGTTCTGCCTATTGCTCCTTTGTTGAAGACCATTCTGACATGTCAGTTACAATACTTATACTGCTTTGGATAAACATCAAAGGTTGAGCATCACACATTCTTTTTCAGGCTGCCTTTGTTTGGTTTGGGGACCTGGAAAGATGAATATGTCTTTCTCCTGCATCAAGATGGTTGCCAATTAAAAATACACCGTGCACTGCATTGCACACAAGCACCTTACCTTGCAGAATAACATGCCTCTGTAAGCCTATAGGCCCAGAACACTCTGGCTCAGATGATCAATTTGATTCAGCCCTGTGTTGCCAGCCTGCGTCTTAATCCTTTAGACTGAGACGTCTCAAGTCTCTCATCACGGGAACAACAGTGAAGTTCCTTGTTTTTAATGTTCACTGCCTGCGTCTTTACCAAAATCATTGTATCAATATAAGAATCGTAGCAAAGGGGGACGATCACAGCGGAATAAGATAGCTACAGGAAATGACCCATTCCATTCACTGTCATAGTTGGCCATTGATATGAAGAAATCAGGTATCCTTTGTTGCTTTCCTGAGTGAAAAAAATGCTTTCTAGCCTTATACACTTGCAGGTCCTGGATTTGCGGCTGTTGATGTGTTTCTAAGTGGAAAGATCTACCGTGGGTCACTGTCAATGGCATTGCCTCCCCTCTGCCCCCCTTTATTTTTCCCCACAGGCAAACAGAACGGGGCATTATCTCAACTGTTTGGAACCAGGGTGCTGTAATAACATGGCAGAGTCAAAATGTACTGCTCCAGAGAAACTGGGAAATTGCCTCAAACAGCTACTGCTCTTTACTAACCTCTGACTGAGCAGACAGGGACAGCAAACTACCTTCTCTGCTCCATGATAGCAAAACCTATCTCTGTCTGAAAGTGGAAAGATTAGACACCACTGGGTGACAAGACACTCTCCAAAAGATACTCCACTAGGGAAGACTGATGTTGTGGCCCCCAGTACCCAAAATTGGGCAGGAGTAGAGTCAAATAAGCCTTTTTATCATACATGGTGTATAAAATCACAGGTCTATCCATCCATCTGTTGAAAGAGAAGTTGAATGCTCTTACCGATATCACAATAGCAACAAATGTTAAACTTTACAATAAAAAATATACTTCTAAAGATGACACCAAGGAAATAACTGCTCTGGAATCTTCTAGAAAACCGTAAGAACAGATATTTGACAAGCAGACATTGAGCATGTCTCTTGTCGGTTTGACTTGGCACTGCACAATTTCAAACATTGTTCAATGTTCTCTATTAGTGTATGGAACAGTAGGTTGTGTGTGTGTGTGTGTGTGTGTGTGTGTGTGTGTGTGTGTGTGTGTGTGTGTGTGCGCGTGTGTCCATCCGTGTCAGTGCCTTTCCTTGGTCCCAACCCAGACTAATTTCAGCAATAGATGAGCCAGAGTTACAGTAAATTTGCACTTGAAAGTTCACTGCAGAATGGAAATGCAGATTTGTGCTGTGCCATTCTGTCTCAGTTGGAGGATTTTGCAGCCAGTCTGTAGAGAGGTTCTGCTGTAGCAGCACTTACTATAAACACCCAGAGCCTGAAAACATATTTCAGACACATTTTATATTGCTCTTCTGTCTTTTGTAAGTAATTACACAGCTATTTAATTGATTTAATAACATATTTCATTCAGTTGTGTATTGCTATTTGTGGGCCACTAGAACATTAAATGGAATTGACCAACATGGCTTTATGTCACATAGTATTTAAAAGTGTTATTGCTTAATTTCATGATTTATTGTATATAGCCAATCAGAAAAGTCAATGTTATTTGACTTTGTAGCTTGCTATTTTACGATGATTTAATCATCCATTGACAATTTTCTTACATACCAGGACTGCACACAGACTGGACTTAATACTGTTCCGAATCGAATTAGGGGTAGTGTGTGTGTATGTGTGTTTAAAGGGAAGGGTAGGTAACAGGGGTATTTCTGTAACTAACAGATGCATCCCAGCCAGGGTGAGATAGACATTAACTCAGAGAGCTCAGTCAGGCTTGTGGCCAAACACTGTCAGTCTAATACCGCCAAACGGTCCTGCAGGAACACACACAGCATCTGGATAGTCAAGCTCCATTAGCCAATGAGCTCTGTTTTACACTGGCTATGTTACAGCCCCTGCTGACAAATGGCAGAAGAGGTGCTGTCCGTGATATGAATCCCATAACTCAGGGGACCTCCATCGTGAACATCATACCCCCACTGCTCCTCTCCCTCAGACTCTGTCCCCTCATCCCACTCCCTCCCTTGCTTCACAGCGTCCTGTCAGGACTTGCTGTAAGCTGTGGAAAAGCTTTAGAGTACAGGGTGGGTAGCGTTAGCTTTCAACCTTGCTGAAGGGTGAAGAGCCAGGCTAAATGCAGCACAGTCTGGTGTCCTTGATGTCAAACTGCTGTTGGGGGAGATAAGGTTCGTAAGTTTGTAGTCTTGTCTCGTGCTTTTGCTTGAAACTGAAGGCCAAAAAAACAAGGTCACATATGGAACCTGAGGCCAGGATAATGGTGTGAAAGAGAAATGTGAATGTTATACTCATGACATACCGAACACTGAATTCCAATGAGGCGGTTTGGATAGCCTGTCATGTAATGTTGTCGATGGTTGATGGTTGGTGGCCTTGTTGAACTCTCATTTTCAACATAGATTTCTATCACAGAACTCCATTCAAATGTCATGGTTATTTCTGGTGTGCTAAATTCCAGTGCACCACCTTAAATGGCATTGATTGTACCTTAGCGCTACTGCAGTCTTTCAAATGCCATTCACAGATGTTATTAAAGTTCTCATATTGAGTGTCACTCAATCTTCACTTGTTTAGATTTCACAAGAGGAGTGCAGTCTTTTTTTATTTTATAGGTTTCATTTCCCCCTCTACAGAAGAAGAAAAGCCATCACAGCATTGCGTGTGTGAATTCGAGACTGGTGTTTTTCCTCACAGATTTTGGACCAGGCCAATTCATTGATACGGCAAAAGATATATTTACCTCAGAGGAGCGGGTTGTGAGATGAAACCTCGGGCCCTACTGCACCCCTTTGATAAATACTTATGTCAGATTTTATAGCTTCCCATTGCCTTTTTTGCTTTCCTTATGTGGGCTGTAAATTGTTTGTAGTGATATATATATTATGCCCAGTTGCTGCACTGCTAACTAGACAGGTATGTGTTTCCAAGAATTATGTTTATTTACTACTCTGACTAACTGGACTAGACTATAGGGGCTGTATTTCTTCCTAACATACCAGGCTTCTAAGCAAACAAGTATGGAGAGCTGAATCCGCGTAGGGATGTGTGCTGTAAACGACCTTGGATTGAAACCAGAGCGGTGTAGTAATGAAATGAAAGCACAGCTCACTGTTGACTTAAGGATATATTTAATTAGACCAATATCTGTCTGTGCTGTGAGCCCCTGCAGAACTCTTGAAATAATATGTCTTTTAGAGTCTGTCAAACCTTAAGGATGCCCCAAATGACTTGGTTGGTGCATGTGCTTTGATGAGTCAAGGCAGCTGAATTTGTTTTCAAGGCCATTGTCTGGGTTTATGGCATTTTCCCAACTATTCAGATAGCAGGTGGATGGACAGTTGTAAACACAGTAAGAGAATGAGACTCACTGATTGGGACCCCTGCCAACACACAGAAGAAGCAGATCATCATCCTTCGTTAATAGGCCCCCATAATCCACTGTGAATGTCTTGTAGAAGCCTTGGAGGGGAGGCAGAAAAACGACTCTATTTGCAATCATTTCAAATTAGGAGCTGACAGCAATAACTGTAATAACTGAATGGAATTGGAATGGTTGTTTTATTGGTACTTTTTGTTTTTTTCTCTAACAATTACCTTTTCTCTCTCTCTCGTCTGTCCCACTCTCTCTATGTCAAACTCTTTCCTGTCTTTCTCCTCACTGCCACAGGAAGTGGAGGTTAGTAACTGTTTGTAAATCATTCTAGTGCCTGTTTTGCTTTTCATATGATGTCTCTCTTAAAAAGCACAACTGTCCTTAGAGAGCCTCATGCAGAGTTTATAAATCACCCGCTGAGAAAAAAAGCTGCCAAATTGTTACTGCAGGGAATTTGGACTTGTAGTTATATACATAATTAGGGTAAACAATAATGATAATCAGTGATGTAACTCTACAGCTGAGGTCGGTCTATAAATATGGCCTCTGCACCAATGAGAAATCCGAGATATTTGGTCAAATCTACACTTTGGGATATTTGGGCTTGGTTTTTATTTAACAAAATGACGACTGCTGCTGATCTCAGTTGGATGGCTCTGAAAGCACATCTGTTTGAAGTTCTCTAGTGAAAAAGGCAAAATGCAAAGCAGTTGTTAAATGTTTGCCTTCAGTACACTTGTTCTGCTCTTCTCTTTATCTTTTGTGTTCAACATGCCATCATGGCATTTGACCTTCATGTTGCCATTGGTAACTGTTAGCTCACTGACACCCTTCTGATTTATCTTCAGGATGATTACATCAGGAATTTGGAGGAGAACCCTGGTTCAGATGAAAGTAAGTTTCTTTTCAGTATATATATTATTTCTGGTTGTGAACATCAGTACAGTCGCCATCACAGTTGGACTGTCTGTGAGTATTTAGTGGCTCATTCCTCTTACTGGTGTCGAAAGTGCTCCCTGTGGATATTTCAATATTCATGTTATTACATTTAAATATTATAATTATTCATCAATTGGTTCCTGACCCAAATATCTCCTTTGGTTCAGGTACAACAATGCAATGTAATCCTAATGAAGTGGCACTGAAGCAAGTCTTTTGTCAAAAAACACATTTTGCAAAGTGCTTGCTCCAGGGCTGAATGTCTCGGTCCATTGGCTGTGGAAGCCAGACTGCAGCTTGATAGACCAGTGTTGTGATTTTAGCAGGAGTGGGAGCTTTCAGACTGAAATCCATTAGTGGCTGTCTTAGGGTGGAGAGTTTATATAATTGCCTGTGTTCCTATGGAGGCTCAGCAAAGTCCCACGAGGCTCCATTTAACACCACAGGCTCTGCTCCTGAGAAAAAAACACCAATCATCTCACATCTCAACTGCTCAAGGAGAAAGGAGGAGATTTAGGAGAGTGTTAGAACCCTCCTTGTACAGGGCCTACCACAAGTCCATCCGATATTTAGATAACTGGTGTGTGTTTTTTTTGGTACAAAATAAAACTAATGAGTTGAGAGGATGAATGTGCAGAGCATTAAGCCATATCCTCTGACCCCAACTGGTCTGATGTGAAACACACTTCATTTTTGGCATCAGTAATTTCGTTGAGAGGTGTGTGTGGGAGGTGTAGCTTGCTTCCTCACAGCACTCCTGCAACCTTACATCAGAGACAGATGAAAGCCTTGGCCTCGAAGGGGTGAGAAGAGAAAAATCAGATCTCCTCAATATGATCTTAGTCCTCTTGTTTTAACAACATGGGGAATTGCTAATGTCAGCACCCCAATATGAATCCACTTAGTGTATCTGTAGGCATTATTCATTTGAATAACATTGACCCATCCCCTAACACACATCCCCCATTGGGAGCAATTCTGCAGTCCTAATTGATCAGGACCCTCTTCATCATGTAAGACGACAGCAAAAGTCTGGTATGGCTGCAAACTGCTACCCTTGGAGTTTTGCAAAAGACCTTTCAACATCAGAGAACACCACACAAGTGGCTGATTTAGATGTCAGCCGCCACATATAGCCTGAGGTGTGTAATGAGGGTCATTATGTCTAGGAACTGACAAACTGCTAGTAGAACTCAAGTATAAGGTGAGCTTGTCATATATGACCCTGAAGCCATGTTTCTGAGCAAAACATATTTCCTGTTCCCTTTGATTTAAGACAAGTAGGCCTAATTGCATAAAATGCAAGTCTGTGCTTAGTCACATTCCATTGCGAATGAAGACTGTCCTTTTAATCAAGTTGGATGCAGCCACTCGCTTTACAGTTATCTATTAAGTTCAGCTGTCTATAAAGAAATATGCCATTGTCAAGCATGTCAAGGATTTATCTTTCTAAATCCAAATTTAGCTCTAATGGAGTGCTGTAACTTGCTGAAAGGTACTTACATTTATTGATTGAACGTTGGGCCCCCAATTATGTTATATAACAAGGAATAAACCTCTGATATGGCAGTAATTGTATGACCAGTTCACTTTACGCTTGTCAAATGAAGCATTCATTGTCCAAGGCTTTTAGAATTTCTTCAGAGGGAAAATAATTGTAGAAGAATTGTATTGGTTTAGTCTTCTGTGTGTTCGCTTAAGAGTAATTACATGCTAGGCTATTCTACAAAATCACTTGTGATAAACAGAAAGGTTCGAAAATAGATTTGTGAGGGATTGTTTTTTTGTCATCTTCATTTATTTATTGGAATTGTCTTAGTACAAAACAGATATCGAAAAAATACAAAAATGAAATTTCATAAAAATACAGTATTTGGACAATCTTGTGATTAATGCACATTAAGGATTCATCTTCAAGAGGTTGATGTCAGTGACCTAATGACCAACAAGATCGTCATATTCATCCATAAAACCATATTCTTTCGTTGCTGAATCAGACCAGATCAGAGGTGTGGATGTTCAGATGCCCTTTTACCACAAGTCAAATCTGTTTAGTTTGAATTTTTTCCCTGTCCCTTAAATATATTTAATAATTTCAGGTTTCAAGCCCCTGCACCATTCAAAATTGCGGTTAGCGAGGGATTGTAGGAGGTAAACTGGAAGTACATGTAAGGGGCGTGAGTGAGCTGCAAATCACTGTCCAGAAAACTACTATCAACACTCTAGGCTGTGTTTCTATGGAAACATGGACATGCCTTGATAAGCTCTAAGCTGTAGAAAAATCTTCGAAAGGAACAAGGGGAAAATTGAAAACCCTGTCTGTTAAATCCACAGTGTCACTGTGACAATTTTGACTGGAAGAAAAAAGCAATTTGAGTGGAGGATGTAGCTCAGTGGTTAGATTGTTTTACTGCAGATTATGAAGCCATAGGTTCAAATCCCTCCTGTGCTGTATTGGATAAAAGCATCTGCTCCATAAAAAAGAAAAACACATTGATAAGTTCAGTCATTGATCTGCAACATAAATATGCGTATTTCTCTGAAATTGCTGAAATTATGTGTGTATGTTGTCTGTGTTGCACAATGGACTATTGTTTGTGAAGAAATGGCAATTGGAAACAGCTACAAGCGAGACAAAATGTAGACACACTTACATAACCCTTTGGCTACAGCATTTCCTCCTGCAAGTGTTTTGAATTTGGAAACAAGTGTTTGCTTGTGCATCCACTGTGTGTTTGCCTGTGCCTGGTCCCTTCCCTGCTGGCTCAGGACTGTTCAGACATCGCCCTCCTCCAGTGTCACACGTGTTTGATACAAAACAGCTACTTACAAGTGACTCAGGATCTAACAGCTCAGATATCCTTCACTACCCAGCACACCACTGTCACCTGACAACTGATGTTCCAGTACTCTCTCACAACATCTCCTCATAGAAGATGGAGATTGTGGACACATATTTGCCTACCTTCAGTCCTCAATGAAACATTCAACCTGCCGTGATAGAAATAATGAAAGATCAAAAGGTTGCGTGTTTGATTCCCGGCTGTGGCTACATGAAGTTGTGTCCTTGGGCAAGGCACTTCACCCTACTTGCCACTGGGGGGAATGTCTCTGTACTTGCTGTAAGTCGCTCTGGATAAGAGCATCTGCTAAATGACTAAATGTAAATGGTGGATATTGTAAAGATTGGTGAGGAAATCCAGGGAGAAAGCTGCTGATGTGTTGTTTACACACTGTTGAATCACATCAAACAATCTGCCCCGACTCAAAACAGCTGCAAACGATGTTCTTTTTTCCCAGCTCTAAATAAAAGCAACAACAAAAGAGGCAGACCTTCATGTTTCACCACTCAGGAAACGTGCATTGCTCTATTGACTAATACTCTTTGTGTATCTGCGTCTCACTGCTGTGCCTTTGTGTCTGTCTGGACCAGCCGTGGACACAACCAAGGACCCCTGTCAGAAGGTGAAATGCAGCCGCCACAAGGTCTGCGTTGCCCAAGGTTACCAGAGGGCCATGTGTGTCAATCGCAAGAAACTGGAGCAGAGGTGGGTGTAATCTGTCAGGCAGGGTGACAAAGCTTTTCCAGGTAGTTCCCCCTGATTTAACAGAATGTCTCCCTTGGGGACTGATGTATCCATCCCCCTGTTGTTAGACTGTGGATAGGCTGTCCCATGGTGTGTTGTCGACAGCCAGCGTCTGTCAGCCAGTCCTATGAGCAGCTTTTTAGAGCTCTATTGATTACATCCCTGTCACCGTGCCAGAGAAAATACAGAATGAGGGTTGATGTCATTCTAGCTAGAGCACTCACAACTGCATCGCTATGATTAATTCAAAGCCAACACTATAAATACCTGGAAATATTAATAAGGACCTGAAGAACATATACAGGCTTAACCTGTGGACACTGTTGCAGTGGATGTACCTCCGACTTACTTAATTGGTGAAATTACTGTGATAAAAATTATATTTTGCTTGGAATGTTTTTATATATTCCACTCCTACAGTTTGTCCGGTGGACACATAAAACAGATATCCCCTTAGTTTGGTGTTGTCGCAGGCCGATCAAGATGATTTATTTGGTGAGGTAAATCCCAAGGATCAGTCTAAATAAACTTAGATAACTCAAAAGGTGGGCTGAAATATAGATATATAAAATATATGAATATATGAATTGTAACTGCATTTTTGGATAGGGACAGTCCAGCCTCATGGTTAAACATTGAGAAGCTTGAACTTAATGAGATTATTCAAATAAATATTTTATCCAAATGGAATGCAAAGTTGCTATAAATGCTACCCCCCCCCCCCCCCCCCTAAAAAAAAAGTGCGCACACTCAGTTCAAATTCGGGTCTTCGGGTCACCAAAACCTCCTTGTGGGGAAATAGGCTTAATCCTATCTTATACAAGAAACTTAGTGTCTTGGTCTGGAAAAGGTATCACTTACTTGGAGCATTAGTATACGGATGGAGCATTAGTATATGGATTCCTTACAGCAATTAAAACTGAAATATCTATCATATTTACCCTTTGTCAGTTCTGGTTCTAGCCAGGCGTGTCAGTTTCTCACTGGAATTCCACATGATTAGCAGTCCTTCTCGCTTTTGAAAAAAGGGTAGAAATGTAATGGAGTGGAATAGCTCTGCTGCAGGCATCGATGTTCAGCGGCAGGCATTTAATAAAGCTATTTCAATAAAGAGCTTCGTCTCTGCTGACGAGGGAGACAGGAGTGTGAAATAATGTACCGTGAGAAGTGGCACCAACCGAGATTGATTAGGTAGAGGATACGGCAAGGCATGCTAACATGTGAGCACAATCTCACTATTAGAGGAAGAGGATGCGCCCACATACACAAATCATTCATGGGTAGAAAAACAAATCAGTGGAATAAATTAGAATAATTGTCTGGGAGAATAGTACAGTATAGGAATGTTGCCCATGTTTCCTGGGGCTGTGGAGAAGGGGGAAAAATGGATGATGCTTAGTGGTAGGTTACCCCCGCTTATCCCCACGCCACTGGTTCTCTTATGGAAGCCCTTTTAACTTAAAAAAAGATACGAGTCTAATGTGTTAACCTTGGGGAGGGTACAACAGTACTATCAGTACAACAGTTTTATCAGTACAACTGCCTCAACTTAGGGGCCCCCAGTTGAAATGGCCAAGAACGTCCCCTGCATCCACCACCAGGTAAGATCAGAAGTGGGTATTATTTCATTTTGGTTTGCTTTCGCCAGCAGGATCAGACAACCAGGATTGAAAACCAGTGAAACAAGCTGCAAGCCATGCTCCGGGACTGCTTCCACAGCAGTCTGCGGCTCTGACGGACACAACTACGCCTCGGAGGTAAAGAGAACAAAGGATCTCACACTCCTACACATTCGACTGTTCCATGTGATCCATCACCCACAGAACCTAAGCTGATCTCACCCTAGCGTACGAGCGTATCTAGCGTTTTAGAGCGCCGTCACGTTGTACCGCGAATTTTTGGTTGCCGTGGTCAGAATGGAATTCAGCCATGTGCTTGATCCTGAGTGGGTGTGTGGGATCGGCAGGGCAGTCCGGTTCAATGAGCTCACGGCAGAACATTCACGCTGTAAATGCAGTTTGCAGTTCCGTGATTAATGACTACGGCTGCTTTGAACAGCGCAGCAATGTACAGGCCAGGCCTATGCCTTTTTATTGATTTATGTATGGTTTTTAATCTTGACCTTGCATGAGAAGATAGCATGGGAGTGTGTGTGTGTGTGTGTGTGTGTGTGTGTGTGTGTGTGTGTGTGTGTGTGTGTTGGTGTGTGTGTGTCTGGGTGTGTGTGTGGTGTGGGGAGGGGGGGGTGTCAGTTTGGACAACTGCTCACACCAGCCTCCCTCAAAGAACCGTATCTCATCTGAATGAGCAATCTCTGTTTTCCGTGGTCACCTCCATACATGTTTTATCTGCACCCATTCCTGGTCAGTTTCTCTCTCTTTATTTCTCTGTTACCGCTTCTAGAATTACAGGACGGCTGTCGTAAAAGGTTAGGTGGTGTTTGTGCGTGTTTGAATGAATGATCTTTATAGCATGGTTACCCCGGTCCGCTTGTTTCTAATTATGTCCATGTGGCAGCGTAGAATGTTCTTCTCGCCAAACTGCAGCGTGATCATTCAGAGTTCATGATCAGAATCCAAATGGGTTTTTATTCGCCATGTAAGTTGCACAAACATGGAATTTACTGAGGCAGGTTGGCAAGTACGATAAACAAACTATTTCAAAATAAACGATCTGAAGAATGAAAGGAAGATAGATAATAATAATAATAAAAAATAACTATACATAAAGATAAAATAGGAATATAAAAACATGAGTGTGAATATATACGAGTGGGTGTTTAGTATGTACACAGTAGTGCAAATGAGATGTGGCTTATGCAGAGTGCTGTAGGATTGACTGGTTGGAAGGTAGACTATTAATGTCTCCCTCCCCTTCTTCCTTCCTCTTTCTCCTCTCTCCCTGTACGTCTCTTCCTCTGTTTCCCTCACTTTCTGCCACCTCTCCTCCTCATTTTCCTCCTTTCCTCCTCTCTCAATGACAGTGTAAGCTGGAGCAGCAGGCCTGTCTCACAGGCAAGGAGTTGAGTGTGAAGTGCACAGGCCTTTGCCCCTGCGCCATTCCCATCACGGAGACTAACGTCAAACACGGCAAGTGCCCAATCGCTCACTAAACTTACAAATGTTCTCACAGCATGGCCGTCTGCTGTGTTAGGCCTGTCACCTTATCTGTGTCTCAAGGTCACCGTTTATTTGTCAGCTAAGTACTGACCAGTTCTCGCAGTGTTCTGGCAGCAGTAGCCATGTTCAGGTAGTCTGCGAGGAAAGCAACTAAAACAAAAAGTCGTTGCTTTGCAAAACTTCTGTCTTCGTGCCATCCACCATCAATACACGCCATTTTTTCGTGATTGCAGTTAGCTTTGGTTTGATTGGAAAGTCTCCCTAGGTGATTGAAACAGGCTTTCAATCAGGAAGCAATTAATTATTTAGAGTGTAGGCCAGCATATATCTCTGTATACGAACATCATTGATTGCCAATGACTCCTGGTCATGTGAAAATACCAAGGGATTAACTATTCTAGTGCTGATGTTTATACTCACCGGTATACCAGTATATAGCAGCATACTGTATGGTTGCTTTGGTTACCGTTTTACAAAACACCTCATGTTGTTCTTATACCATGAAAGATTATGAAACATTAGGAAGAACATTAGCAATGGACAGGGATTATGCTGTGTATTGTAGGTGTTAGAGGAGGCTATTAGAAATGTCCTGAGTTCTGTCTGAGGGGAAGTTTAGTCAGTGTTGGCATGGAGTGACAGTGAGGCCAACACTGGGCTTCCCTCTCTCCCCCTCTCCTCAGAAAGCTGCACCGGGCAGGACCTGGCGGACTTGGGTGACCGCCTGCGAGACTGGTTCCAGCTTCTCCATGGCAACGCCAAGCAGAACAACTCAGGCAAACCCGGAGCTGGCACACCGTCAGGTGAGCAACCCCCGGACTGTTCGCTTCACAATCTCTCTACTCTACAATGTAAACCAGTTGTAAATGTGATGATAACGTCCCCTTTTCTTGCCTCAGTGTTGGACAAAAGTCTGGTGGCCAGCTGCAAGGACTCTATAGGCTGGATGTTCTCCAAGCTGGACACCAACAATGACCTGTACCTGGACCAGGCTGAGCTTGCTGCCATCAACCTGGACAAGTACGAGGTTTGCATCCGGCCCTTCTTCAACTCCTGCGACTCCTACAAGGACGGGAAGGTGTCCACCGCTGAGTGGTGCCTATGTTTCTGGAGGGAAAGTGAGTGAGCCGTACCCCTCGTCAATGTGATAGATAAAATGATTGACATTGAATGACATTAGTAGCGCCCAATATAAATGAAGGTTAGCATTGCTAACACTCTCGTTAATCCAGTGGACTCTGTAAAGCACTTATCTACAGCTGATGTGGGAATTCAATGATGCAGCTTGCTGCCAATGCCTTCTCAGTTCTTGCTTAGCTAGTAAAGAGTAAACAAGATCACATCTTCTTCTTCTCTCCTAGATTTGCTGCTAATGGTCATCCTAAATATGAGCTGAATATGAGGGTGATTGATCAGTTTGTAGCCCATAGGTGACATCCCTAGAGAACATTGGCTCCCTCATCAATTATTCAGTAATGAGGAATAATCTTTCTCATCTACTTGGTATGCTTCTAACTGAACTGAAGAAGGATGACTAGAATAGCATCAATCAGACATATTATCAGAGCAGAAAATTCAATTTCTTTGGGTGTTCTATCTAATGAGCAGCTGTAACTGATCAATAAGCACATCACTGTGTGTTGTCATCTTTTTCTGCCATTTTGGGAATTGACTTTGACAACAACATTGAGGACAACAACCCCCCTGACTGACAGAATAGCACCTGGACCTGTTCGCCTTCCTGAGAACAGTGAACTCAAACAGTCACGTAGGCAGAAGACTAGGGAGGGTCTGGTTACTTCCTGATCACCCAAGCAGCTCATTTTCAGCTCAAGGCATCAGCACAGCATCCATAATGCTCTTTCACTGAGTGCTTGATCGATGAGGCACAATGAAATACAAGATTTGCAAAACAAATCGATGTTCACAAAATGAGTAATTACTGGGAACATTGATTGAAAAATTAAGTCTGAAGTCTGTCATCGCTTCTGTGTGTTTTTCTCCCTCTCAGAGCCACCTTGCTTGGCAGAACTGGAGAGGATCCAAGTACAAGAGGTGGCCAAAAAGAAGCCTGGTAAATAAGATACATCCCAAAAATTCAGTTTCATGAATGAGGAATGTATTTTAATGGATACAGCACTGTTAAGGATTTAACATTGGTTCCTTTTTTCATTTCTGGTCTGAGGACATTATTTGCATGTAATGTTTGTCAATGCGTACAGAATGTATGTGCGTACGTGCTCATGTGCGAGCAAGCCTGTATTCCTGTTTAAACACATTAGTACAGCAGCGTCTCTGCAGTCGCTTTTCTCGGCTCAGCCTTGCGTGGGCGCTGTAGCATGAGCCTGGGCTGTACTCGTGTAACCAGGTGCCTGATGCCTCCGTGAAGCTGGAGGAGGCTCATTAAGTAGATCACAAGCACGCGGATGGGATTAGGGCCTGCTCGGGCCTGGGGGATTAGAGGTGCCACGGCAACTACAGGGGGGGTGGAGGCGTTATCAACAGAAAGTGAACATTCGCTTCCGGCTAGCTTCAGTCTCCTGCAGGCAGCGATGTAGGGAAGGCAGGACAGAGACTCCAAGGAGGATGGGATGAACCAACAACAAAGAAAGGCTGATAAATGTGTGTCACTCGAGTGCACGAAGCAGTGCTATCCTGCTGGGCCTCACTGGCCACTCTCAGTCCCTCCGCTCTGTTTTCCAGAGTGTTCATAACATCCCCTTGTGAAGGAGCTCAATGTTGAAGTGGCAGTATAACTTGACAAGGGGTCCGAAGGGGATGACTGGACAAGCAGAGTTCTGTCACTGAGCTGTCAAACATTTATTTCATGTGACAGTCTCAAAGCATGGAAGAAGAAAATAAGCGAGAGAATAAGAAATGAAGGCATCCTCTCCTTTTACGGTTCCATAAACTGGAACATATCCAGTGTAGAACTCAACAACATCCCCGGCTCATAGTCTGCAAGTGTGCTCTGGCATTTTTCATTTATGCAGCACTTACCCATAGAATCTGCGTGAGGCTGCAAGGCCTGCAGAGGGAATACATTTTTAACGACACTGTGATGGAGTGTGGCGTGTGTGTGTTTCCAGGGATGTACATCCCAAGCTGCGATGAAGACGGCTACTACAGGAAGCTGCAGTGCGAGCAGAGCCGAGGAGAGTGCTGGTGCGTCGACCAGCACGGCGTAGAAATGATGGGCTCACGGATCCATGGCAACCCTGATTGTGGTAAGAGCTTGGAGCAATTGGGAACAATGCACCAGACACTGTACACACACAAGCAATATTATATATTGACATGCATTTAATGTAACCAATGGGAAACTATGGTGTGGAACAAAACATCCATAATCTTTTCTAGATGAGGTGGTGGGATACTCTGGAGATTTTGGTAGTGGAGTGGGATGGGAGGATGAAGAGGAGAAAGAGGCAGAGGAGAACGGAGAAGAGGAGGAAGAAGGAGAGGCAGATGATGGAGGCTACATTTGGTAGAACTCAAACCCCGATGGAGAGTCTAGCTGAGTCCACCTGGCTTCCGCTTACAGTGTGGACTCTCTTCTTGACAAACGAAGGATTGTGGGAGTGGTCTGGGGCATGGCGTTCTGTATTGAATCTCTTGGGTGAACGGTGCAGTGGGGGGATGATTCTTTTTGTCTTAGATGTGTATTGCTTCATTCTTTCTTGGTTTTGTGCGATTTGCTGTTATGAAACCCAGGACTGCCACTGGCAACTGTGCCCTAGGTATACACTGTCGAGAGTTTCTATAAGTCCCTCTATTGTCATCTCTAAGCCTCTGTATAGATTCTTCGTAGTGAACAATTGCTTGATTTTTTGATTGCCACCATTCTGCTCAAATGACAAGCGAAATTAATTTTATCCAGTTCATTGTGTGTAAATGAGTGGAAATCTAGTTTTACTGTAAATGTCTTGTGGAAATTATCTTATGGCCTATGAGACAAGATGTTAGCAAAACACTTTTTTCTAATGTGTACACAATATTGTGCAACATAGTCATCTCAATATACATGTATTTGTTACAGCCACAGATATTTTGAAGGATTTCAGCACAATTAGTATATATAACCTGTGCGTCAGATAACTGATGTAGTTACAAATGATGAGATAACAGAAGTTGTTTCAGAAAGATTTTAAAAACTTTTCTTCTAAAAGTTTATGGATATATTCAGCTCATGACGACCTTTAACAAGCTGAAGTCACTTACATTGTTATGAAACTTTGGTTAACTATTGCATTCATTTACCTAAACCTTGTAGAATGTAAGTCATCATTCAACATTACAAAGAACACCTCCAGTCCTTCTGCTATACCTACTGACTTTGAAATTACTCAAAGAATGTTCCACTCAATGTTTAAATCGTCAGTATGCTACTTGAAAATGTATTTTTTTTGTGTTCATAACAAAAAAAGTGTATGTTACTTGAAGTTCTGTGTGTATACTTGAAATACCACTGTTATGCTTTTTTCTAAGAGTGTGTTACTATTTGTTCTTTCATGTTCATGATAGGGCAGAAACTTGGTTGTTTTTAGTATTGCATGTTAGTGACAGGAATGTACTTCTGCTAGGCTGAGCACTTTACTATTAAAGGCAGTGGGGCCAATAAGGTATTGTGTTTCGATGTCACTTCACAAGGTTCAGGCTGTTTCACTTGTCTGAATTAGCTTATTGTTTTAACATTTGATTAAGCCACCCCAGCTTAGTACCAAGCAGTTGTAAATCCATCACTTGCAGTAGTTTCATGTGACATCATCTGCAGGACTGGGCAGATTGTATTCCTCATAGTTCTGAACAGTTAAACGGCCCACCTGCATTATAAAGTTTGTTATTCGGCCATTAAACAGTGTGTTGTAGCATATCATGGTGTTTTTTAGAATCCCCAGAACATGAAGCTATAAATATTTTTTCATTGAAGACTCTCAATGTTAGACATTCAGGCGATACTTGAACGCCCCCTTGTGTTCAAATACGGAACTAAACCCAGTGCAAAAAGAAAACCCAACACTTGTCAATATTTTCAGCAACTGATTTCATCAGCATGGGAAAGACGATCCGTCTTCTGATAGCACAGATTTGTATGCAACACTACAAACCTCAACTCCTCCATATTGGATTTCCTCTTGACATGAGTCAGGAAGCTGAGTCGATGTCTCTAGTGACAAGTACAAGAGGATGCCACTCTAGGGTTTAAATAATGTAAGGTCTCAGAGTGCCATTTTACAGCTCCAACAGCAACATGGAAGACTGCTTTGAAAAACTTAAAGGAGAGAGTTCTCATGAATGTTTTAAGTTTCAAGCTCTATGCAGAATAGACAGAAGAAAAGATTGTTCAAAATATGTAATTTATTGAATCACATGATCAAAAATCATAAGTACCTCCAGGAATTTACGCTGCATGTTCAATGACATGAACTGTACAAAGGATCTCTATTTTACATCATTTACATTTGACTCAAGCATAGGTGGAGCACAAAAGTTGAACACTGATATAAAAGCTATATTCCTGGAGACTCAATGATGCACTTGTACTCTCATATCAATACAGATAGTCAAAAAGTACTCGCAGGATTTCAAGATTTGATTTGTTTGATTCATCAGAGACATAATTTAACCTTATTTCTACAATAACTTACACAGCAGGAATTTTGTCGTTAGGTGACAGAGACCATCCTCACAGTAACTTGAAATATAATTTGATATGAAAGAAAATAACTTTACTTAATCCACAAGGTTACATGAGTTGACCATAATACCATAATAACAGATAGATAAATAATGTAGTAGGGAAATATGTATTTAGTCATTGGCACAGTGGTATTCTCTGTGACCAAGGTTGCTGACACAATGTTGAATCCATAAGTGCAATACAGTAGTGAAAATTGCACAAATTAGCTTCTAGATTCGCCTGTTTTCAGGAATTAATCAATCCAAGATAGAAGATGTTGATTTGATGTAATTGGGCCTAATATCTCATCAACATTTCTAAATGCATACCTTTTATTAATGGTCTTTCATCAGATTGCTGTATTGCTTTATATCATGGCCATGTATTCCTCCCAGAAAACATTTACAACATCTTACCACTGTAGTCATCCATAAAAGAACTAAAATCCTACAGAAATCTTCATCAGCTTTCTTTCAGATCTATACTGTGGTAAACTTCCCAAAGTCCCTAGCAAGATAGCATACATCTTTGGCTAAGTGCATCGAAGGCAATAAATGCAGGGAAAAAGACCTATGATTTTTTTCAGTAGGTTTGATTACTTCCTCGTGGGTAACTGGAATTTGGCTGGTGAAAACCACGTTAGTGCTTCTTCAAGTCATTTTAATTCTATGTTCAAGCAACAAATCGTTGCTTGCATTGTTGAGGGCTCACCACTCATCATGCCCACAACTTGGTCCACCATACACATTAAATGATTCAAGTGCCACAGTAAATCACTTTCAAAGTTCCTACAATCTTACATAAGGTCCCGAATTGTCCAAACATGATTGATTCTGTCATACTGTTTCCCATGCCAGATAAGAGGATACATTTCATACTGAAAATGCTGTGCTGACAATTAAACTAAAACAAAAATCAATAGTTTAGGACAGTTCACCATGAACCACTTCTAAAAGTTTGCATACAAACCTTTAAAACGGACATATGCTGACAATGACAGACATACTCTGAAGTTTCCCAACAAGAAGCTGGGGCAGACACTAAGGCTCTCAGCTCACTAATAGGCTAAACTTCTCCCCTGCCACATCTCTCCCCTCCCCCCAAAAAAACAAAACAAAACAATGCAGAGATTTACTTCTGAAGTCCCGAGGATGGAGGGTTTCCAAATGTCAGTCGATGTACTGCGAGAGCCACCGAAATCCCTCCCCATAGCCTTGCTTTTTCAACACGCTGCACATGAAGATCTCCAGAGGTCTTACATTCAGCTCCTTCAAGGAAACATTGCCCTAGAGAAGACAAGACACACACACAGTATGAAATAAACATTCAGAAAGAACACACCCAGAATGCGCACACAAGCACCAACACCCTGGTACGGACCTTTCCGGTGGTTTGTCCATCGAGAGCAAACACTCCTCTTAGCCCTCCCTCGCTCACGGCTTCTGGACGATCTATCTTGTTACCCAGCACCAGCACTGGGACATTAGCAATGGTCTCATCCGTTAAGAGAGCCTGAGTTAAGAGAGTTAAAACATGAAAAGAACATGATGGATCGTCTATAAAAGGAAATTCTTAGACTTGGTGTACGGCTGCATGTGCTTACGTCAAGTTCAATCTTAGATTCAGAGAGTCTCTCGTGATCAGCACAATCCACAAGAAACACCACTCCATTCACTGCTGGAAGGTAGTTCTTCCAAACTCTTCTTGCTGTGGATAGGGGACAAACATGACATTAAACTGGGTTTTACGAATAAACATTGTACAAATAAAATAAATAAATTAAAAAAACACTGCAAACATTAAACTCATTCATTAAATTCATTAAACTGCAAACTTGCTGGGAAACCAACATACCTTGGACATGACCACCCAGGTCAAACGTAGTGAATGTCATTCCGGCTATTGTCAACTCCTCAGATGCTTTTACAGAATGAAAACACAGGGATATGAGTAAACAGTAGAGAATGCAGTATTGGGGTTTGGACAGAATATTTGTTTGATTCGTTTCTTACTTGGATGCAATGTGGGCACATGTTGTCCAAGCCTGTCATCTTTCAACATGTGCAAAAGAGTTGTCTTGCCTGCATTATCAAGGCCCAGGAACACAAGCTTCCCAGATTTCTTGTACAAACCTAGAGACAGATTTGTAGTTTGATTACTGTCAAGTTACACCACTGAGTTCAACAACAAATACAAAGATGAACTGATGAAAGCATTTAGTCATGTAATTAATGATTACCCAAGAACTGGAGTACCCCACTAAATCCTCTGTAGATCCAGTCAAATATAAATGACATAATGATGTCTGTGCCTAGAAAGAAAAGGAAATGTCAGGAATAGCCTAAAAGCCATCATACTGTTGTGTTACCTCCCTAGCCTATAAGCTTAGCTAGCTAGTTAGCAAGCCCACCACAAACCAGTTGCTTTCAGTGCGGACAGTTGAATTGGCCACCTGCTCACTTGATAATTTACCACAATCTAAATGTTAGTGTCAATAACATGATATGTAACATTATTAACCAAGTAGCTTGCTCTTAAATACTGGTACAGAATACAAGTCAGTGCCGGCTAGTTCTAGTTAGCTAAATAGGCTAGCCTACAGTAGTTAACACACTAGCTTATCTCTTAAAGAAGTCCTCTTTAATGTTCTTTCTTTCGTGTCTCATGTGCATCGCAGATCACAAGAACATGGTCAAAACGTCAAAATAAGACATGTTTTCAGTTATAAAGTCAAGTCAATAAAGCTGTCAAGTGTTACCTTTACGGAGGGCAACGACCGTGATGCTAAAGGCTAAAGACTAGAGGTAGCTAAGCAGTGGAGGAATATTCCAACCGCAGCTTCACAAATCTGACGCGAGCTAAGTGAGTGACGTGGATCTCAGCGCCACCTGGCGGCTGTCAGAGGAACAGTTCATCACTTCCTGAACATTACCTTTTTCACAAAGGTATTTTTTTAATCCATAAATGCGTTGCAATTATATTTAACACACTGTTGTTGGTTATTTTAACTCACGCATTTGTGAATTTACATGACCAATTTACAAACCAAGAGGCTTTTTACCGTAAAATTTTACTGCAAAATTCTGCATAGCAAGAGAACGTTAAGCCTCGCCCCATATAGGTGCAATGAGGGTCTTCTCATGTACGTTGCAGTCCAGTGTATCCCACCAGTATAATGTATTTCTATACCATTCAAATGTGTTATTACTATCTGATGGGCATTTCAAATCGGACAAGGTAAGCATGAACCAATTTCGGTTAACTTTTATTTAGGCCCTTGGATGTAGACAGCTTCCCCATAGCTCTTGCAAAGCTTGAATCATGATTACTACTGAAGAAAAACATTAGACACTTACAACTTACAATTAATTCTTTGAATACTAGAATGAATATGCATTATTTTGAGTTATTATGAGGAAAATCAAATCCAGAACTGTTTCATCTTCATCCCGGCCTTCTCCATGTCCTTACTTCTCATAGTAGAACCACTTGTCAGCTAAAAACACAAATTTACAATTTGTTCAAATTAACAATCCTTGTTGCAACATACCCAATACTAACATCTCTGTAAAAACGTTCCTGTTGCCTCCCAAAGAGACGAGATGGACAAATATCAAACAATACAGACCTGAACTTGGAATAGGTTCTGCCTCTCCATAAGCACATGCCTGTAAAATAGAATTCAGGGGCTCATTTCAACAAAGCTGTGTAACATCACAATAGCTTTATTTAATGGATCCATGACTTGAGATTATTCATAGGTTGCAAAACAAAAATGCAAAGACACTCACGGCATCAACTACAGCCTTTGCATCACCACTTGAGACACAAAATGGACTGTCTGACACACAGGTGTTCATGCTGGTTCAAACGAGTATGTTAAGGGTAGACAGACAAAAACATAACATTAGTTATTATAATGACACCCCCCCACACACACACCTCACCCCCCCCCCCCACACCCCCCATGGAGTATGAAGTTGTGGTTGGTAGGATAAAACATTTAATACCAGTTTAACTCTCCAGCATTGGTCTTCTGTGAGATCAGGGCCTTCCAAAACTGATGAGTACTTTTGATTGTGTCGATAGCAAAGTCCTAAAAGGGGGAGACAGTTTCAGTCACCTGCAGTATATGTTTTAATCGTGCAGTTAACAATTAGAGGTATTGGATGCAAACTGGATCAGTGCACAAGTGCAAAAGAAATAATGTTTTATTGGAACACTAAGAAATAACAGTTAGAAATTCTACAATTTCAGGCAACCAACATGATGTGATGATGTGGGAAAATGTCCAATGTTGTCTAATTTACCCTGTCTTTAAACTCCCCGTTGAATGCAAATTGATTCTCAGGTTTTCCGTCTGGTACTTTGTATCTTTTAAACCAATCAAACGTTGCCTCCAGGTAGCCAGGCTTGTGTTTTCTTACATCCTCGATACCTGAAGAAGAAGGAATGGAAAACGATTCCCGTCATTAGCCAGGGTGTACTGTTAGCACTACTAACACCAATAACAGGTAGACAGACTATGGAACAACAGTACTGCATGGTAAATCACCTTACAGTTAAAGTTATTGGCCTCAGGGTCCTCAACATTGATCACGATGACTTTCCAGTCTGTTTCACCCTCATCTATCAAAGCCAGGGTCCCCAACACCTTCACTTTAATAATCTCTCCTCGACAGCAGACCTGAGGCACACAAAAAAAAAACCTGAAGGCTGAAGAAATGAAACAAGTATACTGTACTTAAAGTATTTGGGGATTTATTATCCAAATGTTACAAAATGTTCTTATGTTGTTAAAAGCACAGAATGAACACCAGCTGCATTCAAGTTAGCTGAGTATAGCCGTGGCCAAAAGTACATTGTTTGGATTTTACGACTATTGAACAAGTACTGAACCAGCAAGATTTGTCAGTGCCAAATCTTATGGCCACAACTGTATACGTTACCTTATTTCCTATATCACAGATATCAATGGGGTCATTGTCACCACAGCATCCTGTATCTCCATCTTTGTGGCCTGGGTCTTCCCATGTCTATCAATGGGGAAACCCAATTAATAACAATTAGTCTAATGTTAAGTAATGACATGGTCTGTGCTATTGGTCATGGCTTACAAGAGAATATCACTTACTTGTGGGATGGCTCCATAGTTCCAAATGTAACCTTTGTGTGGAAACACATTAGATACAAAGCGAAGATTTCCCTTTTTAATATCTTGTTTCAAAGGATTTAAAGGGTCCTTGGTGGCAATCTGATTGAAACAGAACAAATATAAATTGATAAGCAGTGGGAGGGAATAACTCAACAATTCATATTTCCTAGATGGCATAGAATCCATTGTCCTTTCATATTTTATAAAACTAGAACAAAACATGAAGTGAGATATACCTCCATCTTTGCATTTGTCCATCTTGGAACCTCAACAACAGCGTGGAAGATGTTCTGTCAGAAGAAAGTCAGTGTTTAACTTAAACCAAATTTGAATGATGTTAAAAAGTGACATATTTGGATCGATCATGTTCAGTAAAACTTTCCGTGATAACTGTTATTTATAGATGACCATGTTCATCGGAGGATATTATGGGTTTGCTCTGTGCTTTTACAGGAGCAGTTAGTGATGCTTTAATATCTTCTGTGTCGGTGTCATGTTAAAACTCTTTATTTCAATACTTGTCTGGTAACATCTTGTTCAGACAATGATATTTATGAAAAATGATATTTTTGAAAGTTATACCAGAGAATAAATTAAATATCAAACCATGGAATATCACAATAAATACATTTAAATGAATCATTTTCCACATCCTCTCCCACACATAAACAAGAATTCTTACCTCTGCTTCATTTGCATACATTGGTATGTCATGAAATGGGGATAAATATTTCCCCTCAGCATTTTCTACAAACAGATACAAAGAAAAGCATTTTTATTGTGGTCGCCTTGAATAACCTCAAGCACCATGTGATGTTACACTTCAAGGTGAGTAATAATAACTGTACACATGCAGTATAGCCACAGTAAGCCTGAAGGTGACATAACAGGCCAAATAAGGCAGCATTTACATACTAAAGTCCATTATCAGAACCACACTTACTGAAAAACATTCGATAGTCCAGCGTATTGGGCTTGCCCCTTTCCTCCACAGTAAAACTCATGTTTGCTCTAATGCAGTCTGGTCCTTGTCCTGAGCACGGCAGGTTAATAGACTGAGAGGAAAAAGCCCTGCTCTTAATAACCCCCATCAGCTGAGTACATGGAGTAGGCATGCGCACCTGTTAAGCCAAGGGATACACAAGCCCAGGAGACAAGCTTGATCTTTCTTTGAGAAATAATGAGAACCAGTAGACTATAAGCTGTTCACACAGTGGAGAGGGAATACCATACATGCTTTCAACTTTGCAATGGTGTTTGTGTATATTAGGTTTACATACAGCCAAACTTTAAAGACATGAAGTGCAATGCAGGGTAAGAAGTATCCATATTTGCTCTCTCCTTGAAACTTTACAAATAAAACTGAAGAGTGAATTACATATTGGGAAAAACCAAGGGAGAATTAATTGCTTGCAAAATTTGACTGCATGTTATTAACGGTATTAACGACTAACAACTGTTACTGTACTGTTACTTCTGTACATTGTTGTTACCAAGTTTGATTTATAGGTGTTTTACTTACAATTACTCACATGTTGATTTTTTTGCCATGAAGTTTCTGCATGAACAGGTAACAGCAATACTGTGGTAACTAGAGTTTACAAAGGACCTTCTAAGTCAAACCCCACGAAAGAAACAGATGGTGTTGACTGGCGTTTGCACTAAACCAATTAAAAACCAGATTAAGTGTTATGCCAATGACTGACCCTTCCATACGCTTAGATTTCACATAATTTATTTGATAAGGTACATTTTCTTTTATTTGAGTGAGGAATACCTCAAATGGTACTGTCATGTTATAAAAATGATAGTCAGTTCCTTCATTTCACTTATTTATTCCCACGTTATCATCTTACCTTGCATTCTTTACTTAAATTCACTCACTCTGCAAACTTAATAATAGCTCACAATTCCAGAATATTTAAAGTTAAGCTCTTAGCATCCTGTAATGTGTGTTGCAGGGTAGGTTACCGAAGGCAAAGAACAAAAAGACATGTTCCTGATCGTCAACCAAGACGTTCTCTTTCATGTATCGGGAACAAACAACTACACAACTTCAATATTTAATATTCAGCGTGTATATTATATAAATATCATGTCATATAATTACTTGATGCAAATTACAAGTCTCCTGATCTCTCCAGAGGTTGGGTCATAATTCCGATAATATAAAAGTGGTGTCATCGAAGCAGTAACAGATGTATCAATGTACATATTTGGGTATGCTAATTGGGCTGCATACCATCTTCGTATTTAACGGCATTAAGATGAGATTGCATGACAATGTTAGCATTAAGTCCATAAAAAATCCCAACATCCCAAACATATTTTCATAAACCAGAGACAGAAATACCCATTGTTTCTTAAATTCTTGGCCAAAAAGTAATAATGGTGTAGAGTTAATGGTTTTTCTGTACCTTCTCAACACTGTCAGACTTTGGAAGGTGATTCATTCTAATGACCCAAACCACAGAAAACACTAAAAGGCACTGCATTCAACTGGACTCCCAATAGGGGAATAAGTCCAAAACTCCAATGGGGAAAGTTCCTAGATGTCAGCTGTTGATAGAATTTCGTAATGTTGAGGGGATTGGATAGCAATTACAGTGTCTTTATCCAAAGGGTTTTCCTTCAGGTTGATCTGCTTTAGGGCTGGCATTGCAGAAAGCTTCTCCAATGGAATTTCTGTTATGTAAAAATGCATACGTTACATGTATATGTTAACAAAACATATCTGTCATATATTAGTGTGTGTATGTGTGTTTCAGCATGAGCAACTCCCTCCTACCGGTTATATCATTGCCTTCCAGGTTGATTCTCTCAAGTGAGCGTATCTCAGTGAGTTTGTCAGGAAAGACTGAGAACTTGTTATTAGCTAAATTGATGCTGGTTAGATGATTTAATTCTCCCACAATGTCTGGTAGTTTGGTAAGGACATTGCCTTGCAAGTCCAACTCTGAAAATAAAAAAACGTTGTTAGTGTAATTCCTAATAGTATAATAATAGTAATGTGTGACTAATTTAAAAGTTTTACAAAGTGTAATTCCTAATAGTATAATAATAGTAATGTGTGACTAATTTAAAAGTTTTACAAATGTATATAATTACTTTGTTATACCTCTCAATTCAGTGAAGGTTGCAAAGAATTTTTGATTTATTGCCTTCAGCTCATTGTCAGCCAGTGTGATCATGTGAATGTTTGCTGTGACACTTCTCAGGACCTTGAAGACTCCGTCTGGGAAATTTATCAACTTGCAGTTTGACAAATCTAGAAAACATGTCAGAACAAGTGTCAGATACTGTATATCTATAATTGAAAATGGGAAACAGCACATTTGTCAGATATCATCGGGTCCAACAACTCTTAATACTCTGAACTGGGTGTTAATTTATGTTCTGTTTCCTTCAATTCTAATTCTAAACTGGGGACTATGAGAATGAGAATACTGTAATAAGACCTTTGACACCATCTGTTGGTCAAATACAGAACAATTCACTTACCCAGGTTATCTTTTCCCTCTTCTACTGTTGCATTGATCCTCCTAGCAACATTAGCTACAGCTTCAGCCATTTTGCCTAAGTAGGTCAAACCTGGTAAATAAATTACATTTTACAGAGTAGCATTGTAACATTATTCATTGGAATTAAAGGTTTCAGTGACGCTTTTGTAACCTTGTTATCCTAGTGTCTGATTGGGGAAGTTCAACAGAAGCTATGCAGGGTAACTGGAGCTGTATGTAGGGTAGCACATTTTTTTCAAATGTTCAAATGATTACAATGTCACATTTTTAAGCCTGCGTTGCCCCAATGTACTATATCCTACATCATACGAATTAAATAGTATTTTGATGCGATTTCCATTGCAAAACTTACCCAAGTTTTGACAGTTTGACAGCTGTGTGCTTGCAGTTCACTAGGTGGCTAGGCTAGCAGTAGTAGCCTAGTGTGGACCAATGAAATCCATTCATTTACACACGCTAGTCTAATTTGGTAATAATGTATTTTTAGCCTTAGCTCGATACTTTACGGACTTGTGAAATATTTCTTACGAACAACTATTTTATTCAATCGTGAGAATTAATTAATATAATGGTAACCACACTGTTCATAGGGTTTAGCCAGCCATGTACAGTAACTCGCTACCGGCACTAAGGACATCAAACATGCGTAACATAGTTGCATAACAGCCAAACGCCGAGGACAGTTTGATTATGAATCCAGTTATTCGTAAAATCCGCCATCAAATATATGGAAAGGCATTATTAACTGCATATAGACTATGTATATGTAATGACGCATTGTAAGGATCATTGTGAAATTGTACAGAAATGCAATGCAAAGCTGTTGTTAAGTTGTTGCCAATATATAACTCCTAACTTAGATATGGACATTTGACTGTAATTGAAAATACAGTGAATCATTTCAAAGTAATATCTTACCTTACAGCATCAAATTATTTCAAACGGAACCTACCTGGAGCCCTTTAGTGCTTTCTCTGACATTCTACATCCACACTAGCTTGGTCACTGTTTTGGTTCTGGAAAATCCTTGAACAATGATAACTGAAATTGAAAACACCTAGGACAATGAGCAATCAGGATGCTTAACCCATTGTGTGTGTATTATGTCTGCTATTATTTATTTATTCTCACTTAACCTACTCCTTTTTTGCAAAAGGAAAATAGCATTTCCATTTTGTGTGTGTTAAACTGTAATTGTGTCACGTTATACCAACAATCCCCCCTGTGTATTACTCCAGAAACTTAATCAATCAATATCATGCCTGATTTAAAGTACCAAAATACATTAGATGCACTGTATTCACAAAAATATACAAGGTTTATTTTACTATTATTTACAATAAATATTTAGCTATTTACAAAAGAATGTAAACATTATAAACAGTGCTTTAATAAGAAATAGTGTTGAACATGGACAACACTAGTTTGAGGTATTAATGTTATTAAGGTACAATCTTGTGACAGGTAACATCTGGATATTTTAACAAGTTAACAGACAAGGCAAGTTATTTTATTCAAACACGATTTTAACCCCAAATGTATAGCATTGTTTACATAGCGTTGTTTACGTCACATTAACATGACGTTAAATCTTCTGTGTCCACCAAAATGCAAAATCACCGTAAGCAAAGAGCTTTGTTCTCATGGCTAAGTGTTGTTGACAGTGTGTCTTTCAACCACATCTCAGGGTTCAGATTACAGCCCCAACACTGTCTGTTAACCAGCGCCGCTCAACACATATTTGTCCATTGAAAAAGAGTCATGATGTCACTGACAGCCGCACTCACTGACAATCATATCCTCATGATGTCGAAGAAGCATCTCTCCATTCTCATAATACAGCATGCTGAGAGGACTCATTTTAGTGGGAGCACAGCAAGCAGATGGAACTCTATCCGGGTTGTAGTGTTTCAGTAGACTCTAGAAGAAATAAAGATAATGAGCACAATGTCAAAACATATCACAATGTTTATGCTACGAACACTCAGTGTGTATAAAACAGAAATCACAAGATGTTTTTGAACAACATAATGAGATGGTCACACATGTTGAAGATCCTTACCTGCATATAAGCATGATTTGTAGGATTTAAGTCTTCTCCAAGAGGGCTGGGGCAAGACCCTTCACATCGATAAGCGTTATACTTCTTAGGAAAAGCAATCCATGAACCCCAGCCTATTTGATTAAAGTCGATATGCAAGTCAACTCTGCCACACAGGACTTTTCCATTGACTCTTCTGGGCACATGTGGACTTCTCACTTGATCTTTGTGGTCCCTTTTGCTCCTGTGCATCTTTGCCTGATCTACTTTCTTAATTTCGGCAGCAGACAAAAACTTGGATTGTTCAGCTGTGAGGAGGAGGCTTGCTTTGGCCTGCGAGCCCTCTTTAGACCCTGTGTGTGAGAAGACCACCAGCATGGCTCTGTTACTCACACTTGGTTTACTTTTAGATCTGGCTGACTTCACTGAAGCCGGAAACAACAGGCCCCTCTTTGCCTTTGGTGGTTTCCGCTTCCTTGAAACACGTTTTTCCTCCAGCCAGTTCAAGAGGAGACTTGTCACGTTGAAAACCTTCCAGTGTGCTGATGAAGTGACCAGTGAAGATCCTGTCAGTAATCCCACTACCTGAGGTTCCTTACAGCTGTTGCGTGAGCGGCATGGAAAGCTGTGCTGATGGTGAATTTCCAATGTAACGTTGGACGTGCTCACCCCTCTGGGAAACCGGATCCTGAGTTCTGCAGTCTGAATCTGTTCATCCGTCAACAAGGTAAAGAGGTCAAAGGTGACGATCCAGAGCCTGCTTTTAAAAACCAAGCCTATAAGAGAGATACAGAGAAATTAACACATGGTATCATGGAACACTGATTTTATCATAAACAATGCATATCAAAATGACTGCATGAAGCAATCAATCTACGTAAAGTTGTATTATAATAGAAAAGTTACAGCAAAATCATGCATGTAAGCAATTTGATTATCCTAGTTAGCAACATAAAACAAGTTTTCTGGAGATGAATACAGCATTTATACAAGTTCTTTAAACTGATCTGACTATTTGGATGCTTGAGTATTTAATGTGCTGGTGTCAAAAAGAAACCTAAAACATTTATTATGGATTTAATCTAACAGGTGTGAATAAAATGAGTTGTGATGAACAGCTGGCACAATTAATCAATAAGATTAAAGCTTTTTCAAATGTAGTAGCCCAATTGCCCAATGCGTTATTCCATTGATGCAGCTGATTGTTGATTAAAGGTAGCAAAAGATCGTTACGATTGGTTTGCACATACTCTGTTGAAGAAGTAAAAAATTACGGAATTGCACGAGGCCCTCGACTTAATCCACTCAAAGCAAACACCGGATTGAAACCAATCATTTAACACACCATAGGCTTGGTTTCTGCATATCCTCATTCAAACAAATAGGCAAGAACTCTTAACACCTGGAAGCGATGTTAAATTACATTCAGAAGAGGGCAGCGCCGACCAGGTCGGTCAGTTAAACATGCTAAAATCCAGCCTTCTTCAAGACCTTGTCGACCTCTAATCTAATCAAGAGATGTGTGAAAGGAACTCCTCAAGAGAGTTGTTGATTTGCGTTAACAACAGATTTGTCTAGGGATGTCTGGCAAAGACATCTAATCAACATCACGTAGAAGAAAACGAGGTTTGCTTTGAGAATTAAGACTGAAAACAGTCTTTTCACACGCTGATCCCTGTACGGTTATTCCCCCCTCTTAGATGGATGTGGATTGAAACAGGCTGAAGTCGTCTGGTCTGGGTCACAGATTTGACAGACATGCGGTGCGCAACAATCAAAGGAATAATATTGACTAGACTGTCTCTAAGACTGCCTCTAAGACCGTCTCTATGAGGGAAAGGAACGGCAGATACAAGCACCATAATATAACCTAAGAAAATGTTATAGATGAATGCATAGGCTAAGAAGTTGACAATATGACGACTCGTTACATGAAAAGATCAACAAGTGGTTACAAATGTTATGCTATACCAACATCCTTCATGTGATATAGTATTTTCAATATAATTTGGTCTTGTGATTTATGGACAACCAAAGCCTTACCTTTAGCCAAGACACTTTTAACCGTGTCTGCTTGCCTTGCAGAAGCCTGCTCAATGAGGTCCATAGGCCGAGTCAGGTTAGACTTGAAGTTTCTGTAGAGGTGCATCATATAATTGGGCAGGTGGTATCCAGATGAACGGTCCGTGCCAAAACGGTGCAAGGGTCCAGTGTAAACTCCATCTTTAGCTTTAGGGATCCCATGAGCAAGCAGGATGAGCAAAGATCCGTGCAGCACCACACTAAAAGCTGCCAGTGAATGCATGGTTGAGCCAACTTTGGACGACCAATTCCCCCCTCTGAGAGATTATGGTGCTTTTATACCCTCACCCACCCTCTTGCATATTTAACAAGTAGTCGAGAACATTAAAGGAAATTGACATTGCGTCTTCAAGGCTTGTGACATGACAGGCCATCATCCATTGAGTTGCTAATTCGCTGCCCGAGTTGCATGTTTACGATGAGTACAGCCTCTATTTGCACCCTTCATCACTACATCAAACATCAGAGCCATTCCCAATTTAGAGCTGTTACACAGTAAAGGCACCGTATAAGGAAGAAAAGCACCTTAAACACAGCGTCTCCTGATCTCCTTTTGTCTTGACATTGCCTATAATATCACACGTTTTATGTTATTGAATACAAACATGATATAATAGCGTTATTGAATAGATATTTAACGGATAACACGTAAATATGAAGAACAAACTTCGAATGACTGTGCATGTGAGGACATTCATCCCAAAGCCTCCCAAAGTTTTGACCATAAATTGAAAGTTTTCCAAAACTAATATCCACAAGCAGCCGACATCAGCATCTAAACAGGCCATTAGGCCAGTAGCATTTTCGAAATTTTATATTTGAAGACTGCTGCCACTTTTAATACTCGTATGCCTATATGATTGTTGTATGTGTATTGTATGCACTTGCCCACCAAAGCAAATTTCATTTTTTTGTGTAGGCTACACTTATTAAACCTGAATAAACCTGATTCTGATTAGGCCACATCAGTGCTTGGTGAACGGATGTAACGTCGTGACAGTGTCCTAGCCAACGACAATCATATTTTAGAAAGATATGACACAACAAGACAATTTATTTCACTTTATGCACATCTGTCTTAATCTTTTATAACTAGCTGTACCTGGGGTGCTGAGATGTGCTCGTGGGCAGAAGTAGGGAAAATGTCCTTTAAGTGCGCATGCGCCGCCCAGTCTTTTATCCACATAGTGGAAATCCTTTCCTCCTAATTTTCGCGAGAAAAAAAAACTGTGTGGGGGAAGAAGACAAATCAATGGAAGCAACAATTGTGGGATGAATATTTAACATACAAAGTGTTGTTCTTTTATTTAGGGTATTTAAGCAGACAACAAATCAGTAATTTTCGAAGAAAACACTTTTCTCCCGATTGGTGAAATGGTAAGTAAACCTAAAGTTTACTGCTGTTCTTAACCGTGACCACGCGCGCATGTCGGTAGTCTGCACAATGACTTTGTATGTTACTTTACAGTGTTTACGGGATATAGCAAGTTTATCCCAACAACTTTAGTAAGTTCTTGTATATAAAGCGTTTATTATTAAACAAATGTGATGTGTAGGTTGGCATGCATGATTTCTAAAGTTTGTTTCACCACTGTTTGCAAAACCAAGACGTTTCAAGACGTTTTGGTAGCCTGCATTATTATACCAGTTGGCTGGCCTGGTACCTATAATGAAGATATTATATTCCCACAATGGTGGGTCTGCCTGTTGATGTCCTAGTAATTAAGTGTATTCCAGTGTGGTATTCCGCAATTCTAGTCGGTTTTGCAGAGCACATAATACTTCAAGTCACCTGCCCAGATCTTAAAATCTAATCCGGTTTAGGATAGAGATGGATGCTGAATCAAGTAGTTTAGCAATGCTCAAATAAGGTGAAATATGTTAACTTGGTTGGCAGAAACCAAAATTGTTAACCAGTCACAATCTTGTCAATCCAAGCGGAAAGTGGGAGGATGAAGATCAATCAAAAACTGCGGACATCGATACTGTTCAATCAATGCAACCCAATGGTATCTTTGGATTACAACATCATAGCTAAGCAGCTGAGAATGACTATTGCACATTAGGAATAGTTTAAATTCCCCTCCCACAACTTTGACCGATTGTTTATTTCTTATTCAAAACGTCATTCTTGACTCTTTGTTGTTGTTGTTGTGGTTCAGTCCCACAATAGTTTAAAGTTTTCAGAAGTGCTGCTCTATAGTGAAACTCAATGAGACGTGAGCACAGCCAAAAGTGCGAATGGAAATACATTTTGTTGACTTTCAATCAATAATATATACTTTATTATTTTGGAACTTGCCAGTTAAAAGCCACAGGCAGAAGGACAATAGACCTTAAACCTCACACATACAGCATCAACAGCCTGGTTTTGTGTTACTTAGAGAATTGCATAAGACAACAGAAAAACACAACTTGAATCCAGACCACTCAGTTTTGTTTATGATACTACACAATGTTTTGTTTCCTTGATGCCTCTGGAGTGGGCATGTTTTAAATAGTTTTAATGCCTCACACTCATTATTTAAATGCAATAGATGTATTTGCCACTAGATGTCATTGCATTGAACGCAATCGTTGACAGATTAAGCATCTAAACTACCTTTTTGTTTGGTATGCTTAACCATGTATCCGAGAATGCGTGTGTTGCACTTGATAACACAATCCATGTTCATATCATCTCTAATAGGTAACATCTCCCCATCTTCCTCTTCCCCTCTTAGCTACCAGAAGGACTAAACTGGCTTTTTGTTTCAGCAAATCTTAAGACATCATGGGGCTGGTCATTTGTAGATCTCTTGGCTGTCCAAATTAATATATTTTTTTTAAATAGCCTGGCCGTGTTGTACACATTACTTTTGGAATTCTACAGAAACTATTTAATAGTATGTCAAGGCTACGTCTGGATAGCAGTGAGAAGGGGCTGATTGTCCTCTTGTGTCAGATGACTGTCAGACAAAAGCCAGGACAGGATGTAGGAACTATCAACAGGTGACATTGTCCAGATTCTTGTATGACCCCGGTGGATCAGCCAGCTGAAAGCATGTTACCACAGCCTAGAGTCCATCAGTCAAGATACTGTTTCATCTTTTTTTCCTAAATGTGTTTTCCATGATTGGTTACCATTAAAACGTCCAGATAAATGCATTGGCCAACACTCAGAACTGGCATATCCATTAAACAGTAGACAAGTAATGAATAAGTAACTTCCTTTGTGATACATGCAAAGGCCCCCAGAAAGCAGCCCTTCTTTAAGACACAAGGAAGAATCACATATATCAAGCGCAGTACTAAACTGAGGGGTTGGAAGCGTTCATGAATCTGCTGTTGGAGAGTTGAGATCTGTGGCCCCTCTAGGGCCCCTGAGGGTCTCAATTTCACACCGTCTCACATTGGCGGCTTCATCAAAGACTTGAGTTGGCGCAGCAGGAAGGAAGGAACAGGTGTGGCAGTGAGCAGTCAACGCACAGCAGATAACGGCAGAGTGGCTGCAACTTGTCGGCATAATGCCTCACGAGTGTTACCAGGAGAAGACATTTTTTGCTAATAATAAGCCTGAACCAAAACGTACGACCACTTCCCCCTTACGGAATGTTTTGCAGTACGATTGCATCTGTAAAGCCGCACCGCTTACGAACGAATCACAGCAGACCCAATTTATTGTGTAAATACGAAATGCACTTAGTTCAGCAAGCTGTGTGCCGCCACTGCAGCTCTTTTGGAGATGGGCGATTGGAGATAGCCGGCGTTTTGTTGTCCTTGAGATTTTCATATTTGTACTTCTGTAGCTAGGGGATTTAGATTCCCAGGGTTGTACCACCTGCATCCTCCAGAGTAACACAACAGACGAAGGCTAAACCTGAGATTAGACTTGATGTGTTTACCCAGCTGTATGTCTATTTACTCTCTAAGAAGCCAAGCTGTAATTGCTAATGAATGAACTAATTAGTGCCATCATTCTGTGTTACATTATGTCAACTTACATGCTGTGTACCTCCTTACCGGGTTTACTGTTTAACACCTAGTGGGCATAGTGGTCGTTTTTCTCTCTCCCTGTATCATAGCCCTGGTTTGGTGCTGGTTGGTGTAATTGGTGTGCAGGGGGTTAAGCCTATTTGTTTGTAGGGTCTGCCTTTGCATGTGTGTGGGAGGCTAGCTGTTCGAAGGAGTCTGAGCTGGTGATTGGATGGTAAACTAGCTGATGAGTAAGGCTCCCTGAGTCCGCCTCCACATCCTCTTTATGCATGCACTCGCGCGCGCACACTCACACACTGTCACCCACACACACATACACACACACACCCAGCACTGAAAGAAACACACCTCTTAGGGACACTCATGCAAACACTCCCTCCCTCTCGCTCGCTCTCTCACACACACACACACACACACATTTGCAACACTGTCACTTTCCGTCCCTGAGACGTAGAGTTGAGCTTCACTCATCGCGACTCCCCCTCTCCCATCCTTAGTTCGCTGCCTGCCTGCGCTTCGTTCACACTTGAAGGACGCTGTCCCTGACACATCCCCCTCTTTATACGGACAGAGTGATGATGTGAGTCTGCCTGGCGTAGTAGGAATCACCAGGCAGAACTGCTTCAAAGACCAGAGGAGAGTCGACCCACGTCTGACTGATAGTGGAGCTGCTGGAGAAATAGCTGTCATTTTCTGTCGCGTTCATTTTTTTTGTGTGTGTAAGGGAGGGGGGGATTACATTCTGAATCCACCATTTCTATTTTTTTGGTGTGTGTTCATCTTGAGAACCCGTTGGATGGTGTGTGGAAAGAAGCAGCAGGTACTGTCACCGCATGGTCTCCCTCATCTCTGTGCTTTGCCTGATGCTGTCATATGCAGACATACCAATGGTTCCTGGATTGTCTGATGTTTGATGTTTTTTTATTTACCATTTGTCCAAATGGGTTTTGAGTATTTATTTAAAAAAACTGTCATAAGACAAGGAAAAATAGTAGTTCATTACTTGCACAAGGTTGCTTTTCAGGGGCTGTTTGGAACCCTAAATGTTATTTTCCCCGACTTGAAATGGGTCATGTACCTATTATTCACGCGTAACCCGATACGTATACTGTATGTAAAGTAATATATGGTTTAATGACCCCTTAAAGTTAGTCACATACAGGCCTGGCCAGTGTTAAACTCAATGCCTTGTGGCAGTATTTCTGTGTCCCACTTATGGCTCATAGTTACCATAGTGTGGTTATATTTGCTATCACAAAGCATTCTTGCTTTCTTGGTTTGTTTGTATTCCCACAATGGCAGAATAGGACTTGAGTCTGTACTCAGACAAAGATGCAAGATGTATTTAAATTCCGCACTGACTTCATGACAGTATTGTTTCTGTAGTTTAATTATCAAAGGGTGTAGTGAAAGTGCAACATGGTTTAAAGAAGTAAATTCGACATTTTGCCTCTGTTCGGCCATTTCTCTGCCAGGATATTGTCAATTGGCCTTGTAGCGACGACAGTACATTGTGGTCAGTACTTGGTTTGGAAGAAGTCCGAAAACCACATTACTTCAGCCTTGAAATCATAGGGGATAAAATTGCCATCTTGAAATGAAGAGAATTATAGACGTCGTTCCATAAATAGGTTTGCAGTCCAGTTTTAAAAGATCATTGACAGGCCTTGTTGGAAAACATTTTTTATGTATATTTTTTATTGGAATGAGTTATTTTCAGTGTCCTATGCAGAATAACAGGGTAGTTCTAGTCAGCGTCTGATTTAAATCCATCGGTGTCCTTCAGTTGGGGAGTATAGTCACAACATAAGTATTTCGTTTTTTCCTCCATCAGATTAAAGCCACTAAGTAGATGTTTTGTTTTAGTGGGCCTGTTATTTTAGAAAACAACTGTCAGTGGGAAAGAAATGTATGCAACAGACTGCATGACTTTTAAGAGTCTTACTCTGAACCCACTGCATTCTTCCAGCACGTCAGAGCGCTTTCTATTACACAACTCTTGCAGTGCAATCAAATTATTACTGTCAATGGTGTATTTGTGGCCTTGATGTAGTCTGGCTCCCCAGAAGGGTCTTTTGAATGGTAGTACAGGGGAAAATAGCTTGTGTTACAGGGAGTTATGTGGATCGGAAATAAGGGCCACAATCTTTATGTTCTCCTACATGTAAAGATATCAGACAGTAGAACAAAAGATTTTTGTACAGAAGTGTACTGAGCCAGAGCTCACTGTCTGTTTATCAGTCCTTGCCACTCTTAAACCATCTGGGTTCATAATATTTTGAAGAATATCTCAGTGGCTGTCGTCATGTGGCTGCGGTTGAAACAATATGATAATTCTTTGTTTTCCGGGGGGAGGAAAAAAAGCCCTGAGCTCATTTCCGTGCGGTGCTGAGATACTGGCCCAATGTCCTGTGGAGTCACACTTGTCCGTGACCTCTGACCTCCTTGATGAAAGACGTGCACAGCTGCCTGGAGGAAGTTCACTCCCTGTCACACGCAGTGTTTCCTGCCAAGGTGTGCAAGCGTTTCCTGGGTGTGGGTTGGGTATTTTGCAAGTGGCTCCCACCATCTTAAAACAGTCTCTTTTGCGGGATGATTATTTGAGGGACTACACAGGTTCAGGTTTGTCTTTTATATGCTGAATTAAGCTTTTCCTTAGAGCGAAACCTGAGTAGGATGTGTTGATGTCACCTATGTATTCATAGGACATCACTGATTCTTATCTTAATTCTGAGAGAAGGTCTGAGGATTCACAGCTTGGGACACCCAGTTTGAGCGAGTCCCAATGACCAGGTCTTGTCTTTTGTTGAATAGAGATGACTCCTGGACTGCTGACAGCAATGTTACTCCAGAAGATATCCATGCCTGATGAATGCACAAAAGGACTGTGGCTTCAGATGAATGGAAGAGGTTTGTGTGGCTGTCAGGTGGTCAGTAGCTGTTTCTGTTGGGCGTTGTCAGACTAAACAAGCATTTCTCTGGAAAGATCTGCGGTGTCTGCGATCTGGTGAGGATGAATTAGAGATGCATGCTCCCAGGCTCAGGGTTGCCAGCCAGGATGGCATCATGCTATGCTATGCTAAAAGACAGCCAATCCAAGCTTTTTTTGTTGTCCCAAGGTCTGTCGTTTTTTGACCCTATATGGGGAGGGAAAAATGATCTCCCAGAGGTTCCCCTTGTCATGGAGTGTGTTCGGCGGGGGGCGGAGGGTTGATGCCCCCCCCCCCCCCACATCTCCTGTGAATGAGCAGCGCTCAGCATCCTTCCTCTTATTAGGCAGACCAGCGACAGATGCATCCTGCAGCTGGGCACTCCTTCCTGCTTGGTCTCAGACCCTTTTGTCTGGAAGGAGTTTCGACAGGCAAAGTTAGGACGCCAACGGAATTTCAATGGGCAAGCACCCCTGAAAGGAGCAGCACGTGGAACAAGGGGGGAGACTGTGGGGGTGGGGGGGCTCTTCCTCAGTGTCCCATGGTCTCACGCTCGCTGTGCCTAATTGGAGCGTTTTGGCATGCAGTGGCCGCTGCACCAATTTT
The DNA here is from genome assembly GCA_030340665.1 of Neosalanx taihuensis. NCBI lineage: Eukaryota > Metazoa > Chordata > Actinopteri > Osmeriformes > Salangidae > Neosalanx > Neosalanx taihuensis. Next base: position 2,573,084 of record CM059303.1, read on the forward strand.
GAAAAAGTGATGCCTCAGAATGGACTTTGCCAGCTGTAGTTGATGCTCTGCTTTGTGTGCTTGTTTTTTAATTTTTTAATCAGCATTGCCGGGTTTCCTGTTGAATCTCCAAATCTCTGCCAACTGCCCTACCGCATGCTTTCAGACACAAGTCATTCGTATTTAGCTTCACGTCATGCTTTTATTTTCTGCTGTTGACCTCCAGATAGGTTGCTCAATGTGTTTTGCTCCTGTTGAAATTGCGTATTGTCATTGCCTTTTATTCATCTTGTGAGCGGGTAACAGCTTCCTGGTTGTGATGTCGAAATAAACAGGCAAACCGTCCAGATTGGCCGTCCAGGAGGATGTTTATGACCATGGTCTATTTCTGCTGAGGCCTCCACCCGAACTGCCTGTCGGCCTAGTTTGAAATGAAGGCTGGGAGTTCCTGAGGTTGATTTGAGCTATTTACACCTCTCCAGAAGGCACTTTGCTGCTAAATTAAGACTATGAGAAACCAAGTTGAAAGTTACATGATTTTCTATTTTGTTTATCCTATTCCAAAATGGTTTCACTCCTTGCTGAAAGAAAAAAATGATCACACATCATGAATTATTTTGGGTGGGAGAGGTAGCCCTTGAAGGCTCCTGTCAGTAAATGTCGATTAGAACACACTTGCTGGAATTTCGTCCATTTTGTTAGATGAACGTCCATTTCTATGCTGCCTGGCAATGGCTGATGGTTTCTCAAGCAATGGATAGGCTAAGCTCTGGTTTATAGGGTCACCCTCAACTCTATGGCAGCTTGGTTGTGTCGGCAGGGAGAGGAAACCCTAGATTCTTAAAGTGAAAGATGCATTTTTACTTCTATTCGTTTATTCTTCTTCTCAAAAATCGACTTGATTGTCTTTTCAGCTGTGCACAGCTCAGCACCGATTAACAACCTCTTGAGTCAAAATAAATCTCTTAAAATGTCTCAGAGAGAGAAAGAAGAGAAGACACGATATAAGGAGCAATTCAGTTAGGGATCCTCTCCTCAGGAGACCAGGGGAAGGACCTTCATCCTGCCAGGAAGGACTTCTAGTTTGCACAGAACTTCATTACAGCACCAGCCACCTACGGTCTTCTTCTGACAGTCTGGTGGTCCCACTGCACGATCCCAACACAAACTCTTCCCCTACCTGCCCCCCCCCAATGGTGAAATCAACTCCCCAACTCCGTCAGAGACACTGAAACACTTTCTATATTTCTGCAAGTTTGATGAATTGTTTGACATCTCATGCACACATTTATTTTCACTATAAGGTAAAAAATATTCCAAGAAAAACACTCGGTTCAATTTCAGTTCACTGTTTTATCCTGTGATGATCTTTTAAGTAGATTATCCTCCCTGAGTTGCCAACCTGTTATTTCAAAACACAAAATTGAGCTGACGAATTATTCTGTGACAGTGTGGGAGTAAATCCATGTAGATAATGTACACTTTGTAAAAAATCTGTGAGCAGACTCTAGAATATTTTTATATTGAGGTGAGTTCATCTGATATTGGCTCATGTCCGGTAACTAGATGAGAAGGCCATTGTCCCATTGTCCATTGTGTTTTTCTGTATCACAGTAGTTCTAATAATAACAACCCAGAAAGTTTACAACCAATTGGGTCAGTTAGGCTACACACGTATAACATGACACTAGTAGCTGGCCTTTTGGCTCCTGGTCTTTATTTGTACTTTCCTAGAGCACAAGAGCACAATTGTGTCTTCTCCGCTCACTGTCCGTCCCTGTGGAAGCTTGGCCGAAGTCATCTGGCCACCAGATGTACCACTGCTTCTCTGGAGCTCCGTAGAGACACGAGGCTCCAGTGTCAATCTCTCAGTACGGCCGTGCGATCAGACCGAACAAAAGAGGAGTGAGATCGAGGGCTCGCTCGGTGTTACCTTTACAGCCCCTTAGCAGTGCCAGCTACAGGGGTATTTTGGTCACATTTTTCTTTGTCTCTTCCCAGAGGGGTTGGTCGGGGCAAGGGAAAAGTGTTTTTTTTTTTTCTCTCCCCGGTGGGATGTGACGGCAAGTTCTTTTTTTGGGAACATGGCGGAAAGCAAGCGGGAGATACGAGAGGATGGGACAGCAGAGCACTCACCCGTTAGAACGTAAGAATCCTGGTCTGATTTGCAGTTTGGGGTGTCCTTGTTGTCGCATGCACAGCAATCCTTCTGTTGTATCACAGGAAGATGGGAGGCAGTTTGAACCACTGGATTCTTATAGACTGTGATTGGTGATGTATCTGGATGTCGTGTAGATTTTTCAAGTTATTTTCCCTCAAGATTTTATGTCACACAGTAGCTTCATTTTCACTGTCATCATAATAAACGGATCATTGTGTTATTTCCAGCTGTTATCTGCCACAAGTGATCTAGTGAATCCACACAGTTCTGTTGTTCAGTGGTGCTCTGGTGGGATTCCTCTGTAGTTTGTTCCCTTGAGAACAGAACCCTGCTACTGAAGCTTTTGACTCCCTCTGTTCAAGGCTAAACTTCCCACTCACTCTCAGACACAACAAAGGGGATGGAGAGAAAGGGAGAGAGAGGAGAGAGAGAGTAAGAGTAAGAGAAAGAGAGATGGGAGTCAGGAGTTGCTCACTAGTCTGCTTAAATATTTTCGGGACCAACCCCTTTAAAGTCAGTGGGTACATTCAAAGCAGGAGATCACACAGGAGTCAGTGAACTTTTGGCCGGATAGATAATGTCCCCTCCGGCCAGAGCCATCCCCCTTCTGCACGGCCACCCCAGCCAGCCCCAGCCCCACCCACAGCCATGTTGTTTCCTTCTTCTGCGGCTCCTGGATGCCCTGCTTATGTCTGTCCCAAGTCTCTGTACACCCCTGGGGTCAGGCTTGTTTGTTGCCTCTCTCTGTACATGTGCGTGCATACATGTGCGTGTGTTGTGATACATATGCCTGCAGCGCCACGGCTGTGTTTCTCGTTGTGTGTGTGTGTGTGTGTGTGTGTGTGTGAGGGCAGGCGAGGGCAGTTGGGACGTTGCCAGCTGCGTGTGAGATGCAGAGCAGCACTTTGACTGCGTCCTGCTAGTTTGTCGGATCGCTTGTTTGTTTATCTGCAGAGAGCTCAGTGCAAAAGCCTCAGAGCCCTTGTTTCCTCAGAGGACAGGGGACTGAAGGAGAGGGCCTGCCTGGCTTGTTTGGGCTCCACATCAAGTGGGCTGGTAATTGACATCGGAAGACGTCCTCGCTGAAGACGACACGCGCTGTTGGTCAAGTTCAGGATGTTTGATTTGTGTTTAGGCTGGTTCAGTCATGTTTCAATAGGTCACCATCAGACAAGTGGACGGCATTGTGTGGGTATCAGTCAGAGATAAAAACAAATACTAATTGGCTGAAATGCTAAAAGACAAAAGTTGTGCACAGTGACGTTATGGCAAAATGTACAAAGTAAGGCACAGAAAATGTATGACGCAGTTTCAGCAGGTTCCCATGCCCTCGATTCCAACACGGCTCTCTTCCGGTGTGTAACAAGAGCGTTCTGTCTCTCTGCGTGTGCGTGTAAATATGCATGCAACGTGTGACTTTTGCCTCTTTATTCACGATGTCCCGCGGCACTGTCGTTCACAGCTGCGTGTGGAGCATGGGTACAACTGCCTCCGCATCGCCGCTTGAAAGTGTCCATGGCAACGGGATGGCGGACAGCAGGCAATCGCTAAGCGTGACCTCCTTCCAGACGGTCAACATCCACAACAACAAGGCCAAGTCCATAATCACCAACAAGGTGGCGCCCGTCGTCATCACGTAAGTCTTCCGCCGCCGGCCCCCGAATAAGTGTTCTCTCAATTGGGTGTTAATTCCCCCCTCCTGCATCATCTCACTTTGTCTACCACTGGAATTAAGGAGAGGGAGGTGGTGATGGAGGTTGGGATTACCAACACGCTGTGCTGTTTGCGTTTTGGTGATGCAGACATGTTCGCTCTAATCTGTTTGTTTGTTTGTTTGCTGCAGGTACAACTGCAGACAGGAGTTTCAGATCCACGATGATGTCCTCCGAACTAATTATAAAGTGGGTCGGATATCAGACAAGATGCCGGAACATTATTTGGTCCTGGTAAGGAAAGAAAGAACGCCAGCATCCATGCATGCCCCCCCCCCCCATGCACACATTTATAAATGTCCTTTAAAGAAAACAACGATTGGAGTTGACTCCAGCCAGCCTTGTGCTAATTTGCTTACTCATTTCACGTGAACGTGCTCAATTTGCAGAGCAAGCCCAAAGCACATTGTCATGCGCCGGTTTTTCTGATGATGTGTAGCTGCTGAGTGGGGAGCGTTGTCACCTCCCCACCAGGACTTTGATCTGCTGTCACCTGCAACCGGGCCAATTAGGCATGCGATCATCCCCATTGTTAGACAAGAGATTCTGTTTACTCACTTAGACGACCGGTTTGGCCTAATTGCACCGCAGTATTCACAATTGCTAATGAATGACGAGGCCCTGAAGATCATGTTCTAACATGATTGAACCCCCGCACCCCCATGCCCTCTCCCTCCCTCACCCCACCTCCCCTTCACCATCCCTCACCCCACCTCCCCCTCACCACCCCCTCCTGTCCTGATGCTAATTGTTTTGGATGTCTTTTAGGGGGAGTACTTCATGGTGCAAGACGTTTACAGCAAGACTGACGTCCTCAACACCACAGGCGTCTACGGAGCGCCCAACTTCCGCCAAGTGAAAGGGGCCGGCCCTCTGTTTGGAATGGGCCAACCCAGTCTGAATGGTTTCAAACAGGTCCTCCAAAGGCTTCAGGGCCAAGGATATGAGGTAGGTGGGCCCTTTTTTTAACGGTTATCTTCTCAGTCTGCCAAACGCTTGTCATATTGTTTCGTGTTTTGCATTCTGTCGCTAGCTCAGTGACGTTGCTGATTCCCACAGCAGGACAGGTGCTGTTGTCTTGGTGTCTCACAGCGCTTTTTTCTTCACGTGTTTTCTGTAAATATTTGAAGAGTCAAGTGTCTCTGCCTCGGCTGTGGGTAAGAGATAGAACTAAGCAAACAGAGACTTCCATTCATGTGGAAGGAACACAGGGGAAAAAATGAATATCTGTCTGGTTAAAGCAGATGGAAATGGACTGTCATTGAAATAAACTGATCAAATCGCACAGCGGCACGCTATAAATTCCTTTCTCATGTGGCTTATGTTGAAATGAAATTTTCGGAGGCTCATGCAGACAAACGCACTCAGGCCATCTAACTGAAAATGTATATTTCTTCTTCTGTGTGCAAGGAGGTGATTTTCTTCTGTGTGCGAGAGGAGCCCGTGGTCTTCCTTCACTTGGAGAACAACTTTGTACCGTACACCCCCAGGAGGAAAGAGAACCTCCATGAGAACCTTCATGGCCTGGACAAGGAGGAGAAGGTGGAGAACCTGGAGCTAAATATCCGGAAAGAGGTCAGTCGCATCCCAACCAAGCAGTTATCACTTGCACCTTTACACAGCACACAATGCTTATCCAGCTCTAATGAGCCCAGAAATGCATGTACTTCCTCAAATACTAAATTGACTGGACTAAATGGATTGCATTTACAAAGTGTTTTTTTTTGTAACTTTACGGCAGGCAGTAACGCCAATACCAAGTCACAAATGAGATATTAGAAAATGTCTGTGATGTTAACATGCTCTTCATATCCCTCGCTCTAGCTTCACGACTTCGCCAAGCTCAACGAGAATGTGTTCTACGTCTACAACGACATCGAGCACTTTAAGGACGAGCCCCAGAAGATGGCCATTGCGTGCGAGGAGGACATTCACGTCACCGAGGAGGTCTATAAGAGACCCATGTTCACCTCTCCACTCTACAGGTGCTGTTTACCTAGCCCTTTATTAGCATCCGTTGCTACAAGCAGCCTCAGGGCCCCACCACGTCATAGGGGCACGGTTTAGATAAACCCCGGCTGCGAACGAGCAGAGCAGTGCAAGCAAGAGAGCCAGGTTGTAAATAGAGGAGCTTGTTTGTGCAATGGCTGAGTGGCCGGCTTTGTGAAGGAGGAAGATTGCGGCATCCTGTTTGTAATCAGATCAGTGTTTTTCCGGAGGTTTTATTGATATGTAATGACTAGCTCACAACATTTCCAGGCCAAGTGAACATGTCATCCCCTGTAAAATGGAGACAAGTGTTTCCAACACATGAGGTCAACACAGAGACACTGGACTCTACAGATTTGTCCCAATCTGTTTTTTCACGTTTACCATGTTTCACCTGCTTTGAGACCATGTTGACAAAACAAACACTGTATTTCTTCCCCCCACCAACAACTTTATAACAGCAGTCTGTCTGTCTGTCTCTTCGCTTGTCTCTTTCTCTTGTCTTCACTTTGTCCCCTATGTGTCTCTGTGTCTGTGTCTGTGTTTCTGCCTGCCTGTGTTTATCCAATCTCAGGTACCACAGACTGCCACTGCCAATGGAGGGTGCTCCTCTTGAAGAAGACTTTGATGCTTTTGTCAGCATTCTCAGGGTAAGAGACCGTTACCGTCATGGTCTAACTAATGGATGATAACAGTCTTACGCAACCTCATTACGACTCCTGTATTGCAGTGTGCCTCCTGTATTGCAGGGATTAGGCTTCGCCTTCTCTCTCTTCCTCTCTTCAGCTATTTCTTTTGATTATTTTGGATATATTCACGAAAGGAACATTCTAGAACATCTGGAGTATCTCAGGGAGATGGACGGAAGGCCAGACAAGGGTTCTGTTAACACTGCCTGTGCCTGTCACCACGTACGCACCATCAATCCCCCAATAATCATAATAGTTATGAATATGGCACAAGGCTTCACGTCTTCACGTCTGACAGAGGACTGTCCTATTCCCTGCGGTTGGAAACATTTTCCTTTTTAGTCAAGTATGGCCCAGTGGTCAGGTGAAGTCTCTTTTTTTTGTTCTCTCAAATCTTAACTCTTTTGCACTGCAACACACACACACACACACACACACACACACACACAGCAGCAGTGTTATTCTGCTGTGTCTCATCTCTGTTTGCTAAGTCACTGTAGCTCATGTTTGCATGACTGGTTACAGCTTCCTGCCTGGTTTCTTACTTCCCTGATTAGAGGTCGACTGGGAGCTTAAGTTCAAACCGCAGGTTTGCTCATTTTCAGTTAGGAAGTGTCTGCTTAAGGAAGCTTGCCAAGATATCAATGTGTGTCAAGATTTCAGTCACTTGATCCATAGTGTCATTCTGCGTAGCAGGATAGATTTTGAACTTTACAGGTTTAAAGGCAAGTTGTTTTGTCTCATTTGTCTCTAGAGATTCACGTTCGCCGTACACTTTTTGGTCATTGTAGAGACACATTTATACGTAGACATTACCCAGTGCTTTCATTGTAGCCATGAAGTAACGTACAGGTGCTGGTTTTTAGGAGAGCCCTCACCTGCTGCTGCGTGGCGCCTCGCCCAGGCCCCTGCCGGCCCTGCTGTTCAGCTGCCAGGTGGGCGTGGGCCGCACCAACCTGGCCATGATCCTGGGGACCTTGGTTATGAACCGCCTGAAGGGCAAAGCAGAGCTGCAGTAAGACCTCAACACAGTCCCACTGTGGGAAAGTCTCAAACAGATTCAGATTTCAGGAAGTTTGAGGAGGTTGTGCTTTTTTTTCCAGGAGCGAGGAGGTTCCGCCATCCGAACCGAAGCCGCTCTTCCAGATCATCCAGAACTTGGTGAACAAGCTGCCTAACGGGCACCAGGTGCTGGAAGAGGTAAGTGATACAACTGCATTTGAATGATCGTGCTGAAAAAGAATATTCATATGGATTTTATATTGCAAATGAACGGAGGATTAATGCTTGCAGAAATTCATTCTGACAACTTCAAAATGCTTTTCTGTCCTGTGTCTGTGCGGCAGGTTGACCAAGCTATTGGCCTTTGCTCAGAAATGCACAACATCAAAGAGGCCATATATGAAAATAAGAAGAAGTTGGAGGGTATAGGAGAGGATTATCAGATTCAGGTGAGACATGTGCAGTACATCTCAGCTGCTATGACGGCATGAAAGCCCTTCATCCTCCGTTAAGGTGCTCAGCCTGTAAGAGCTGGGAATGTGTTCTGATCTGAGAGCAGTGGTAGTGCTCTAAATGTGCACGTTTAGAAAAAACGAGACATGAGGCGATCAAAGCAGGACGGACAACAGCTTGTCTTTTCCCACTGTTCTCCTTGATCTTTAATGGCTTTAGCCTTTCAAGCTAACACACATACAAGCTGATAAGAAGTCCAGTGAAGGGCTGGGATTTAACAGGAACCATTTCAAAGCAGCACCATGTTGACGTGTTGTCGTCTTGTTCCTCCCAGGGAAGCAGCACCAAAGACTACTTTCTTCAGCGAACAATGCAGAGCTTGGAACGTTACTTTTATTTGATCGTTTTCAACGCGTACCTCCACGAACAGGTTAGACTCCTTATTTCACCCCCGTTCCAAACGGTTTGATCCCTTTCTGCTCACGTAGTCGTGGGAAAATTCAATATTTGTTTTTGTTTGTTTTGTTAACGGCGTGTCGTCGGGCAGTATCCTTTGGCGTTTGCGTGTAACTTCAGCCAGTGGATGTGTGCACATGCATGGGTGTACAGGCTGCTGGCCTGTATGGATCTGTCAGAGATGTCTGCCCCTGCCGACCTTGTCACCAGAGGGGCACGTGTCTTGGTAACCTCCCAGATTTTCTTTCCACTGTCCAGAATGATCCCATGTTTTAAAATACATTTGTAAAAAAATTATATTGGTGTTCTATACATTTCAATTACATGTTTTATTTTACAATGTATGGGTGTGTAAGTTGACTGTGTGTGTTTGTATGTAGGTTGCTGATGAGTACTTGGCCCCAGATGTGCTCAGTACCATGAAAGAGATGAAGGTTGCCAATTTCAGACGTGTGCCCAAGATGCCAATCTACGGGATGGCACAGCCCACATCAGAGGTAAAATCCAATCAGCACCGAATATAACGATAGATGCAATGCAATGTAGATGCAATGTACCATAATAGAGGTCAGTATTGTAGATGATACCTTTTCATTCTAGAGATTGACTGAAACCGCCCGAACTCATGACGTGGCCATAACCGCTGTCCATGTGTGCTTGTCTGTGTGCAGGCAACGGCCGCAGTGTTGGCCCACCTGATGGACGAGAAGCGTAAACACAGCCATGTTCTGTGGGTGAACCTGCAGGAAGAGCTGGTGCTGGAGGGGAACGGCCAGGTGTTCATCCCCAGAGAGCCTTCCTGTCTGGACCAGGACATCTCAGTCCCAGCCTCTGACACCCAGCAACTGGAGGTGAGACACTTTTTATCACCTGTTCACTTTTGGCATGACACCACAAGTCAAATCCACCGGATCTTCCTGTAGGTATCAGAATCAGAATTGGCTTTGTATTCGCCATGTAAATTCCGTGCACAAACACAGAACATACTGTGGCAGGATGGTGCGAACAATGAGCATGTACTGGGGAAAAAAGTAGGCAAGTACGATTAATATGATAAATATATAGATAAATACAATAATATCTATTACATATTTTAAATATCTATTAAATCTCTCAACAATTGGTAGATTCGAACCTACAGCTACATCTTCAAAAGCAAAGAGCTGATATAGGTGTGTGCCATGTCCCCCTGCCCCCCACAATAATTCCCCCCCACTGCTCCACCCCCCTCCCTGGTCCTCAGAAACTAGAGACAGCCCTGAAGGAGGAGATCCTGAGGGCTCAGAAGTGGCTGGAGGTGATCCTGGAGCAGGAGAAGCAGATGAAGATGTTTAAGAACTGCCTGACGGTGCAGGAAGTGTTCAGCCAGCAGGGCAGCCTCCACCAGGGGCTCCTGTACAGGCGCATCCCCCTGGACGACTGCAGCGCGCCCAGGGAGGAGGTAACAGCTGGCAGCCGTGTGCACACACACACAAATTAAATTGTATTTGTACAGCCATTTTTTTACAAGCACATATGCCTATATAACTGCCCCTCAACCAACCTAAATCGCACGCACACTTGAATTGACTTGACTTCATGGTCAATAAAAACAGACAAACCCAAATCAAAGATCATTTCTCTTATAGCCTCATAAAAGAGCATCCCTACTTCAGAGAGTAATATTTGAAACATGCTGCCTTGGCATTGTTGTTTTGCCACTTGCACAGTGTGCGTGTGTGTTGTGTGGGAGTTTGTGTGTACGTGTGTGGAAATGTACAGCATGAAGCTCCCCCTAGTGGTACAAAGTGTTATATGTAAACATTGATAGTGAGCTTAGGGTTGTGTGTGTGTGTGTGTGGTATCTCTCTCCTCAGGACTTTGATAAGCTGATGGAGGCCATGAAGTCGACCTTGGCAGAGGACTCCCACTCGGCCTTTGTCTTTAACTGCTCCAATGGGAAGGGCAGGACCACCACAGCCATGGTCATGGCTGTTCTCACTCTCTGGCACTTCAACGTAAGGGGCTGCTTGAAACACAGCATCGAGGCCAGGGACTAGAGGAGGAGTCCTGGGGAAGTGGCCTGACATTTGGGTGAAGGAATTCACTCTGGAGTTGTTGTTTATTCATTAAGTGTGGTTAGTTAGTTCATATGAAATGCTAATTGAGACAGAGGATGTGTTCATGTGTTCTGTTCTCTGTGCAGGGCTTCCCTGAGTTTGCAGATGATGAGATAGTGAGTGTTCCTGATGCCAAGTACACCAAGGGGGAATTTGAGGTGGGTAACTGGTTCTGCTTCCATTGGTGTTCTGCCACTCATGTTTTTGAGACGTGAGGAACACCTGTTGACATCCTGTTAGGATATAGACCATCGGGTGGTTCAGCTGTTTCCCTGTCAGAACACCACACCTGTTCACAACAGCCCGGGCTCATCTTCACAAATAACCAATCATCTACGACTGTTAAATATCCACCTTGCTCCAGGAAGCTGTCAGAAGCCGCCACAAAAAGCGCGGAATACCGCTGCGCTTTATACAGCTTCCCCTCGCACCCAAAGCTTTGAAAAGAGCCCACAGTGGCCAAACAAACACAGAGGCCGTATTCATTCTACTGAAATTCTACTGAAAGCAGGCAAAAGTGGTGGTGGTGGTGGGGGGGGAGGCTTCACCAGAGTTCGACTGTGAATCAGCGCTGTGCTAATGGAACCTGCTGGGTCAGTGTTTAGAGCTGTAAACACTGCCGCTGTGAAAGAGGGCCAGCCTGGCTCACAACACCCGCATACCGTTCACAGCGGGGCCAGCAGGGCCAGTGTCTGGGACCCGCAGGGTCAGTTGCCATGGGAAACTTCTGGGTTCAGTTGGAGCCGCGCAGCGCGAGGGGAGGTGTGACAGTCTGTATTGTGGGGTTCTGACGCCTCAGTGAATCGTGTGCTGCCTGGTAAATGCTGCCCACAGTGAAATGCTGCCCACAGTGAAATGCTGCCCACAGTGAAATGCTGCCCACAGTGAAATGCTGCCCACAGTGAAATGCTGCCCACAGTGAAATGCTGCCCACAGTGAAATGCTGGGCTGTCTGTGGAAACCTTAGGGTTCTGTCAGTCACGATATGGAGACTGTAATGTTGGTGTCCTCCAGTGTATATCTGCATCGACAAAAGAACATGAATACAATCACAATTTAGGCCTAACGGTAGAGAATATGTGTGGACTGAGTGCTTAAGTAAACTTAGCAGATTTCTGAGAGATCATTTGTAGAGCTAAAAAACCTGAACCAAAAATCTGGGTCAGGGTTTTCAACTGTTCTTGTTGACAACCTTTAGTGGGACAGCATTACCGCAGTATTCGCCTTCTCCAGCGATTTTTTTTCTTCAAATCTAACAACAACTCTAGCGAGTTTTAGCACATTTTCACACAATTTATAAAAAAATTTGAGAGATGTTAATCACAACACTGCATGTCAGCGTCCGACTCGGCATGGCTCCGTCACGTCAGACAATTCCAGTATCATGCAACTTTATGGGGATTTGATTACCGATCTGGTACTGGTTTCTGTGGCAACGCTGAGGGTGTGTGTGTATGTGTGTCCAGGTGGTGATGCAGCTGGTGCGTCTCTTGCCGGACGGCCACAGGATGAAGAGAGAGGTGGACATGGCCCTGGACTCAGTCAGTGAGACGATGACCCCCATGCACTACCACTTGAGGGAGATCATCATCTGCACCTACAGACAGGTAGGGGGCGACGCCACACAGGGCATCAGCACACTTATATAGGCGTAGCATTGATTGTGCAAATACATTTGAACGACTCACTCCACACAAGTTTGGGTTCTTTTCAATCAAGGTAAAGGAGAAGGAGCAAAAGCTGTTGAATGACCCTGCTAACTGCATGTGGAGTTTAAGATGCAGTTCTCTCTGACATCCCATAGATGGTGGTAAAATCCCATTCTGGTAGTTGACACTCTGGTTGAAGACTTTTGAACAGAACTGACCCAGTGTTAACTGTATGTGATTAACTAGGAGCATTATTCAGTTGCTAAGTACCAGTAATGCATTGAATTGTCCCCTAGCAGCGAGTGAAATGCGTCACATCCTTCCTGTTCTGTTTGGCTCGTACGTTTGTTGATACCGTTGGAATGGAAACGTTCAAGCTGTTTTTCTGGAGCTATCGATTACCTGAGGGACTTTGAGAAATGACTTTCCTATTCTGTTAAACGGCTTGTAAACACATTGAGTCTCCAGTCTGTTGGGAGCTGAGACATCCAGTTTTTCGATCCTATAACACAAATGCTATCAGTGATAGCGCTGTCTCTGTCCTGTCTGCATAGATGCAGTCTTGGACGGTGTAGGCGGCTACAGCAGCAGTTTGGACAGGACCCCTGCTCTGTTTTAGCCATTTGTAATGCAGACTATAATCAATGTGCTTCTGTGCAGTCAGTCAGCTCAGCACATGGGCTTGAGGTACCCAGCCCTGTCTCCACAATATCAATGGGCTTCATTGTCCTACCAGCGCTCTGTCTCCCCCCCCCCCCCCGCCACCCCGCCACCCCCCAACCCTGATCTTCTCTGCCCCTGCTTGGCTCAGGGGTTGGTCGTTCACTTGCGTTCATTCCCCCCCCCCCCCCCCCCCTTCTTTTTCTCACTCTCTCTCTGTCAATCTCTCTGTTGCCAGACCTTCTCTTTCTTCTGGCCTCAGTGTCTCTTGACTTTGTCCTCTCATTCCAGCTCTTTCTGGATGTTTTTTAGTTTGATTCGAATGCATAGTCACATCGTCCTTCTGTTGACGGAAGACGTGCTCTTTAACCGCTCCACACACACACCAGTACGTAATCACTAATACACCTTTTCTCTTCATGTATTTTCACATTTTTAGGATGAGGTGATTTATCTTTTCTGGGGGGGGGGTTTCTGGACGCCATGACGTGTGTCGAATGAAGAGTCTTTGTGCTTCCTGCGGGGTACCTGTCATGGGTGATTATCTCCCAACCTGCAGCAGGAGGGACCCCCCAGCTCCCTCCCTTCCTGCCCTGCTTGGAGCCCTCCTTTGCGGGGGCGTGCTGAGGTTGGCACCCCTGTTCCCTCCTGGCCTTTGGCCTCAGCGCTGCGCCATCAGGCCCAGGTGATAAACAGTGCCAGATGTGGCGGACGAGGGGGGGGAAATCAGAGATGGGGGAGCGGGCAACAAGACCCCAAACCCCCCCCCCCACACACACACACACACCACTGACAGTGGTTGGAAAATGTGTCTTTTATAGAGAGAAATAGACCCAAAACCATGAGCGTGTGCTCTCGGAGCAGGCTCAGGGGGTCGGGGCTGTTCTCAAGGCTTAAGCGGGGGTTGTGGGAGACGGGGGTGGAGGGGGAGGAGGGGGAGGGAAGATTGGTATTCACTGTAAATCCCTCTTGCCGACCACGCGTGACGCACAGTTCCAGACGGGCCCTCAGTGGTCAGTGGGGAGACCCAGCCAAGGCATACTCCCCCTGTCTGGGGGGACGGCTTCACGTGTCCTCCCCCTCCCCTGCCCTCCTCCTTCACCCTCTCTGATGCAGAATCAGCTGGAGGACGCTCTATAATGAGGATCTGGTGGAATATGGCCCATATCCCTTCTGGGTTGTGTCCAATTTAACAGCTCTCTGCTTTTTTCCAGGATTTATACATACTTGATATACAAAATAATATATGTATATGTCTGCAGTTTGCATTGTAACTAGTTTTAGTTTATTTGCATTGTAAATAGTGAAAATGTGTCTTTTTCTTAAACTGTAAACCTTCCAAGTTCATAGTAGGCAATATAACATATGATGCCCTGAAGTTAGTCCATTCCTGTCAACATTTTGTGAATGGAGAGAACGATCTCATTTCTTGGGGTCATATCAAGTGATCTGTCCTCAGCGAACAACAGCTATCTTGATTTCCCTCTGTGCATCCCACGCTGGGAACACAAACACCAATTATTCCCATCCCTGCCGAGGAAGTTGTCTCAGAGTGAATGAAAGGCTGACTGCACTCTGCGTGCGTCACTTAAAGAAAGGCCCACATGGTTTGGACGGCGCAGCGGAAAAATCTTTTCAGAAAGGGGAGAATGTTGTGAGCAGGTTTTTTGAGGCTAGGTAACGGACGTCACCGGTAAAGGAAGGATTGGAGCCCTGGATTAAGAAGGGGGTGGGGGTGGGCTTGGGGTGGGCTTGGGGTGCTGACTGAAGCTGAAAGGTTCAGCAAAGTTGGTGAGGGAGAGAGGGAGAGAGACTTGGAGAGAGAGAGGAAGCTAAATTATATGGCGCACAGTTGGCTTTGCTAGAGAATGAAGAAACCAAATTGAACAGTCAATTGAAGTGATAATATACATATAGATATATGCTGTATATATTTATATACTTCTTTTTAAATCCATCATGACCCAGCAGATTTTCAACCTTGTGTATCGTTCTGGATGGGAGCTGATGCACGAGGGCAATATCAGGGTAAAGGACCTCTTCTCACTCCTGAAACAGGTTCTTATGCCCCGAAGTGCATAAGAGCCCGTGAAAGAAAGGGCCTCTCAGTGGAGTGTAGAGGGGCTTGAGGGGGGGACTTGGGGTGGCGGGCAGGGTTGTTTTTATTTCTAATTCCCAGTCTTTTACATGCTTCTGCCAACAGCAATATTTGTGGTAGCAGCCTACGAAAAGGACTTATTTTGGCCAGGATCGGGTTGCATGGTTCCTCGAATCGAGTTTGAGCAGGTGCAACCAGGTGAACATTCTGGGGCATGTGAGCAGACTCTGATTCAGTTCCAGGTTGCAGTGACCCTTGGCTACTGTTCTGTGGCCCGGCAATGTCCTCAGGTACTGTGGGGGTAAACGATCCATCCCCTGGGGATCAATGGGGTGTGCGTGCCCAGGGAAGGGTGAGGTTCAGAGGGGGCTGGGAGTTCAGAGGTTGGCAGTAGGGCACACAGCTGCACATGTTGCTTTTAAAGACCGTATTTATTTGAATTATTTTAGTTACAGCCACTGCTCCATATTTCAAACTGCTAAAACCATCTTTGTTTTGTTTTCTGGATTTGATGAGGGCTGCTCTTAAAAAATATATCACAGTTACCATTTTTGGAGTCTTGTGTGGGAATATCCTATAGGGTTATTTCTGTAACCCCCCCCCTTCTATTTTTCTGTAGAGCTCTGATTGAGTTACGATTTTTCTCCTGACATTTTCGTCATGCACTTGTCTACCCAAAAGGATAGATAATTACAAGGCCATATTCAGTACAGCGTTAAAGTATCACATCCACACTGTGGCAGAAAGCTGCTTTTAAAATGACAGTGTGTTTCTGCCTAGTTCTTTAGGCAGCTCAATATGGAGCTCATCAGTTGCTGTGAGAAGCCTCTCCATCCGGATGGATTATTGATGGTGAACATAGCTCCAGGACCATCACATCTAATAGGGGAATGAAAGGGAGTCAGCCAACCAAAATTTACCATTAGACAAGGATCAAACAACAAACCTAATCAATATTCATGTTTCTGTTTGAACAATATTGTGGTGAGCTGGGCAGGATGTTGTCTGAGCAGGAATGGAGGTACTAATGACAATAGTCAAATGAAAAACAAAGTACAAAAGGTTACGGAGAAACGCCATGTGCCTGATTGCAGCCTGTGTTGTGAAGTTGGGTCACACGCACAAACCCACACACTCAACATTACTGTTAATATAGTCTGGTCTAGTGTGCCTTCCTATCTTATCTCTGCCTCTGTCCATAACACTGTCCCGGATCACTTCGGTGACCTTAACATGTCCCGGTCGATCCCTTTAACTGCCCCCGCTCCACCCCCATGCCCTGACCCTGTGTCCCCACCCACCTCAGGAAATGCTCCTGGACTACACTAGTGCGCTACATGGAAGGGACCTGCCATTTCCTGCCCCCACACAGTAAAACCTATCATTGCCCTGGCTTTGAGAGTACAGGAATAACAACCTTTCATATTGTGCCGGAGTGTTCAAGCCTGGTCATGGTAAAGGCTGGTCAGCCGTCCGAGGGACCCTGCAGAGCCCGGGGGTTCATTTCCCCCAAAAGTAAAATTAGCCCCAGCTAGCCGCAAGCCTCATTCTCCGACACCAGCCTGACCGATTAGTGTTCAACTGGTGGCGAACAAACGCCTATATGAATAGAACTGGAATCCCTGTTAAATGCCAACCATTCAGGACATGCAGAAGTCAAGACTGGGTCGCGTTGCTCCAGCTTTTAAAATGTTCCCAGCCGAGAGCCGAGTTTCATACCTGAGGACAGTTGAGCCCCTTACGGAAGCAGGCTGTTTAAAAGCCGTCATAACCACCTCCAGTGACGTCATGGCAACCAGCTATGCCCAGCCAGGTATGCCCCCCCCAACCTATCCCCTCCATCTTCCCCCCCTTAATCACGCGAAAGAACATTGATTTTCAAATGGCAATCCATGTAATTGTTTAACTGTCAATTTCCGCACTATTATGACTGTGCGCAGGATCAGTAATCCTGTTTATTGCTTGTTTGCTCCATGAGTTTGTGTATGGATGAAGATGTGATCGCGTGATGCATTGTGGAGTCGATGACTTTCAGCTGTTGGAGGCTCGGTAACTCCCACAGCGGAACCGGCAAATTCCCCTGAGAAGCCAAGCTGGGGAAAACAGAAGTTGATGTGGAGCTTCTCAACATGGTTCCTGCCTCCAAAATGACCTGCAAATACAGCAGTCAGCTGTCCCTACCAAAGCTAATTAAGAATTTAATTAACACCCAATAGAACTGCATCGATCACAGAGCTTGGCAGTGGGCTCCTAGTTATTGGCTGTGGTCAGTGTTGTTCTGAAGCTGTAGTTGAGTGCCAGGTTGCACCAAGGGGCCCATGATATCAAAGGAAGCCATGGTGTTGCTGTGGTATTTTGATACCCAGCAGGACTGAGCTGGGCCACACACTGTCATTCAGCCTGTGGTTCACTTGAGCTGGACGTCCATGAAAGAGGATGACGTCCATGTAGGTTGATACACCCCAGACTGTTTAGCTTTCACTCAAAGCAGAGCCACCCTTTCAAGTCAGCCCTAATGCCTTGTTTACTGTCCACAGTCTTTAGGTGTACACAGTACCCAGACGGCCATATCTATCTGAACTGACGCAGCTGCTGCTCGACTTCTCTAGACGTGGAAAAATGAAGGGGGGGTGGGGGGGGGGGGAGTGTGTGTGGGTGCTGGTGGGGGTCGGAATCTGTAAAAAGCATTAACGTAAAGGCATCTCCATCTCCTGTCCTGGCAGCCTGCGCCTTTTAAAAAGCAGCTCTGGGTACTACTGTGATCCATAAAGATCAGCTCCGCGGCTCCAGTCCACATGATATATAGCTTTGATTATAATGCTACCGGCCGACTTGACCAGATGGGTTAGTCTCATGAGAAATGGCAGCGTTTAAATAAAAAGAAAGAAAATTCCGGGCCGTCTCTGCAGGTGTTTAAAACGATGTGTCTTTGTTGGTGTGTACACGTGATCATCTTTTCTCCTAAAACTTGCTGGGTTTTTCGGGATCGTTCTTCTTCCTAAAGAGCCCACACTGGCTGCCTGTCTGTGGTAGATTATGGGTCTTCCAGCCACTCTGCTCTCCTGTCTCTCTCCCTGATTTGTGGTTCCCTACAGGCAGACCAGGTGCACCTCCTGTCCTCCCGAACACTGCTTTAGGCCCAGGGATCAAACTCCTACCTACATGGACTGAAATTCACAAGATGGACCGGACACACATGAAGAGGGAAAGTGTTGAACCCAAGCTTCTTCTCTGTTGTGGGTGTGAACCTTCATTAAACATTGACGGTAACAAGGAGATGCGTGTCACACACTTGATGACTGCTGCTTTCAAACCAGGCACTTGCATCCACCCCCCAGTGTGTCTGCTCATCAAGTGTGTCACTCATCAAATCAAACTGAAGCAAAGCTACACCCCCCCCCCCCCCCCCCCCCTCCACAAACCCAAACTTAAAATAGCCTTCAACGCTGTTGTCTATTCAAGCCAGCTTTTCAAGTCACCCTACACCAGGTGGTTAAGAAATGAAAGGGACAGAGAAGGGAGATGGTGGTGGTTGGATGGGGAGGGCAGAAAAGAGGACACAGTAGAATAGAGTAGACATCGGTATTGTTCACTGAAAATGTTCCTGGGATGCATGTGTTGACTAGCGCCCTTGTGGAGGAAGTCTTTATATGGACATCACCTGTATTGACACATGCTCCTTTCCACCATGAATGGAGCATGTGTGGATTGATTCTGAGGATGTTGGCGATCTGGTGTAGGGCACACGAGACACTGTCAATGCAGATTTATTTCTCTCTCATAAACACACACACACCTCACACAAACACACGCACACACAGTTTAAGTGTTACTTGCAGCAATTTGAGAAATGCCCCCTCTGTTTGGATGAAGTGGTGTCATATTGATCCCAGAAGGGGATCTCTTTTGAGGTGTCAGCATCAGAAGGCCTTGGCAGGAAATGGCACCACATTGGCGAGGCGCCTCTCCTGTCCAATTACAGCAAAGAGGCCTTGACTCCACAGCACTGGAGTAAGGACTTGCGGAGTACGGTGGTGGGGGGTGGGGGGGTGGGGGGTTGACTGAGTTGGGGAGTGGCGGGGGGTTGAAGCAAGAGGTGAGGGGGGGGGGCTGAGGCAGGGTTGGCCTGCGCTCTGGCTTGGGGTGGGAGATATCCTGTGTGAGGATTGATGAATGGCTGCTTGTGCGGACCTGGGTGGGAAGGGCTAATACGGAGGAACTTGCTGTGGCCTTTTTACCTCAACAACCCCAACGGCTGGTAATTGGCACCATATGTCAGGCAGACAGACCTCTCCTTAGAGCTCACCTCTCCTCCCCATCCCTAGCCTTATTAGCGAGGGTGGGGGAATGTGTTGCCTTAAATGTATGACTGACTCCCGTCAAATATTCAGCATGGACACCACTCGCTCAAATGGCTCAGCGAAAACTTATTGATGATTCATTTGTTGCAAATTTGGAATTACTCCTGAGAAGCAGAATATAAAAGGCTTGAACATATCCCCAGATTCATCATCCTGCAAATAATTCCAATTAATTAAATCCAAATAATTAAGTGAATGAAATACCAATTTTGTTTGTGTCAAACTATTAGACTTCATTAGTTCTTTTTTTTAACGGATTGTTCATTTTGTAAATGCAAAATGCTAATTTCAATGATTGAAATGCCCTTCATAATTAAGTGGCTCAACTGGAATTAACACTCATGTTTTCAAATTGGCCCTTTGTCCTCAGTCCAAAGTAATAAATAATAGCAGATAATGGCACAGACGATACATTTGACTATGTAGTAACATAACTCATACCTGTACTTCATTTCAACCCCCTGACCTTCTGAACCTTTCAACACAACAATCATTTTGAACTGTTTAACAGGATTAATGACATGTTATTACCTTGCTAGTTTGGTAAGTCCAGTTGATTGGTCGTGATTTGGAAAGGCACACACTCTTTATGGGGTCCCATAATTGACGGTGCACATCAGATCACAAACCAAGCCATGAAGTCCAGGGAACTGCCTGTAGTCCTCTGGGATAGGATGGTATCAGGGCACAGATCTGAAGAACCTGAAGAACCTGATCGTCACTCTGACAGAGCTCTAGCTTTGCTTTGTGGAGAGAGGAGAACCTTCCAGAAGGACAAGCATCTCTGCAGCGCTCCACCTCACAGGCATGTGTGGTACAGACAGAAGCCACTCCTCAGTAAAAGGGACATGACAGTGTGAATGTTATTGTGTCGGCCCTCCTCATATATGATTTTATAGTGTGCTATTCACTTGAAGCTCCTAATGGTCACATGACTACTGGCAGCCTCTTTTACAATATGTTGGATCAACATGTCTTGGTATATCTGTGTCTCCAACACGGCTCCATTTGTAGGAGGGATTTCGGTTTGATCCGGTCTAGAGGACAGAGCAGGCTCTTTCTCCTGCATGTTTGCCGGGTGATAAAACACAGCCCCACCTCCCCCGTGTTCTGCTCTCCCAACATCCACATTGACTTCCTGCAGAACATAACAGCCTCCGCCTCCGCTCCCCAGGCCCAGCCCCTCAGCCCCGGCCCTAGCTCCAGCCTCCAGAGGCTGTCAGTTATAACACCTTCTGACTGTAAACATAGGACGCTGTCTATCCGGCCTCCTCAGTCCTGGGAGGCCCAGGGTACATAGAGAGGCTGTCCCTTGGCTCTGTAGACCTCTCTGATTAGATGGCACCATTTCCTTGACTTCCCATCCAGACCTCATTTGTCAGCTTAGCCTTTTTGGGAGTTTTTTTTTGTTATGAAATTGTGTCTATCTGCCTTCAGTGCGAAAAGCAATTTATTTGAGCAGTCAACCATGTGAATGCGCAAAGATGTCTGAACTGCACGTACATGTGTGTGTGTGTGTGTGTGTGTGTGTGTGTCTCTGTGGGTCTGTGGCTGTCATTCTGACACGTTCCTGTCTGAACCACGACTGGCCAGATGACACTGAGCATTGAGGGGCGATGATTATATGGGTCCTTTCAGGATGGGTAGGGTGTGGGTGTGTGGGGGTGTGGGTGTGTGTATGTGGGGGGGTGTGTGTGTGTTTTAATGGGTTTCATTCTGATGGGAAACACTTGAAAATGCGGAATGGAAGGAACCTAGAACCTCCAGTCTGCTGTACTTCTTGGACATTGTTCTCCTTGAGGAATGGGTGCTGGTGGTGAACATCATGTGACTGTTCCATCTGAAAACACTCCCAAAGTGTGACCTGTGTGTCATCATAACTCACTCAGCACAGAGATCGACCCCCAGCCTCTGGTTCCTGTCCACACTCTGGACTAAGACCCACTGCTTCCAATTGTCTGTGTCCTAGCTGTTATGTTTATTCCTATTTAGGAAAACGCTAGACCTCTTTTTTTTCCTGGTGATTACATAACCCACCAGATGGAACGGATGAAGCGCCCTCTCTCTTTTTTCTTTCTTTCTTTCTTTCTTTCTTTCTTTCTTCTTTTTTGTTGTTGTTGGTAGAACCTTAACTTCTTTTTGGCGTTCAAATTCCTCTAAAATATGAGTGTGGGCTGCAGATGGAATGAGCATGAGCAAACCACCTCCTACTTCCTGTCTCTTAAGTGTTACATTTTATGAATCCATTTTTTATTGCAGTGCCTGAGCCCATTGTGCAGTCGGTGATTGAAGTGTCAATTGATTTGGTGTTAAACTTAATTTAACGGATAAAGTTGACAATTTCAATGAAATATATAATTGTACGTAAGCATGGATTATCAGTAAACGTGAACAGAAAAGAATGATTATCTTTTTGAATTAAATGCTTGGCCAAACTACTGCATGCCCTTGGGTCGTGATCAAGACAACCATTTATCAGCTTCAAAGAGTCTGGTCCTCGAGATAATCAAGCTACGGAAACACAGGAGACATAGGCAGACTCTCTGATGGGGATTCCTAGAATTATAGTTAAATGTTTGCTTAGCAGACTGTGTGTTTGAACCATTGTGTGTGTGTGTGTGTGTGTATGTGTGTGTGGCCATGCACGCATGCCTGTTGTTATTCGTCCTGCAGGATGAAGTGTGGGTTTTTGCAGCGGTGGGTCTGGCAGGTGGGAAACCCTTCACTTGTGGTTTGTGCACGTGTGTGGGGGGAGGGGGTGTCTGTTATTGTGTGTGGAGCGTGAGCACGTGTGCCAGAGTGTTATGAAGTTGGGTGTCTGGCAGTAGCCCGCGCACAGATGGCTGCCAGGCACGGTGATGTTTTCCAGCCAAGGAGAACCGAGAGGGCCCGACACGGTCCCAGGAGCCCCCCGGGAGCACAGGGCATCCAGGGTGATCAGGGCTTTCCAGTATTCACCTGCTCCTCAATGCTCTCAGCGTCAGGCCAAGGGGCTGTGCATCTGCTGGAAAATATGAGTGCTGTGTGTGTGTTTGCGTGTGTGTGTGTGTGTTTGTGTGTGTGTTTGAGAGAGAGAGTGGATTTGTGCACATTTCTTTTATTCCATCCGGCGCCCCCTGAAAGTCTGCAGAACGTTCCACTGCCTTCCAACTCTCCCCCACTCCTCTTAGGATGCGTAAAAACGCTGCGCTGGAACCCCTTCATCGCTGTTGGGAAGCAGACACTGAGTCGCTCTTCTCCCTCCCCCCACTTCTCTCTTTTTCATGCATCATTCCAGAGTGAATCAGTTCACTCAGTTATTTGGAACCCGGTGCCCCATCATCCCACCAATTTTGCAAGGACCGGGTAGACTGGTTTTTCTGGGGTGGGGGGGTGGGGGGGTGGGGGGGGAGACTCACTGCTGTGTATAAACTCATGACTGTGTGGAAGTGCCCTTTGTGATAGTGGGAACCTCATCAGAAGTTGTTTAATCAGTCTTGCTGTGCTTGCTGGTCCAGATATGAGGTGCTGGTGGTGAATGCATCTTGGATGTGGCCGACGGGTTGCTGGGTCGTGAATCCAATATTCCCCGTTCATTTAATCAAAATCCCCTCGCTGTTTTCACCAGCACTATACCCTACCCTGTCCCCAGTAGCCATCTATGTTACAGCTGTGAGGCCGATCAAGCCTCTAAAAGCACTCCTGAGAGTAAAGGAGACCAGCCAGGCGATGTGAGTCAAGGCCCAAATCAAAACTCCAGGAAAACGGACATTGACTAACCATCTCAGAGTAGCCTTTGGCACAACATCATTACACAAGGTTATTCAGCAGGAGGAGTGCTGTACAATATGATGTCAAAGGCTGATGATCTGCAGTTGCCTGATTGCTAGGTCACGGTTGGTTAGTAATGGCTAACTGACTTTACCACATGGGATTAGAAGTGGGTTAGGTGCTCATAATAACTGAAGGACTGGAAAACTGCTTTGAAGGCAAGGGAGGTAATGCTTTGTAGAATCACTTTAGATCAGATATGTTGAAACAAAATTCACATTCTCAAAGGAACCATCACATTTAAAGGTTTGCCAGTAACATTTTATAAATCTGATATTTCAGGGCATCACAGGACTCTGATAAACACTACCAATCAAAAGGTCAGACTGGCACTAATGATTGGATGGCATTTGGATCGAATTCAATGATTGGATGGGCTACTTGTCTGTCTACCCAACTCCCAGCAGTAGTCGGGGAGGACATTATGTAAATAGATATTTTGGTTTCAATACTATTGAGCCCACCATTGTATTTACCAGCACATGATGCCCTGTCATGTACAATGGGGAGAGCAGCTAACACCATCCCTTGTCCACAATTCAGTTTGCTTAATAAAACACAAAGGAAATTCAAGCAAGAAGGTAACAGTGTGCATGGTAACTGGAAAGCAAAGAAGTAACAAGAATAAAATAAGCAGTTGAATATGGATAATGGGTTTCTTGGTAATGGGATGGTGGTTATGCTTCACGTGGGTGATCTAAAATCAGTGGTACAAACGTCTTTCAAAGCATCATCCGACTATTTCAATGGCATCAAACTGTCTGTTTTAGAAAACCTCTTTGATACTGTCTTGCTATTAGTTGTTTGTTTGTTAGTCTTTACCCTTTGAGTTGGTTGAGTTAACATAATGTATGTAAGGGAAACGCATCGTTTAATATGTTATTGACGCAGAGGGATTAGTTGTTAAGCACACAAAAATTCACTGTACAGTCTTATTCTATCAGCATAATTTGACAAGAAACACCTGTTTAAACATCTCTTCATTGCATTTCAGTACACCTTTGGAGATTATATATTGAGACGGAAAGTAATAATTTCCACATGACGTGCCTTTACCAGTTTACCAGTAATAGAACCGGTGATGTTTGACAATAGAAAATCTCAGTGTATATCAGAAATGTTTGGCACTGTGTTTCCATAATATACAAAGTATCAGTGCTGATTTTGTTAACCAATACAACATTTGTTTGAATTCGTTTCTCAAAGAGACTCCTGTTCATTTTTTTCATTCCACAGATCAAAATGGGTAAAACAGAGAAGCAGAGTGAGCTGATGTTGTTAAGGAGCCTGCAGTACCTGGAGCGCTACATGTACCTCATCCTCTTTAACACCTACCTGCACCTGGAGAAGAAAGATTCATGGCAGCGCAGTTTCACCCTGTGGATGCAGCAGGTAGCTCCTCCTCCCATTCAACACTGTCAACTGACAGTACACAATCACATTCCATTCCAAAAAGATGATTTCAATAAAGTATTTAGTATTGTTGCCAGGCTACCACCAGGCACAGGTGTTTTTTCCCCCTCATTCGGTATATGATGGAGTCTGAGCGCCTCAAACGGTCTTGACAGCACATAACCAACTCTGTCTCAAGCTCACCTCTGCTATGGCTTTTAAATTGTCCTTTTCTCTCTTGCAAGCAAACATTTGGGTAGAGGAGATTCTTCATCAGATACAGTGTATTCAATCCCCTCTGCGCCCCACATGCTTTCTTAAACTTGACTGAGTCTTTCTTTTATTTCTCTGTGGACATTTCTCTAGTCTAGGGTAATGTGAAGGCTGAGTGGTCATTTAAAAACACTCAGCTAGAAAGTTACTCGATTTTCATTGAAATGTGAAGTAAATTGCACGAAGACACTTGGGCCAGTGGAGTGTAGAAGACTTCAATCTAAAACCTGAAATACTGATAGAATTATTATTAATATATTTTTTTCATGAAATTGCAGCTGTGCTCTTCAATTCCTCACTCTCCACAATTACTCCCAGTACCACATATGTCAGTTACATTACCCCCCCCCCCCCCCCCCCAGCTTTCATAAGTGTGAGGGTAAAAAAATAAAAAGCTTTTTGCCTGCACTCTCCCTTTTGAAGTGTCTGTTGTATCACATTAATATTTGTATACATGGCTGGAGTATACAAAGGCAATGTCTTGTGTGTGTCAATGTGTTACCGCAGATTAATATGTTCATGAAATTCAGCTCAATATGTTTGGTGAAGATAAGAAATGAAATTTGAGAACTGAAACTCTGAGGACTATTGAATATGCTAGAGGCCATTGACATAGTATTCACAGAGGGAAGGTTTTGGGAATCCAAACTCCAGACCAGTGGTTTAGTGTACCATTCGTCCCTTATCTGATTTGTGATGTACTGTCTGGGGAAAGGAAGTTAGAAATGCATGAAAAGAATATCCCCTCCAACTTTGCTCCTATTGAACTGATCTGCAAAAGATTCTTTCACCAAAAAAAACATTGAATACCAAAATAGACCAGAACAATAGCTTATGAAAACAGTTATCGTGGAAATATGCAAGGTCGGTTGAGGCATATCCGTCATGTTTTGAATAGGGTATGTGTGCGGTGCAGTAGAGTGATTCTAATTGTGAAGTTATGCCCTGTGGAGAGAAAAAAAAATACCTGGAGAAACGCAACATCAATACTTCCACGTGTTTTGGTACAGGCAGCAACTGAAATGTGTCTCGTTAGCCGGATATTTTAGCATTTAACAAGCACGTTCTCTTGCTGTTTTTAAGATCTATTTCCTTGTCATCTCCTCGCTGTTAGAATTAATGCAAGTTTGTTTACAAAGACACTGTGTAGAACCTGTGTGTTGAATTTGAACGGTTGCCACGGTGACGATCACTTTGTCCTGTGGCGTGTTGGCTGTATCCAGCAGAGTTTCAGTTAGTCCCCCTGGTTCAGTCATTAACCTGACACAAGTGACCATAGCAGAGTCAGTAATGACAAGCCCAGAGGCAGTGATCAAGCAAATATATCTGTGGGAGTTGGGTGGGGAAATGAGGGAGAGAGGGGGTTGGGGGAGAGGGGGTTGGTAGGGGGGGTGTATGCATAACATAACATGCATGTTTTACCAACCCCCCCGACCCCCACCCTCATCCAGGCACAGGGTTAGACCCATTAACCAGCAAAAGATGTAAAGACTCTTTAAGTTAAGCAGCATCACCAGTGAACAGCAAACAAATATTGTCAATACGGTCATTAGCCTGCATTGGCTCGAGGGCATGTTGTGGAATCAGAAGGATAGAAGGATAAAAAACATCACAGGGAATTGGAATTGAGATTGCTGTTTGGCCAACCGCGATGCTGCTCATGACACAATGAGCCGGCTTGTGTACGACGCATGCCTTGGATGCTTCCAAAAGGGGCGCCCAATCAGTCACTCCAGAAGTTTTGATGTGTGCTACAGAGGCCTCCCTGTCTCGTCCTGTACCGGCTTGGTATGTAAGGCTTTTGAGAAATCTCACTGTGGGAAAAGACCACCGCTATCCCCCCCCCTCTCCCTTTCATCTGAGGCCCACCCCTCCCCAAAGAGTTTTGGTGCATGTATACTGCTGCATGATGAAATCAATCATCGGCCACCAAGCACAGCATCCCATGGGCTCTAGGGTGAACTGTTTCATAAATGGAGGGGTTGGATGTGTATTCATCATAATTGTGCTGCAAAAATTATTTAATCTGTGTCATTTAATCTCTGAAAATGTCACATTTGCTGGAGTGGGTCACTTTACCTTGAGCCTCTTACATTACATTTAGTCATTTATTAGACACTCTTATCCAGAGCGACTTACAGCAAGTACAAGGACATTCCGGGAATCGAACTTGCGACCTTTCGATCACTAGTCCGAAGCCCTCACCACTCAGCCACCTGACTCCCTCATGTCCTAAGCCCCCTACACCCTTTTTCACAGAATCCCAAAATCCTCGGTATCCCTGGGAACAGATGTGCCTGTCTAGGTTGACTTATCATCGCTGAGAATTTTTCACACATTTCCTATTTGGACAGCTGGACAGTGGATTGGATGATACTGGTTAAGAACCCTTCTTAGTGGCGCAGAACCAGAGTTTCCTCTTGGAGTCGAACCCACAACCCATGTCGGCTCTGCTGCTCCCTTCCTCTCTCTGAGTGGGGTTCATCTTAGTGTGGTTCCCCTCACGGTGATTTTTGGAAGGTGTCTCTTGTATGGGAAAAGGTAGTTCCAGCTAAAGTGGTGATCAGCACATTGTAATGAGCTGATTACCTAATTAGAAATGTAATACCACCAACATCCACCAGGGCCTTTTCCTCAAGCCAGTGAGTGAAGGTTGGAGGATTGGCATGCAGTAGTGAAGGGTAGGGTGTGAGGAATGACCAGAGGACCAATTGGCATGACAGAGCTGGAACCAATCAGAGTGAATGGACTAGAAAATGTTGCCATGATTCTTGAGGAGGCACCTTTCTCACTTTGCAGTGAGTGCCCAGTTCTCCAGATAATCGTAGAGAGAACCATACAAAAAACACACAAACAATCAAACAGATTCCTGGCGTTATTAGGAAGATATGTTCATCTCTTACCATGACTGCTGATATTAAAAAGGCATGTCATGGCTTTTGAGTTCAAATACACAACATATTTCCTCTGAATGAGCTCCATTATATGGAGCCAGGCTGGTTGAAACACATGAAGAGATTACTTTTCCAACACAACCGATGTCTTAATGTTTTAGTGATGCATGATCCGGGTTGAAGCAGTCAATTTTGCACGGTCAGAGGCTTGGTGACAGAAGTAACCACACTGTGTGGTTTTACATGGTGTTTGGTTACAGTGCTGGCAACTGAGACCATAATCACAGTTTGAATAATAATGATTTCCATACAGCTACTATGCACTTTCTCGTTATCTAATAGTTCTCCAAATGTTTGCCATATCCACAGGATTGTACAATTCCCATCCTTTCCATTCGCCATGCATGCCAAGCTTGACGGAAATTCTTTTAATAAACTGTTACATTCGCACCCACAGATAAGATCCCATACAGTATAGTCCCTAATAACCTCCAAACATATACCTGATTATATCCCTTATTATGTCAGAGCTCTTTCCCAAAACCAACTTAGTGTGCAGTTTCGGACTATCTAAGGAAATATAGGTCCAAAACATAATGAGCCCTTGTGTGAATGGCTTCAGAAAGGGCCTTCAGATGGGTTTTCATCCAAGTCATGACACCCTTCAGAACTAGGGATTTATTAGGAAATGTTTCTAGATAAATTACAGACCGGAATACTTTTTTTTTTTCTTCTTTTTTTTTTCTTGAGGGTTTGAGAGTCCAATTACAGAGCTGTTCCGGTGTTTCATTTCAGCAGACAGACAGTCTGTGGTATGTTTCCAATACTTGGACCCAAGAACTCAACTGACCGATCAGGAGTACAGGAGTTCTTGTCTCTCTGCAGATCTAAAATCCTTCAGCTACTTCAGAAATGCACAGCCCCATAAGGGAGAATGATGGGACTAAGTAACTAGCTGAGTAAAACCAACAGGCTGTGACACCTTTTTAATGAGGAATTTTGTTTTTCTTTTTGGCGAGACAACTGCCTACATCTGTGGGGTTGTCCAAGAGCGGTTTATTCTTGGCCAGATGTTACCTGTTATTCCATAGTACTTCCCGTCAGTTGTCAATGGTTGTACAGTCATAGTGGGCCATGAACCAGCTTGGCATTGTTAGCCTGCTGCCTTGACAGTGCTCTATACAGGGATCATTTTCTAGGGACTTGTATATATGTATATGTCCCTTCTACTAATGATTTAAAATCTGGAGAACAGAGTTGGAGTTCTATTTTCAAATGGCTTCTTTCCTTTTTGCTCTCCCAATAGGTTGCTGCCAGGGCTGGGGTTTATGACCTGCTCAACCAGCTGGGTTTCTCTGAGTTTGAGAACCCCCGGGACACACCTCTGGCCAGGCTGCGCTGCCGCTGGCAACGACAGAACGTCCAATCACTTCCCTTCAGGGGGGAGTTTATCTAAAAAAAGATCACTGTGAACTGCCCCCCCCCCCCCTTTAAAAAACCATACAGTTTCTTTTTTTTAGATTGTAAAATGTTATTGTTTTTGTATTTTAATTCTGTATCTTCCGATACAATTTTATTTAGTTTTTGTTCGATCCTACTACCATGGTTAACTTGTTTAATATGATTATTGATGCCTGTCTAATACGATTAGTGATGCCTGTTTTTCTTATGTTTTATCTTAATAATAGCCAAGTTGCAAGCTGACAAGTTGTGCCTTTGCTCTATAATGTTTTTTATTCTATACTCATCATATGTAGAATTTCAATCAATTAATGTATGTCGTTTTTAAATGAATGAAAAATAATGTACTTGCTGTCTTACAAGGATATTGGTATATTCAGTATGCTTTATGTAAAAAAAAAGGTTCAAAACCTTCTCACAGTTAGTTTCTCAAAGTCAAGAACCTTGAGATTCACCTTGCAGGATGTTATATTCCAGACAACAGGTCTGTCAGGTCCTAAGTATAAATGTATTCATTGAATACGTTTCTTCTAATGAAATTAAGTGTCTGTGTCAGTCATTTAGTTATTTAACTAAAGGTTCCACATTTTATTGTATTTTGTGGTGTAAAACATGGCTTGGTATTTTGTTCAACATTCAAAATCCATCCGTCTCTATAACAGACACCGTTATTCAACCTGTCATGAATAGAAATGGGTTTCTATTTCAACAATGGAAATTAACATTGTTAGATATTCGTAGCTCATTGATTTAATGGTTGTTTTTTTTTTGGCTGTACTGTATACTAAAGAATTTATTATCCAAACACCTGTCACAGATGTTTCTTTTATGTATGTTGATTATTGGCTCGACTGACTTGACCGATCACGTTTTTGTGTACAATTTAAATGCAGTAAATGCATGGAGAAAGAATAATAGTTTAGACGCTGAGAATAAATCCATTCTTATTCAGAGATGGATGATTATTTTAGTGTATTTTGCTATGAAACTGATTAAAAACCACCACTATGAACACTTTTGAAGTTGGTGTGAGTAATGTAGAAGTCTTGAAACTGGACGATGGAAGATTAGAATCTTCACCCACAGTCTGTTGGACTTTCTGTAAGGAGTTTGAATTTCTGTGACCTCATCAAGTCTGTGGCAAGGATTTAATTATACAGCCTACTGCAAAGTCTATGCTTGGAAACTGCCAGAATAGTCAGGTCTACGGTACTGAAATGTACCAGAGTATAAATGCAGTTGTCACCAATTGTTGATCAATGTTAACATTATTTACCATTGGCAAAACATCTTGTTCATGTACAAAATGTGGTCAGCGAGGACATAAAGACTTCAAGTATATGTTTTTCTGTTCTTTGTATGTTTATGAAGTTGATTCAAATAACTTTAGTCCTCTAATTTATTCACAGAAAGTGCTGGTGATTCTCTTCTTTAAATGTGCCTTTTAACAGTCCATATCCTATGTTTATTCATTGCCCTTATGAAAGATTGTAATTTGTGAAAATGTACTGTATATTCAAAATTTTCAGCATCTGTAGGGTAGTTTGACAACTTTAACTGTAACTTTTTTTTCTTTCTGTTTTGTTTCAGTTGATAATCATATTTTATCAGCCAATTAAGCAGGAAAATGGGTGTGAAAGGATGAAAAGGAGTTTGCTAACTCTGTAATTGATTGATCATTTGATGCAAATTCACAAATTTCAGGCTTTAAACAACTTATTTTCAGTAATCTGCCCAACCTCATTGTATAAAGCAAACACGTAATGACAGTATTTGGTCTTGAAATCGAGTATTTTATTTCCACAAGCTTTGTTCTGAGAACTTATTTCATCTCATTGCATTTGTGTCATGGTTCTATTGGTTACTTCCAGGCTAAATAAATAATTTGAATGCTTCCGATCTTGTCCTGGATGTTGAAAACCAGGCCATGTATTATCTTACTTTCATAGCAATTTAGCCACTTAGTAAGCCTCCTTAAACAACATTCCCAATCTAAGATGTTTCCAAAAGGGTTTTCTTGCCACCCACATGCTTTTGAGTGTGTGTGGTTCCCACAGTGTACTGTCCCAACTAGATCTGGACTTCCTCTGCGCCCGATAGGCAGGAGCCAAATAATTGACCTCTCCCTTCTGTTTCCTCTTCCTCCCTGTTCCGCTGTTATCGTCCTCCCTCTCTCTACGCACAACTAACCTCCCATCCTGATGATACCACTGTCTCTTTACCTTGTGTAAATGCAAGTAGATAAAGATTGTGGGAAATGTATGTTATACCTGAATGTACAAATCCTAAATTCAAGTAAAAAGTTCTGCGTACGGTATTTAATGGCAGATATTTCATGGAAATGGTTGGATCTATGACCTGTAATTATATTAAGGTGGGTTATGCACCCTGTCTCTCTCTCGAGATCTGTTAAAGGATTGTGTTGGCCTGGAAGAGAAACAGGCTGTACAGTCGGCACATCAGAGTGACGCTCCCTTGGCTCTGCTGACCCGCTTTGAAAGGCTGATATCCCAGATCACTTCCCTCTCGGTAAGTAACAGGCTTATCTGGGAGCACGGAAGTTGTTAGGATTTTATCACATTGCAGCCTATCCTGGATTATTGAAAGCGGAAACCAAGTTGTCTAGATTAAATGACCTTGGGCGTTTTGAATATCTCACTGGAATTTATTACTGTGCATATTTAGTTTTATTATGTTGGCATGGGGTGGCTGTCTCATTAAGCTATGATGCCACAAAAATAAACTCACACACATTATAGATCATGGACTCTCCAGAAATGACAATCTTCATAACTTCACCA
This sequence comes from Neosalanx taihuensis, assembly GCA_030340665.1. Taxonomy (NCBI): domain Eukaryota; kingdom Metazoa; phylum Chordata; class Actinopteri; order Osmeriformes; family Salangidae; genus Neosalanx; species Neosalanx taihuensis. The sequence goes on from CM059303.1 coordinate 2,605,023, forward strand.
AGACCAACTGAGCACCATATAAACAACCTTAAGATACAGACTATTCAGTTGCAAAAATGCGTCCAACTTGACTCCAGGTCATGCAAAGCTCAAGACACAAGGCCCATGGTTGGATGATGCAGCGGCCTCTTGCCTTTGAAATACCTTCCAGACTCATTGAGACACTCTCCAAAGTGTAACTCAAGCTAGCAGTTCTGAGGGATCCCAAGATTACAAAATACAAAGGGCTGCTTTGAGAGGTGAGTAGCATGGAGGGATGTAATGAAGTTCATCTGAAAAGCTTCCCTCTGGAGATGACAGAGTAGGCATGCTGCCTAGGCCAGAGACGGGCTCTCCACTCTCTTTTTCACAGCTCAAGGTCCTCTTTGATATTTCCGATGTAGCCCAAGGCTGTATTGTCCAGTACTGCTTGAGGACACACAGCATATTCCTGTTAGCTTTCATGGTGCAGATCATGCTAATATGTCATTATTATTATTATCATCATGTCTATTATTATTATCATCATGTCATCATTATTATCATAATAATAATTATAATCGTATTATATACATATATATACATACCCTCTTCAGACTCATCTAGTCTAGACAAAACATTGTGTTTCGCAGTTATGTCATGACCTACACCAACAAGTATCACTAGTGCATCTGGGAACTCTTTCCAGACCTCTCTGCCTCAACTCTCCATTCACACAAGGCAAAGGAACATAATAACAAGCTCTGTAAATTGCTGGGCTGTTACTTGGCAGGAACGTCTTGTCTTTCCTCATGCTGCAGGGCTGTCTAGCAGCTGCTTTGCATCTCGCTGCATCTAAAAGACATGGAGGCTTGCATATTTTTCAGTGCACTGGCATGGTTAGCCCACATTACAGCACACCCCAGGGCAAGGGAGACAGGGGAACTCAGGCATTCTGTCTCCCGTCCTCCCTTCTGTTCAAATCTCCAGTGGAAGCTTGGTGATCTACAGCTCCCCTCATAGACTCAGTATAATTGCTTGACCTCAAACAGAGAAAGTCTAAGAGTTCATTTTAAATAATGAGAAGCATTTGGCTTTTGACATCCTTAGCTAGCAAATTGTCTGGGATACTGGAGTTACTTTTCTATCAAATTACTAAAGTAAAGCAGAAACCCCTCGTGTCACCTAGTGTTCAGTTGCTCAGAAGCTCAATTTTTGTGTTCCAGCCTGCCTTACATTTCAATGAAATTGCTAAAGGCACTGTCCTTTTGAAGCTGATGGAAAAAGCCCTTTGGTACATAAACTGGCATAGTGTATTTCTAGTGGTGAATATATAATGTCCAAGGTGGTATACAGTATGCAAACAAAATAACACAACATTTATTGTAACTAGCATTGCTTTTTGTAAACTCTCACTTATTCAGACCTGCAAGGCATTGCTGGAATTGACCCCTTCGAGTTTTGCTTTTCTAAACAAGCTAATAATAATAACAACAACAGGACCCACAAATAATATCAAGATCTAAGTGGACCACCAATTAATTTATTAGGATTGTAATCTAATTCTTCTGATTCTAATCTGTCTGCAAATTCCCACAAAAAGTCTCTAATTTTGAGACTGTGGTTGATGAAAAACGTTGTCAGGCTGGTAATTGTAATAAAAATCTACTGCTGATGCATTAATTTGTAATATAATAACTGTTAATGTAATAATGTTCTGGACATTTTCTATAATAACACTGGAGTATGGCGTTAACTACAATAACTGTGTAGATATTCATTGAAAGGAAACCTGGATGTTGAACTGAGTGCTGTGCTTATTGTGGAACGAAAAGCTGGTTTTCTGGACATGCTGAAGACCCTCGTGGAATTATGCTCTGGAAAAAAATAATGAAACGTTCTCAAGGCGGTTAATGGTTTCCATCACTTCATGCTGTGGTTAGTTTCCATTGCTTATTAATTTGAGTTTTGGAATCAAATAAACTCCCACCCCATGTTGCCCTCAGGAATCAAGGTGTAAAAAGCACACCTGCTCCACATTGACCATCCTACAGCAGGGATATCATTACTCACAGACAGACACAGTGGGTGGGGGGGACAGGCCTGAGTCACAGTCACAGAAGGGTTTGGAGCAATAGAAAGAATACCAAGTTTAGACATATTGTTTTCTTAAAATCATGAGATAACTGCTAAGATCTTCCTTTAAGAAAGTGTAATAAAACAGGAATGTTTTAGGAATTATTGAAGTATCCTTAAAAAATTATTGAACGTTTAATGTTGACCTTGCAACTGTTTCCCTCTGTGTCTTCCAGTAGGGGGGGCTGCTATGAAATGAGGAGGGGATATTTGATTTATCAGGGTTAGAATGAACTTACATAGCAGGAAACGATAAGTGAGCTATAGTTAATGTTAAAACATAAATACTTATCACCATTGTCATGAATTGGAGTGCAAGTACATGCAATATAAAAGGTGCCGTGTCTTGTAGTTCCTATTACTGGACTTTTTCTGCGTGTTTTAGACAATGAAAAACGTATGCAAAAAAAAGAGAGAGAGAAAAGGTTCAATTTGGATGAGGTTAAAGCTTAAGGGATCTTTTCCTTTCGTCTACATAGGTGCATAACGGTGCACGTCTGTGCCACAGATGTTTTAGCCTATTAGGAAGGCTCGGTTTTCGCAAAGGTTTGTGCAGATATAACACTTTTTGCTGTATTGTTAAGGACACTAAGCATCCTTAGAAAAAACAGCCTCCAGTTTACCTAAAAAAAATGAATAAAAAAATAAAAAGATCTGTAGGCTTCCTCTGAACTCTGTGATTAGCCGGCCAGTTGTCGTCATCAGCACCCCATATTTTTTCTCTCTCGTAAATGGATGGGGTTGTCCTGCTTTATGCAGAGAGGCCGAAAGATTGGAAAAACTTGTGAATACCAGAGTCCCTTTAGTTTTTAGGATGCTTGGTTTCGCTGAAGTTCAAGATTGTGAAGTTATCTCATAAACGGTGCGTTCAGAAAGGGTTGCAGTTCAACAAAGTTTACAATAGAAAAGGAAAACTTCAACTCAACGCTGGATTTGAAGTGGCAGCTCTTAGACTTTACTCAACATAAGCCTTCGATATGGATTATATTTATTTATTAATGTACTGTTCAATCAGTTTGATATTTTTGGATCACAAACACGCTGCAAAGTCACATGGTAAGTTTTTAAAGTCTATTTAAAACTTGCCAAGCAACTTTTTTATCTCAACTTTCTATTGGTTTTGGTCCACCGGCAACCTATTTTTCTTTTCTCTCTCTCTCTCTGCTTAATAGAAAGTGAGGGTTTAACTGATATTATAGCAATCTAGCTCTGCCATTGAAACATAAAAACTCGCATATCGTATCTGGGAATATTTTCCAGTCATACAAGCCTGTCGATTAATTAGAACATCATCGTGCACAATATTTTTGTACATAAAATTCGCATGTCATTATACTTTAACACTTAAAATGCACAACATTTGATGTACAGTAGGCTTCTTCCATATGACTGTATCCTATATGTCTGTCTCTGCCATGCTTGTCTCACTTCTCTATTTGTCCCATCAGAAAAACTATCGGGAAAGTTAAGTGAATACGGTCTTATCGTGCCATTCAGCACCGACTCCCACGGCCGGTACATCTCTCACGTGGTGTCAGCTGGAACTGGAAGTAAAGGTGCTTCACCCGCCGCGGGAAAAAGACGGGTGGCCCGCAGTGCCCCCGATACGCCCTCTATCACCACAGCTGGCCAGCACTTGTTCTTTAATGTCACTGTTTTCGGTAAAGAACTGCACCTACGTCTGAAGGCCAATAGACGGCTCGTTGCTCCAGGTGCTTTTGTGGAGTGGCAAGAGGACTTCGAGGAAAAGGCCAAGGAACGTATTCATGGAGACTGCGTTTTTACTGGAGATGTGTCGGATATGCCAGACGCCTCTGTGGCAATCAGTAACTGCGATGGATTGGTAAGTCACACTGCTTGGTCATGTGGTGTAAACATAAACATGTATGTAACATTTCCAAAACGGACCTTGGGTAACATTTGTACATGTTTGCAGTCTTCTGGATGTGGCATTGCATGTGCATTTCCCACAATGGCTGCTGTTAAGAATATTTCCATAGCTGCCACATACCCAACTCCCTTTCTCGCCAGTTCTCTCCAATGTCCCTCCCACCTAAAGGGCCCCAACCCCAATATCTATAAAACCATTACACAGAACTGCATCGAAGCTCTCTTTCTTACCCCCTTTAATACTCACTGTCACTATTATTGTTACAAGTATTTTATTTTAGGATAACTCGTCAAAGGATGCTTGAGGCCTTTCTATTGGTGTCAAACTAATGCCATTGAGGACCAAGATGGTGCAGGTTTTTCGTGTCAACCAAGCACTACACCAGCTGATCTCACTAACGATTTTCTCTTCATAGTGAAATCAGCTGGAGTAATGCTTGGTTGAAGGGAAAACATGCACCCTCTTGGCCCTCGATGGCACATGTTTGACACCAGGGCCTTAAGCCAAGAAGTAGGCCAACATCTACCCAACAACCTGAGCTACTCTAGTGACAACCCTCTCAGAGAACTGAGAGAGAAGCTAATTGCGGAGTTGCTGATTAACCATCAACGCCTGCTTTTGTTTCTTGGATGCATGTGTTGAGACAGGTGTTACATTTGTCACCAAAAGGCTTTTTTATCCTTATAGTCTGAGCCACATAAATGTTTACTTGCAAACGGTACATCTTACATTTGTTTGACAAAACACACTTCCATCCAGTTACAAAGAGCTTTGGAGTAGACTGAAGCATCGCTTCATGCACATATATTCAGAAAACCACTTACAGTAACACTGTATGTGCTTCATTGTGTCTTTGGGGTGCTCTGAGAAGTGGCAGGTGGCCTTTCTAAACACTTACCACATCATACAGTACCACATCTAGATACTGTCTCTGCAGCTGTGAACCATTTATGTTGCCCACACGTATCAGCGCTAATTCCCACTGCTTTGTAGCTTTTAGGCCATTAGCTTCTCTCCCCAGGGATGCTTGGAAAATGAAAGCTCCCTGCTATTTTAAATGAACACTGAAATCACAAAGGCATCAGTTTGCATGTTGCTTGTTCACTCAAGAATGAGGAATGCTATCTGTTTGCCTCCACCGAGCAGAATACTGTCCTGCCATGTTGCACCACCACTAAACTGTACTTCAGTTTTACGATTGCAGCCCAGCCTGGCTTATCACTGTAGTTCGAGAAAACGAGGAATATTATTGATTAAATCAAATCAAATCAACATTTAATTGTATAGCCCTTTTTACAAGCAATGTCACAGAGGGCTTCACATATGCCCATAGAACTGCCCCTTGATGAGATGACATAACAGATCAATAATAAAACGATCTGTTAAGTCATTATGAACAAATGACAACAGCCACCACATTTAGTTTCCAATCCCAGAAACACTTGCACGTTCATACTTTAGATACCACTTAATCCACTTAATTCCAACCTTTCTACAAAAACTTTAAAGCTTCTGACATAGCCAAGCTTGAGTTTGTAGATCACTTTTATTCATTCAGCAGATAACAAGTAGGCCTGGCGATCTGAAATCTTTTCCCCTGCCTTGGTGGTCAAAGTGAATGGTCCCTTTTGTGGCCATGTTGTCTTTTTTTTTTTACACAGCTTTAGGGCAAGTGAAAATGGAATATAATTTCATTTCAGGAAGTGAGCTTGACACAGCCAAGGTAGAATATAGTCCATGTGTTTCATTGAGCTGCAGCCAAGATAAACAGCAGCCTGTCTGAGCTTGCTGGAATATTTTTGGAGAGCGGTTTGAAGATACTTATGGAGCTCCTGGACAAATGATTTAGTCTGAGACATGGGCTTGATGTGTCAGGCCACATAACAGCGCGTGATGAAAGGACTGAGGGATGAAGTGGCTTTGAGGTGGCCTGTACTGTTTGTCTTTGGTGTTTATCTTCCAGTGTCTCCTGTGCTTGGACAACTCCAGCCTATTGACTAAAGACCGTTGATTTCACCCACGTCTGACCATGATAACAGGTTCCAGATAGGCTGGCTTTAGAAGGACAAGGACGTGAAGAACTTTGGTAACTAGGAGGTCATTTTCCAGTAAAAAGCACAAGTTTAAATCATTTTAAGCACACCACTGAAACCCCAATCCACGTGCCACCACATTTTGTTTCCTTTTACTACGGACAAGACATTCCACAATGCAGTTGTGCGTCTGTGTCGTCTCTGTGGAGCATCTGCAGGGCCCCGACTCTTAAGAAGTCTGCATGACATAACCAGACATGGATTACGTTATCTTGGTTCCTTGCCAGTGTGCCTTGAGGGGCAAAACTGCTCATCTTAGGCATCCAGCACATGACAGATGGAGCAATCCACATACTAGGCAGTGTCAAACATTAGCCCAGTTCATACTGGACTTCTTCAAGATATATTTCGCCCTCAAATGCCCACCCATTGTGTCACAGGGACTGGGATTTCTGCAGAAATCAACAAATATAGAGTTAGCATGTCTGCTGGATGGCAGCAGCTGTAAGCTAAAGATGCCTTCTCTCTATTGATTTGAGCGGGCAGGAATGATGACTGTGATTACGCAGCGACCACTCATGCTTTAGGAATTCACACCAGTGACACGGATCGAGTTACAAGTGTGATGGGAACTTGAGGATTAGGATATCTGTGCTAGGAAGGGAGCTATTTATGCATCCATCAGTTAAATACAGTGAGCACCACCTAGCAACAGCATCAGAATGGGACCAAACTTAGTCATGGCTGGTAGCCAGGGCACGCATACACACATAACACTCAACACCAAGGACCAGACACTATTATTACTGGTCTATTACATTTCACATGTTCATTTATTCATTTAGCAGACACTTTTACCTAAGTAGGGTGAAGTGCCTTGCCCAAGGGCACAACATCATGTAGCCACAGTCGGGAATCAAACTCAAAACCTTCCGATCATGAGCCCAATGTCTTAACCTGCTTTGCCACCTGACTCACTATTAGAAGTAGGCTAAGATTTCAGATTTGTTTAAATTTTTCCAGTAGCATAATAATATACATTATTCTAATAAATGCACACACAACAATATCTGGTCTCGGGTGCTTGTCTAGAACTGGAAATATGTACATGGCCAAAAATATTAAGTACTGCTCACAATTCCTTGCAGCAGAATTTAAATGCAGACTAACGCACTATAAATTATTATTAGAAATACTCAAGTTTCTCAATAGCCAATGGTTTGATAAATTTACTTAATGCTAATGAGATCCAATCTGCAAATTAAGAGTAAATGTTTACTTTCCTTTCATGGTTGTCCTTCTGTCTCTTCATCATCAAGTCTAATGAGGCTGAATCTCGTCTCTAAGGAGACGAGATGTGCTGTCTACACAGACAGATGTGTGTGAGCTCTACAAGCAGCTTTGGTAAACAAGATTAAAAAAATCTCCTGTCTTTTATAACCAAGGTCTCTGTCAATCTATATCCATTCCTGTCCACTACACATGTTATTTAGTTGTATTTATTCATTTTCAAGGTACTTTCACTTGACAGTTTGAAAAGCCTAATTATATTGTTCATGCAGGTTTAGTAGGTGCATCCTAGAGGACTGACTGTGCATGTTATTCAAACTTGATGAGGCCACAAGCACCATACACAGTCACTGATGCTCTCTCTGAAGAAGCCCAGGATCTCAAACCATGATTAACATGTAGTAATTAACATAATTCAATCATAGAAATCATTCTGATAAAATGGGCGCAATGTACTGCCTCTGCATGTCAAGTGACAATGTGTCCTTCAAAACATAGCTTTTTATCCCCAGATTTACTTCAAGATCAGATCCCTGTTTCTATCAGACAATCAGCAACACTTTTTGGTGTCTTCCTGCTCCCCACCATTCCACAAAAATCTAATTTTTTTGTCCTTTTTTTGTTGTTGTTGCATGAATCTCGATTCCTGTCGTCCCCTCTTTGATGTTTGCCCCCTTTAGGTTGAATGCCAGTCATGATATGCCCAATTTTCACTATATAATCCTCATCCTAATCCTCAACTATGCATGCCCTTTCTGCTACACCACTGTCAGAGATGAAAGCTGATGAAAAGGTAATCCTCTACTCATGGGACCTGTCCCATACTATTATTTCAACCTTTAACCCCTCAGCACAGTTAAGAATCCCATCTAACCATATGGTTGGTTTATCACACACTTGTCCCATCCCAACCCTCCCACCCCCCCCCCCCCCCCCTCCTCCAGTGATGAAAGTACAGGACAGATTGAATCATTCTGAAGACAGCAAGACTGGGAATATTCAATGAACTCCCTGTATGTTAACAAACCATCAGTAATGCAGTGTTTGCCTTCGAAGGGACTGTCCAATTTGTTTTGATTTCATGTCTATGATGCTGCCTAGCGTGAAATTGTGTTTAGTAGTCAAATCCCCAGTGTTGTTACATTCAGACTGTGACAGACTAATCCCCACAGTATAGATCAAACAAAGTGCATGTCTGTGAAGGAAATTATATGTTTCCATGCAATCTACCTCAAATTGCAGGTTATGCTCTCAGGATGTCATTCAAAACGGTCTTGATTTCTGTTCACGTAGTTTAGGCATCCTTAGCCGAAGGGTTTATTTAACTTTTGGTTGGCATCTCTACAATAACTTCTACTGTATCCTTGTTAAAGACCTCAGGGATGTCTCAAGCAAATTGAGTTCAGAGAATTCCAACAGTGTTCTATATACATTCATTGTAGCTGTTGAATTGAATGTACTAGCTTCAAAACGTCCATTGGGGTGTTGAATTCCTCCTTGGTTTGTGTTGGGTTTACACATATGCTGGATGTTGTACTGGAGGAGGACCTCAACTGCTGGTGAGCCTGGTCAAGGGAGAAGGTTGAATTACACGAATATCCACCTTCAAAGTTTGTAGTGTTGGTGTGTGGAATTTAGTGCAGCGGTGAGTTTAAGGACGACATGGGTTTGCTTTATTTGTGAGAGGTCAGTGACTCAGAGTAGGTGTTGTGCTTTGCTGCTGCATTTGTGATAGTGTCCTTCTTGACTGCTTTGCCAGGATGTGTGAGCTCGATCTCTACATAAGAGGGTAATGATGTTGCTTTTGGCTGCTATTTGATCCCCATTGTTGTCCTTCAGTAGTTGATGCACGTGGAAGGGTTGAGCTGAGGTAAACATATCATCAGAGACTTTTTTTCTCATACGGTTATGTTTCCATCAGTAAACAAACCACTGCAGTCTAATTGCTTTGCTTCAAGAGCAAAAAAAGTGCTGGCGTGCATGGGCCACTAATTCCACCAAGCAGATCACTGATTATTTTAATGACCGTGAACTACTTGAGAGTTCATGGCAAATGGCTGGTAGTAAAGAAATGCTTTGCATACATATTACAGTTACAGTTAGTCACTTAGCAGACACTCTTATCCAGAGCAACTTCCAACAAGTACAGGTAACATTTCCCCCTGAGGCAAGTAGGGTGAAGTGCCTTTCCCAAGGACACAACGTCATGTAGCCACAGTCGGGAACCAAACTCTCAGCCTTCCGATCACAAGGCCAACACCTTAACCGCTGAGCCACCTGACTCCCATTTATTTATATAACAAGTGGTAGTTAGCTGAGGACGTCATGCTGCATTAACATGGTTCTTTTTGGGGATGTGTTAGTTCTTAACAAGCAAAGTATTCGAGTGTTTGTTTTAAGATCAATTTCGAAAGTGTTTGGAACCTTAAACATTCGTATATATTTCCCTCCAAATACGGATGTGACTGGGTTTTGAGATTTGGGGAAGTGTTCTGAGGCTCAGGTGAGGCCACACCCTCACACTGTGTGTCCCTCTGTGTTGCTGTCAAGGCGTGCCTTCCAGATGTTTGAATCATGTAGTGGTGTAGACGTCTTCGCAAGACACATCAGGTTCCACCTGGCATTGAAAGAAAGGACCACAGATGAAGCTGTTGGGCATGACTAGCTTGGTATTTCCTGGTCTTGGATTGGACGGATGCCTCCAACACTCACCACTTTCTTCCTTGACAGAGACTGTATCATCCCTATTTCATGCTCATTTGTAAATAGGCATCTTTCTTTGCATCAACAAGTAGACCAACTCATTAAACTGGAACTTTAAAGGATGTGCTTCATACAGTAGCTTAGAAATGCATTTAACATGAACGAATGACCTGCTACTTAAGAGTTAATGTTTACTTTCATGGTCACACGTTCATCCTTTCTGCCAGTCCTTCATCTTCTAATTAACATCTGAAGAGATTTATTAGAATGTGTGAAGGTCACAGCCATGAGGATTCCAAGTGTGCAGCCGTCCACATGCAGAAATGAACAAGACAGATGTGTGGGAGTTCTGTCTGAGCACCCGTGTTTAAATAACTATTCTTTATTACGTTTAGTTTGAATTTAGTCATAATCGATTCATTTGCAGCGTTTTAGCTCATACAGTTGGAACTTCTGAATTGCATACTGCAGGTACTGTACACTCTGTATATGAACAGAAAAATGAGCCTCAGTTATGGGATTGTGGCTCCTGTGTCAGCAGATGTCATTCCACCCATCTTCAGCAGGAACTGAAACAATTGCAGACGACCGTTGAAGAGGGGGAACTAATTGGGAAACCTCTTTTTTTCCTCTAGGCAGGCTTGATTCGTACGGATAACGGGGAGTTTTTCATCGAGCCCCTTGAGAAGGGCCAGCAGGACGTGGAAGTGAAGGGGCGTGTCCACGTGGTCTACCGCAGATCTGCCATCAAAAGGGAATCAGGCCAAAGAAGGGAGGACCTCCACAACGAAGGTAGGCAAGGCGGAGAGGCGTGACGTCAGCGGACACAGGGGAGGCAGTGTGCAGCGCATGTGTGTCTAAGGTGGATTTCATTTGATGCCCAAACAGTTGGGAGACTGGGAGTCGTGCTCAGATTCCATGGCTTCTGAAAAGTTCCAAAAAGGAACTTATGAGCCCAACCCCCCCTTCCCCCCTCTCCCCCCCCCCCCCACCCCACACACACACACACACACACACACACACACACACACACACACACTCCCAAGAAAATAACAACCAGATTTGGCCACCACAGCTTCCACCACCAGCTGGTAAAAATGAGGTATTTCAGCATTGTATTGTCGTAGTAAAGGAAAATCTTTCTCTTTGTAGTAGGAACTGCTGCTCCAGGAATTCCTATTATACGTATTTCCTCAATGCTACAATAGCTTCAGCATCTGGTGGTTGGGGTTACGTTGAATCTTATTATGGTGGCAATGAACTCTCCCCAGATAACGGTAAATGGGATGTACAGGCATGTGCTTAACCGCTCTTACGCTGCACTACAACATACATTGAGGGCTGTACCTGTGAAAGGTTTTTAATTACATACAATTACTCATTCTTTCCAGAGTGATTCTCCCTTGTTTTTGTACATGTTCATTCACGCTTCCTCCACAGCTGTTTTCTTATGATTGAAACTAAGACGAAAAATAGACGGTGAAGAAATCTGAAAGCTTTTTCTGATATCTCAGCAAAGTGAACCGTTCCCATTGTACATGCAGTACTTGTGTTAAGTCTATTTCTGATGCCTGATTATGTAGGGTGAGAACCATGGCCACTCTATGCAAGTGTTTGCTTAGTGGATCAGAGCTGCTGTTGTACTGTGTAGGGTGTGTAGACTACCACTTTTGACCCACTGCCCCCACTTTTTAATAACGCATAAATCTTTATGATGAGGTTACACTCCCTGGCCCAGTGACCCCAGTAGACCAGACAGACTAAACAGAAGTCATAAAGTGGTCAAAATACTGTATATTAAAGTGTCAACTGAACAAATTCCTCCAGTCCACCCCCCCCCTCTCCATTTCTTCACCATATTCCTGTTAGTCAGCAGGCTACACTGTAGCTGTAGCTCTGAGATGCACTGATCTATCCTGTACATTTCTTAATTCACATAAATTAATATCTACTATAGTATGTTTGACCGTTGACATGTGATGTATCAAGTACAGATCTGTGACAGTACACAGGCATGTGTTGACATTTCTCAGATGGCTGTGGTTTTCAGCCTAGGACAACCTATTTCTTCATAAATGTTTATGTTGGTGGCAGCTTATTGTTTATCTTTGAAATTCCTGTCTGATGCCATATTCGGTTTACTCCTCTTCAGTAGCCCTTACACGTCCATGTACTTTAACCTGGGTTGTACTCTTCCTGTAATTGCCCCTCGACTGTACATGAATGCACAGAATGTTGTTATGATCTAGATGTAGTCTAACCTTCTTGGCTCAGTTCCTGCTCTCTACGTACCTCACAGTATTGAGAGAAAAATGAGATTCCTTGCAATCATTGTGGGATATGATTGCTCACACCCCATAGCTGAATTTCATGCTTTTATAATGCCAGGGTCTTTTATTATGGCAGACAATGTAGATTCCTCCTTGTCAACAAGGCCATTAAAGATGTTGTTTTTCATTCACTCTGTTCCGCACTATTTTCTTGTCTTTAATTGTAGACACAAAAGCTAGCTAGCATCACATGTATTATTATTTTAATGTAATGTTTAAATTCACGCTGGTCACGTTATGTATCTTTGTTCTGGACAGGACTGGGTGTGCAACCACGGTCAACGGTTGCTACGTTACAAGAAACCAATCCAATTGGCCAACGCTAGCGTTAAATTATCCTCATTTACATAAAGTAAAATTTAAATCCGCAATGTTCCATTTGCCTTCCCACAATTCCCTGACGCAAACATCAGTGCCCGCTTTAACTGAAAAATAATTAGAAGCCCCAGCCCCATTCCCATTCCATTCCATTCCCATTCCAGTCCAAAATGTGCGTACTGTGTACTATATTTTCCATTCTCACTCGCTGGCTTTCACGTTTGGTTTTCAGTGGCAGACTTTGGAATCGCAGCCCTTCCTGCGGCTCTGGACCTGCTGGAACACAAGCTGACTGAGTCGGAGCGCAAACGCCGGCATGCCAAGAAGGATGACTACAACATTGAGGTGCTGCTGGCGGTGGACGACTCTGTGGTGCGCTTCCACGGAAAGGAGCACGTGCAGAACTATGTCCTTACTCTGATGAATATAGTAAGTCAGCCTGATATCCCACACCTCATGCTGTCTGCATGCTACAGAATACACACGTCTAACTTGGAACGTTCACCTGTTCCGTCCGGAACAGGAAGCGCATAACTGAGCCTGGCCTCTGCCCCTGTGGAGACTCTGGTGCGTGTAAGGACAGCATGTCTGTGTTGGTGAGGTCATACAGACACGGGTACAACATACAGAGACCGTATCATCCCTGCCTGGTATGGATTTTCCCCGCAGGACTCTGGCCTAGTTTCTCGGGCACACCCTGCCTAGGCCCCGGACGTTACCACATTTCTACCTCCGGCGCCCGACTCTCCTCTTTTCTCTGGCTGTTCATGGATTACCGATGAGAGTAAAAGAAGGAAAAAAAAAACTCACCTTGTTCATTACGGGTTCCACCAGCTCCTACCACCCTAATCTGATTACGGAGCCCAAATCCCTCAAGTCAGATTTTCACAGGGTGCTGGTTTCACTCTGTAACAGTTACCATTTGGGCCCGGCACGGTGGTCTGCTTAGCCGAGCTAGGCCAATTACAGAGCTGCCGGGGAGCAGAGAGGGCAAGAGGGTGGGTGGGTGGGGGGGAGCAGAGAGGGCAAGATTGTGGGTGGGTGGGGGGGAGCAGAGAGGGCAAGCTTGTGGGTGGGTGGGGGGGGAGCAGAGAGGGAAAGAGGGTGGGGGGGGGAGCAGAGAGGGAAAGAGGGTGGGGGGGGGGAGCAGAGAGGGCAAGAGGGTGTCTGGGTGGGGGGGTTGGGGGCAGCATGGAGCCCTGTAGTCCTGTTGACCCACCTGTATTATGCGTTCACTAATTAGTCGAGTAGAATTTGAGATCATCTTCATTATCCCCATGCAACTGCAAAAGACTGCATTCTAAAAGAGGAAGTGCACTCAATGAAAAGAAACCGCACGACCAAATGATTTAGCTCCACTGTTAAGCCAGTGGCTTGCTATGTCTGAAAGAGCTCTACCTTTTCCAATCCCCAAGAATCTTTTCCATGGTTAGAGAATGTGTAGTACCACCTGGAGAAACTCTCCCCGAGGGATTGATTACTGGACATCCTGCCGGGACGAAACCAAGACTACTGCAGAGGTGCCTGGATACAATGGCTGAGTTGTTTGAGAACGGACCAGGGTTTTGTCCATGTTGATGTGATGCTGTACACAAGCCAGGGACAGCCAGGCCACAGCTGCTACACTCATAATCTCAGATTCTGAGGTTTTCACTGAGGTCTTAATTCAATAAGTCTTTATTTTTTATTTTTTACCTGTCAGACATCGACAGAGTTGGGGTCTGAGGTTTCAAAAAGGGCTGAGCATTTTTTGGTGCAGGACTGTGTAAAGAAGTATGAAGGGTATGGACATTTGTAGAGGTGTGTGCAGAGAAATGCATGCATTTTTTATGACACATTCAAGTTTTTGTGTTTTTTTACCAAAAAAATTATTTAGTACAAACCCTCTAAATATCCGTACTGGCGCTTTTAAGTTTAAGGTTCAACATGAACTGGCTGTTACCAGCATCTCACTCAGTCTGTGAATTGGGAGAATCACCAACCCTGAAGGTCATTTGAGTACACCTAATTAAGCTACAGCTTCATGAATGTGATTTTTGTTCCAATAATAGCTCCTTGTTCAGGTTTTCTGGTTAATGACACAGCTGTTGGGAACCATAGATGTCCCAAATGTCCTGACGGCTCCCATTTTATATATTTTTGTACTTCTGTTATTCAATGAGCGGCACGCTGACTCTTGGCTTATCATTTGTCAAGTTCTTGGACAACCCCTCCTCATCAAACACACGTGTACAAAAAAGGGAACAGGATGTCACCCGTCTCTGCGGAGTGAGAAACTTTACTGGCATCTGGTCTGTTTGCCCGTTGACATGAACGTGACAAAGTAACTGAGGAAAAGCTTGTTTATTTCTGTACTTTGTTATTTGGAAGGAGCCCGACCATACTTAGGGAGAGCTGAGAGGAGTCATCATCACATTCCTTTATCATTAGGGTCCTTGGAGGGGTGGTTTTCTAGGGTCATTCCAGGGTCTACACTCTGTTCAGGCAGTGCGTTTGAAAACAAGCAGTCACCTCTGTGCTTTCGTAATCTTTAGAGCGGATGTCATGGATGCTGATCTCGCGAGACACAAGTGAAGCTTGTAGCTGGTTGCAGTGTGTAACACAAATATACTTTGATTTGTAAGCTTTCTAGCCCAGAGCAGAGAATACCGTACATTTTTCATCTTATTTTTTTTAATTCCTCTGGTTTAACATTGTAGACATCGTATAACTTACAACTGGTAAGGGATTCATGAAGTGTGTAATTTAATATACAATAGCTTCTCGAGAAAAACGATATAGAATGCAAGATCTAAAATGTCTAGACCTTGTACAAACTGTCTAGTAATATTAGTCAGCGTGGCCAGTAACTGCGTGGCCAGACACAAATGTTACTAAAGTATGCCCTTAAAAGGCTGACTGTATATCTTACATTTCTTCCCTCATGACATCACTGTTTTGACATCACATAGAGACACAGGGGGTGTTTTGTGAAATGGAAGGACTGTTTACCAGTCATGAGTCAAGCAACTTGGCAAGTTGCTAATTACAATCCGTAATGACCGCTGGGGCTCCTGTCTTGATGACCGCCATCAAACCCCAAATTGATGCTGTTAATTGATGAAAGACAGCCCAGAAGGGTGTCCACGTGGAGGGATTTTGCTGGGGATAAAACAGGGCACATCACATGGAAATTTGACTTGGGGTTTGCTTGATTCCATACCCACCCTCCTCATTAGATATGCACATTCCATGCCATCATTATTAAACTAACAGGCAGTCATAGCAGTTCTAGGTCAGTCTGCTCAGTCATTACATAATAGCGCAGGCTCATTGGACCCCTGCCAGTGTCTAACAAGATATCTCTAATGCACATGATTGGCTGTTAAATCAAAATTCATAGAACTTTGCCCGCTGGCTAAATGGGCTCAGCGGCTAGCATGAATTGTGTTTTACAATCAATTCCTTCTGAGATGGAGGAGAAACACGAGCAGAAACACGCCGGTGTGTTCAGGGACGTTAAGTGGAGAAGTTGTGAATGCTTGTCTTGTCAAGTTCTATGGGAGTTTATTGATGGGGCCATGCTTTTAATGCTTTGACAGATAGTATGTATAATGAATAAAGCACTATTATAACATTGGGAGTCAGGTGGCTCAGCGGTTAAGGCGTTCGCCTCATGATCGGAATGTGGTGAGTTTGATTCCCGTCTGTGGGTATGGGATGTTGTGTTCTTGGGCAAGGCACTTCACCCTACTTGCCTCAGGGGGAATGTACCTGTACTGACTGTAAGTCGCTCTGGATAAAAGCGTCTGCTAAATGAATATTTAATAACAAGTATGATGCTTAAGCCCTTTTTCTGTTTTGTCGCGATGAAAGCCAGCATTAAACCAAAATTTCAGAGCCTGTCTAACTGTCTGCACTGTAGTCTCCCTCTCATAAACCAGACATTGAGTTTCACAGCTGTCCTAGAGACGATGCTGGACCATCATTACTCCCTAGAAGCACAGCACAGTCAAATAGATTCAGTTTTGCATTAAATACCCCTCCCCAGTTGTTGTATACATCCTTTGCCTAGCCTTACTTGGTTTCCCAGTCAGAGCTTCTCCTCCGTGTCTTGTGGAGTGGAGAGCTTCCTACCTGTCTCTCTCATCAGTGTATCCCCCAGAAACCACTGGAATTTGGGTCTCAATGCATCACGTCCCCTTTTCAAACAGCTCTCAAATAAGGTCAGTCTGTCTTCTTTCAGGGTAGTTATTGGAACATACCTGGGTCTGAGTGCTGGAAGGCGCTCATTATGTGCTCCTTTTGTGGCCTTAGTGAACTGAAATTAAATTTAAAAAGCACATTGAAGAATCTGGAAGAAACTGCAGTGTGCCACAATGCAAATGGATCCAAAAAGGTTCTTCATTCGCATTTCAACAAGCACAGTAGTTTTTGATTTTGTGGATTTGTGGAAGTTCCTTAAAAAAAAATAAGTACCAAATATGTGTCCATATTTAGCCATGTTTTTGCAGAGGTTTAAAAAAAAACATTTTGTTGCTATGTGCTGTTATTATGGGAGTTGTGATAATGCTGCTTCCTGTGAGGGATGTGTCTGGGAGTTAGGCATGGTTGAACAGCATAAGAGGCCTGTATATGGGGGCCTGCAGTCTCTAGAGCTACACTTGACAGCCTAGCATTTGCATCACGCTTCATTTCAGTGATTGATGCTGTTTATCTCATTGCCTCCACAGGTGGATGAGATCTACCATGATGAGTCCTTGGGAACCAACATCAACATTGTCCTCGTCAGAATGATCATGGTCGGGTATAGGCAGGTAAGAGTTGATAAGAGGACATATGATGCACAACGCTAAACATGGGTTATATACTTAATCTTAACAGTTGTACTATATGTTGAATATATACACATCAGGCCAGTTAGCATAATGTTCTATTTGTTGGAACCTTAAAATGGTGTTGACACAATGTTTTTTGGACAAAAGGTTTTGGCTGCTTGTTCACGCATGCAGCGAAACATTGGCATCATGTCAAAATAAACAGATTGGATTGTTTTTGTAATAACTTTGCATAAAAACCTTTCCCAATAAATAGCTCTCGTCACATGCCAGACCTACACTGCTGATATCAGACATTTACCTCCCTAAACGAATGTCTTTGTTTGTTAATTGCCAGCAAGTTGCTCACAGCTACAGTTTGTGTGTTAGGTATGTTTTGGTTTGCTTATGTGGCCAAACATGCATTGGATTGTTCCCTTGACACCGCTGGGATTGTATTTTTTTTATCTGCACAACTGGCTGAAGCTTATTACTGACAAAGCATATTATGTCTGGCTTCCCCCTTCAGTCTGGTTGCCAAAGCAGAGATGGTGTTTACACAGCCCTCATTAGATGAGCTTAAACACGCTGGACGGGCCCCCCACTCCCTCCGAGGAGCAGAGAGAAAGAGAGCGAGGGATGAGTCGGCCATCAGGAATTCTAGTTGTTAATTCTTCTGAACAGACCCATTCTCTCCAACCACTGTAGGATTCAGAAGTTACTGCACCTAGTAGGACTAGGATTAGATTTTCCACTCGTATCTCACCTCACTGCTGTTACTTATTTATGGTGATGCCCCGTGCTGGTTTGGGTTGAAACCTACTTGGTTGGGTTTGGGTTTGGCTCTGTTATATGGAAAAGGTGTCCGGATTCCTACTTTACAGTCGTATAGTAATACAGTAGTACAATAAAATGACTGAATTCCAAAGTATAGCACCTCTCAATGGCCTCATTCCTCAGGTTTTACATTTTTATGCCCAACGTTAACTTTTAGATACATATTTTATTGAAAAGAAGAGTGGCGCCATTGAACTATGCGACTGGAATTCTCGTTCACTCCATGGACCACAGCATTAGCCAGCTTTGTTGGCCTGTCTCACACATGTGATACTTTTCCAATTCCATGCTTTTCCATTTCCAATATAATATATAATATGAGTTTAATTCTTCTTTTTTTGTCTTGTTGTAAGATCCACCATTCGTCAGCAGTTCCTACAGCCTCAGTGTGGGTTCTTATTTTCAGTTGAGATGGACTGCAACCTTCCTCTTATGTTTTCCAGTTGGTGTTAGCTTGTTTGATGTCGTAGCGCAGCGAGCAGTTTGATCACAGCGGTGTCCTTATGCTTCTGTCCTTGCAGTCGATCAGTTTAATTGAGCGTGGCAATCCTTCACGCAGCCTGGAACAGGTGTGTCGCTGGTCCAACACTCAGCAACGTCACGACCCCGATCACGCTGAGTACCACGACCATTCCATCTTCCTCACAAGGCAAGATTTTGGCCCCGCAGGTATGCAAGGTACTGTATTTCTCTCGATCGAGGCCTGTGCAGACTGAGTATGCTGAAATCTGCTTCCATTCACAAGGGTTGGCTTCAAGTCTTGCTCAGGTAAGGGCTCTGGAAACCTACAGGTGTGGGGCCAGTTCATAGAAGGTCTCCAATAAAAATACATGACCTCACTGTGTGGAAATGTCACAATACATTTTCCAACGCCTCATTGAATTGGCATTGGTGCAAAGCTGTGTTTGAAAAATCAGATTGAATCATCAAAAAATAATGTTTTGGCATGTAGGGAAAAAACAAAAAGATTGCAGCTCATACTTTTAATTTGGGGGGTTGATATGTAAAGTAATCATCCACGTGTCATTAATGAAGGATCTATCAAAGAAACTGAAAAAGTTTACGCAGGAAATTGAATCACACTCAATCACATCTGCTGTGTTTTAATCTAGTATGGATTATGCTTCCTCAGTAAACTGAATTGCAAGTTAACATGAGATATTCTGTGCAGAACTGTGTACACATACACTACCAGTCAAAAGTTTGGACATTATTTCCCATTATTTCAAATGGGAATGTGTGTCCAAACTTCCGTACTCCGTACTACATGTACACTACAATAACATTTGGAATGAACACAGTTGAACATAATTGACTGATCGCCTCGTTTTTGAAGTTGGACCAACCATCTCTCTGTTTGACGAGTATTGCGTGTGCCTTATTTTGGACTTTTAAAGTACATGTGTCATGTTTAAAGGAGCATCAGAGACTACCGGCTGTGCTTGTCACACCTCAGCCGTTGCCATGGCTTCTGCTGTGTTGTGATCACAACAGCCCTGTCTCTATGGTTCCTTAGGCTAGGTAGAGCTGAGCTCACCTCCCTGACTTCTCCACATTAGGTCTCAGGGTGAGGAGTAAACATTACACTCTCATGTCACAGTGTGACTGGGGGTCTGCAGTCTCTGTCTCCAAATATAGAGCACGATGTGATATAAAAGAGAAATACTGATAAAGATGGTCAGGGAATTCTGTTGTTTTTCTCATCCAGGGTATCACAAAAATATTTTGATGCACCGAGATATTTCACCAAGATATGTCCTCATCTATGTTATCATATATGTATATATATAGATATATCAATATATAGATATATATCACTACATATGTATATGTAGGTATGTCTTTCAATATGTTTATGTCTTTCAATGTCGTCTTCTGGATGTCATGATATATTTATTTATTGTTATGATATAGTATATCCACAGGATGATCTCCTCTCACCTCACACAAGAACACAACTCATTCATAAAAAATGATTTATGACTGTAGCTGCTGGCCGGCAACCTTTCGCTTATACCTGCAACGCTTACAATGACGCCTTTAGGGGAAGCTACCTGGACTCACATTCTCTTTTATCTGATCACAGATAAAGGGTTTGAGCTTTACTGCCGCTTTCAAACATTTTGCCATTTTACCCGCAGCACTGAACACGCAATCGCTACACTCTGTCGCTCTATCTGAAAGAGCAGAGCCCATCACCTTCATCCTAACCCAGTCAAGCAGACCATTGGTGACATGGTTCAAGAATCACTTAGAGAGAACTATCGATGGACGTCACCATTATCTTTGTAGTCATATTTCTAGTTGACCACCACTAAGTGGGATGTAAAAGTCCCCTCATCCACACTGGTCTGTCTGCTTCTTCTGCTTTTTACCTGCATGCCAAAGATTTTATAATATTCAGAGAGCATGAAAATGTGTCTGAAAACCCAAGAACCACCCAAACAGAATGCTTCTGAACCAAACCAAATGCGCTAGCTGAGCTGAACTGCTGCACATTTCTTGATCGAGTGTTTTATTGTGTGTCTTAGTGCTTTGCCTGATGAGTTTGTCTTGTGTTTTGTGTCCAAAATGTCAACATGATTATAATAATAAGAGAAGTTTTTAGAAACTTCTGTGTTGTCCTGTGCTGGAGTCGCACACACACTTTCAAGCTTAGCTTATCTGCCTGAGGGTTCATTTTAATGGGTGAAGCCATCAAGAACCCAAGCTGTCTCAGAGATGCTCTAGGCCTCTTCTTCCAAACTCACTGCAGAAACGGAAAGGTTGATACTGTCAATTATGTGTGAACAGGAATAATTTCCTGCCTTCAAGGTGTTCAAACATTGTTGAGGTAGTATATTTTTAACTGGCATTTTCCTACTGTGCGCCAAAGTCACCCTGCAGCCATTTTCATGTAAATAGATAGCAAATACCAATCATGGCATGAAAATGATATCCATGCCTCATGTTAGTACCAAGGCAACGACTTCTGTTTCATTTTTCTGCCTATTATTGCATTTGCATTCAGTAGTCTCATTTTCATATCGCTTAATAAATGCTTAGTCTTCATGTTCAGCCTTGTTTTATAGCTTGAGTCTACACTCCTCCGATGTTAGATGGCTCGGACAAACACTCGTTCAAAACACAGGCCTTTCTGTGCAATGCAATGCAATTGCAATAGCCGAGTACATCAGAGTAAGAGTTCATCTTCCTTACTGTTTGACCTGTAGGTTATGCCCCGGTGACAGGGATGTGTCATCCCCTTCGGAGCTGCACTTTGAACCACGAGGATGGCTTCTCCTCTGCTTTCGTGGTGGCTCATGAAACCGGCCACGTGTAAGTAACAAAACAATAATTCATTCAATTATTCAGGCTTCACGAGATAAGCGAAAGGAACGGTCAAGAAAGTTATATGGGTTTGGAATTCACTTGAACTCTCATTCTTCTAGGAATCTGTGTAGAGAAAAGGTTTGATTCTCCATAATAGTTGGGAAGATTTGACTTAAGGTATGTTACAGATGTGTAAGAACCAGGTTCTTCCAGAGCAACTGTGGTAGGAGCACTGTGGTGCACAGCAACCAGGGTAGCTCAAGAGCACCTCCTATAGTCAAGAGACAGTCCAAGGGTATTTAGATACGCCATTCATTCACAGTTGCGTTTCACAATGTGTATCAATAACCCAATCAAAATATTTGAGTTTTGTCATCTCTGCCCTCCCTTATTACTACTTTGATTACCTTTGAATATGTTACTTACTTGATTGGGTTTGGAAAGACTAAAATGACAATTGACCGATTATAAAATAGTTTTTTGTTTTCAAGCTTCTCAAAATACAATGCTACAAAGAAAAAAATTCTTTCTAGTTTCACAATTGACTAAATCTCTTTCCAATAGGTTAGGTATGGAACATGACGGCCAGGGGAATCGATGTGCAGACGAGACCAGCATGGGCAGCATAATGGCTCCTCTGGTGCAGGCAGCTTTCCACCGCTACCACTGGTCACGCTGTAGCAAACAGGAACTGAATCGATACATCCAGTAATAACTCCCAACACATCTACTGTCATTCTGACACTCTGTGTTTTCATCATGTTGTTGCATCAGAATAACCTGCTGTTTCCATGAGCTGCTCTGGTCAGGTGCGCTCGTCCCATCTTAACCGTTTCCTCTATGGTCACCTGACAGCTCCTATGATTGTCTCTTGGACGACCCCTTTGAACACAAGTGGCCTAAGCTTCCAGAGCTCCCAGGCATTAATTACTCCATGGATGAGCAGTGCCGCTTTGACTTCGGCGTGGGATACAAGATGTGCACTGCTGTAAGTTCCATCACGCCCTGTTCTCCTCCATCTTCTCTTCAGATGAGGACTAAAGCAGGGGCTGACCTTTGTTGTTGAATGTGGTGGAAAGAAACTCTGATATATTGCCTCCTTGTAAATTCACTTAGATTTTGATATTGCCTTTACAGGATGTTGTGAGAATTGCTACAGAGGGAAAAAAAAACAGTCCTATTATATGACTCTACAGCGTGTGAGGTAGAGAGGTTTAATTATGACAGCTTCATCATGAAATACCCTCCTGTTGAGCTGTAAACAGAGGGAGGTAGAGATGATTAGAGGACAATTCTGTCACAACAACACGCTACAAAACACACAGGGGAGAGTTTCTGATTTAGAAACCAGGCCCTCATGCAGCTGAACCATAGTTGAGTCACAGAAAGGGATATGTTCTCCTGTTCTTGACATTTTCATAGAATAATCTGAGTCTCCCTCCATATCACTCCCTATTTTTCTCTTTCTCCCCCTCACAGTTTCGAACGTACGATCCATGCAAACAGCTGTGGTGCAGTCACCCTGACAACCAATATTTCTGCAAAACCAAAAAGGGCCCTCCAGTGGATGGGACTGAGTGTGCCCCAGGGAAGGTTTGTTACTTTGTTAATTAGATTTTTTCCAAATTCATCCTCAAGGAAGTGTATTGCTGTCACCATAGATAAAAACATTGAACACCTTATCTCATAATTATGAGAAAATATCTCGTTATTACAAGAAAATATGTTGCAATTACGAGAAAAGATCTCATTTGAGATCACGCTAATTTAAACCAGCTGAACTTCATGTTACCTCTCAGTGGTACAGTAGATCTCGTTATAATGAGATCTTTTCTCGTAATTACAAGATCAGGATAGGATCAGAATGTGGAATTAACTTGATATCTTTTCTTGTAATTGTTTTAATCTATGGTGACAGCAACATGCTTCTGTACATCCTTTATGGGATTACAAATCAGTTAAACGAATAATCTATCGCTGTGTCTCTGTGAGAGCTGTTGTGCTCTTTTTTGCCTGGACCGAATGAGCTCATAAGAGTGGCGCAATGCCAACTGAAATGTCCTCTTTCTCCTTCTCACCATGTGTGAAGTGGTGCTTCAAGGGTCATTGTATCTGGAGGTCCACTCATCAGCCCCAGGGTCATGACGGGAGCTGGAGCTCCTGGTCCAAATACGGCTCCTGCTCCCGGACCTGCGGTGGGGGCGTGCGCTCCCGCAACAGACAGTGCAACAACCCAGCGTGAGTGGGCGCCCACGGACTGGAGAGAGGGGGGCTGACGGGGGGGGAGGTTTTAGTTCCGTGCCTCTTAAAGACGCAGATCGGCACCTGATAGTTGAACTTGGCCAAGTCGATTGATAGTTGAACTTGACCAATGTGATTTGGTAAAGAGTTGGGTTAATCTGTGGGTGAAAGGATGTGTATTGCTCCCTTGCGCTGTTAGCAAGATGATAAACATAATGTGTTAAGAGTTATGACTCATGACATACCAGACAATTAAGGAGCAAAAATACAATACAAATAGAGAGTAGAGTATCAGAATCAGAATTCAGAATCAGAATTCAGAATTCAGAATCAGAATTCAGAATCAGAATCATTTTATTGTGTTTGTGCTTTGTCAGCCCTGCTTACGGGGGTCGCGATTGCCCCGGGTCCACGTTCGACTACCAGATGTGCAACACAGAGGAGTGTGCGGGACCCTACGAAGACTTCCGCGCCCAGCAGTGCATCCAGAGGAGCAACAAATATCACAAGAACGTCAAACACACCTGGCTGCCTTATGAGAACTCAGATGGTAAGATGTGTTTAAAAATAGCCTTCAGCTCGGCTTCAAGCTGTTCTTTTTGAAATCTTCACCTGGGATATGATACAGTCTCTTTGCCAGCATGTTAAAGCAGTCTTAACATCTATTCCTTGTCATGTTATGTCTGAGTTGGACTTTGCCGAGTTGGATTTGACGGCTGGCTGTTTGTCTGGCTGTGTTACAGAGGCCCACAAATGCGAGCTGAGTTGCCAGTCAAAAGAGACAGGCGAGGTGGTGTTCATGAACCAGGTGATGCACGATGGGACACGATGCAGCTACACAGACCCCTTCAGTGTGTGCGGCAGAGGGGAATGTTTGGTATGTCTGCGGGCCGTCAACCCCCCCCCACCGACCCCCCCCACCCCCCTTCATCCATCCAAACACACACAGCTGATACAGCTGACACGCCAACATAAACAAATATCATCCAGAAATGTTTAAGATATAAAAAATATATGTATATATTTGTACAGATTGGCATGCTGAACCGATACGAGTTTCTGTGGCTACAGTGTTTATCCCGCTTAGCTGACTGACTTGTCTCCATGTCCACAGCACGTGGGCTGTGACAAAGAGGTGGGCTCCTATAAACAGGAAGACAAGTGTGGCGTCTGTGGAGGGGACAACTCCCACTGCCGCACTGTCAAACTGACACTCACTAAGACGCCCAAAAAAACAGGTGACCCCATCCCCCAACCCACACTCACGCACACGCACACGTATTGTACAATGTCTGTATCTTATCAAGATTCTATGAAGTTATTAAAACAAGTTAATGTGCTGGCCAGTAATTGAGGGTTATTCTGTCCCACTAGGCATGTTGAAAATGTTTGACATCCCTGTGGGTGCGCGCCACATTGTCATTGAGGAGAACGACACTTCCCCACATATAATTGGTAAGTGGGGTTTTGAACCAGCAGGAAGCATATTGGATGGTCGGTGCATAACCAGTATATTTGTTCTACCAATTAGGCATGTTTTGTAGTACGCTGTCAAGCTTGGGTGGTCAGCCAGCTATGCCAGCAGTGCTTTTACATGCTAGCTGCCTTTATACACCACAGAGGATGAAGTTGTTTTCGAACACGTGTGCATGCATGTGTCTGTCTGCTCCAGCCGCAAGGCAGCCAGACAGATGAGTAACCTAAACATAGTGAGGGCAGCTTAATGACTGCTTGCAGAGTTGCCTGCCTGGGGGGACATGACAGACATTACAGAGCCTCGCTCAAGTAATTGTAGCTGGGAAATGAATCAATCTGCTTCTGGTAGTCCATCTGGGCCCTGTGTCTATGAACAAATTGTTTGAGGAGTCAAACACTCACAGTGTTTTCAGGGAATTTTGAGGCCTGGTAAACACTCAGGACATAAAGTATCTCTTACTTGTGCTAGAGGAAATCATTAGTTTGTGCAACACCAAATAAAATACAAGATTACAAAAACATCCCTGACTGAGGGGTGGGGACAATCCTGATCTTCTTTCTCATCTCCTGGGCACCATTGGATTGGAAGGAAAGAGAGAGAAAGAGAGAGAGAGAGAGAGAGGGTTGAACAGGGTCAAGGTGCACCTCTGTCCTGGTTGCTGTCCTTGGTGGGGTGCAGGGGCATGTACTACAAATCAGGATTTGGCGTTAAGGATGTAACTTCAGGTTCAGCCCAGTACCGAAACCCCCCCCCGGGTTAAACTTGAAGTTACCTTGTTAATGCCAAATATCGCTTTGTAGTACAGGCCTGCTTTCAAGAGCTGCTGCCCTCCAGTCCTGGAACCTTCTTACTATCGGTCACCGTTGAACGAGCTGCTACCCCTAACCGGGGAGTTATCTTTATCGTTTGATTGGCTGCAGCTGGGTAGTGTGGCAAGGGTGAGCAGGTGAAAATACTCATGGTTTATTACCTCAATCAAACTCCTCCCCCTGCTCTGGGCTTGTCCTCCTCCATTGGGAGAGTACCACAATCGTGTGTCTGTGTATGAGGTGGAAACTGTTTTCTGGCAGCAAACAATAAATCTCTGTGTAAAAAAAACTCTGGAAAAATGTTGTGTCACTGTAGCGCCTGTCCAAGCTCCATTCTCTCTTCAGCTCCTCTCATTCCTCATCTCCTCTCTCTGGGTTCTGTATTGATGAAGGAATGACCTGACAGAGTTTTTACTGTTGGCGGTATCTGTGTGGTATCATAACAGAGTTACAGAATTGTAGATCGCAGATCATTCGTTCATTGTAAGAATTAAACAGACAGCTAGTGTACACATTGTGCTTTTGGACCATCAAAAACCATCTTTCTGCTTCTTTTTTTTTCAACAGCTGTAAAAAATCAAGTCACTGGCAACTTCATTTTAAACGCCAAAAGCGAAGACGCCAAGTCCAGAACGTTCATTGAGAATGGTTTGGTGTGGGAATACTCGTTTGGAGGCGAAAAGGAGACCCTGAAAACAACCGGACCCCTTCATGAGGGCATTGTTGTGCTGGTAGGAAGAACATGTGGTTCGAGTCAGGGAGCGTAGCTGCCAGCTCCTCATGAACCGTGCTTTGAATCATCTCTAAAGTAAGGGAGTTGGACCACAGTGAGGTCTTAAAGGGGTTGTGTGATGGTTGTCTCTTCCTTTCCCCTGACTAGGTCATCCCCCAGGAAGAGGAGGCCAAGATCAGCCTGACGTACAAATACATCATCCACGAGGACTTGCTGCCTGTCATCACCAATAACAACGTTCTCCTGGCCGAACTGGACACTTACGAATGGGCTCTGAAGAGTTGGTCTCAGTGCTCCAAACCCTGCGGAGGAGGTAAGTGTGTGTGTCGTGCGCGTACATGTATGTGTGTTTCAGTGTGTGTGTTTGTGCACAGGTGCTGTCGAATGCGTGTCCCCAGATAGGTAGGCTTCCTGTCTGGCAGGCGTTTTGATGGCATTCCTAATCCCGCAGGTATACAGTACACCAAATATGGATGCAGGCGGAAGAGTGACAGCCGATTGGTGCACCGCAACTTCTGCGAAACCAGCAAGAAACCCAAACCCATCAGGAAACGATGCAACGTGATGGAGTGCAACCAGCCCCTGTGAGACCATCTCTGATCTCCTTCACTCTCTGCTTTTGCCTAATCAACAGAATCCATAAAATTACCTTCTGCTATGCAGTCCAGCACTAGGCAACTAGTGTCTATATATATATAGAGGGAGATCACTCAGGGTAATTGCAGCTTTGGATCCATGCACCAGCGGTTCAGATTATGCCTTTTTACATGAAAGGTCATTATGGTGTGGGTGTGTTTGGCAGGTGGGTGGTGGAGGACTGGAGCCCTTGTAGTAAGACCTGTGGAAAGCTGGGCTACCAGTCTCGGGGGGTGCAGTGCATGCAGTCTCTGAACAACGGCACCAACCGACCTGTTCACACCAAGTACTGCATGGAGGAGAGGCCTGAGATGAGGAGGGCCTGCAACAGGTCAGCCTGCCCGGCCCAGTGGAGGACCGGGGCCTGGTCACAGGTGGGTCAGAGAAGGCAGACACCTATAGGTGCGTTCATGCTCCTGAGGGTGGATGGAGGATGATGCATGATGAAATTCCACGTTCACGTGTAAGATACATGCAGTGTACTTTAGTTAACCAATCTGTGGTTAGAAATTTAAATATGTTCAAATGTATTGTTGCATATTAACTGAGAAATATATCCATACTCCCCATTGTGCGTCTATGTTGTACATAGACAGTATATTCAAGTTAAGGACAGCTATCACAGTGTTCTTAAAAGGACACAGGTTCTAAAATCCATTCCTTTGGAAAGAAAAAAGCCTGTGCTATGTGTAAGCACTACATTGCATCACGTGTGTCTTTCCTACAGTGCTCAGTGAGCTGTGGAGAAGGGATCCAGCAGAGGCAGGTGGTGTGCAGGGCGACAGACAACACCATTGGCCAGTGTGAGGGGGATAAGCCAGAAAGCATCCTCATCTGCAAGCTAAGCTCCTGCCCTGGTAAGGGTTAGACTAGGGGCCACCAACCTTGTTCCTAAGAGACTTACGTGCCTGTAGGTTTTTGGAATCATGTCAGAAAAAAGTGAATTGGAAACCCCTGAGTTAGAGTAGGAAAGGCATGCACACACACACACACACACTTATAATCAGGCCTATGCACAATCCACAGTCACAGGGACACTTAAATCCACCGCCCCCCACACAGACACACACACACACACACATGCACGCTCTCTCCACGGCACACATCTCCCCCTGAAGTGAAGTCAATCAAGAGGAACTGCTCAAAGAGCTCCAGCCCCCTGCTGTCTCTGTAACAGCTTGAGAAGAACCGTTCAGCCCACATTCTCAGGGGTGTAACTCCCAGCAGACCTCTAGCTTCTGAAGCCCACAGAAGTCAGCCTCTGCATCCTGATGGCATGAGTGGGAATTGAGTTTGAAGTGCCACAGCCGCCTGTTATGTGCTTTTATTGGAAGGTAATTCAAGGACAGCTAGCCATAGAAATATTAGCCGTCACAAAGCCCTGAAAGTACCTCAGAAGTTAGGGCACCACCTGTGTCCCTCCACCTCTCCTCAGCTCACCCTCCCTTTCCCCACCCTGTGTATCTTTTTGCTAATGCAGTGTCAAATCAGGACATCAAGCTGTCCTCCAGTTACATTGTTTGACCCGCTTTGGACCGCTTGTCTCTATCCCCCTACTTTGTACAGACCTTGGGTATGGAGCACCTTTCCGTACACCCCAGCCCCCTTCCCTACCTCAGTAGTCAGTCACTGGGTCAAATGGGAGCTGTCCAAAATGGGAGTTGAGAATGAGAGACATTTAGGGCACAAACACAGACGCTCTTTTAACTGAATGAAAAGGTTGCCTACTTGTGTATCATTTTAGCCTCTCTTCTAAAACAGGACAGTCCTCGCTCCCCCCTTTCACCATAGATGCTGTGGAGAACTCAACATCAAAGAATGAGGGAGTGCATCAGTTGGTTCCAGAAAATCCTGTCCACAAAATATCCTCGAGTAAGTGTGGTCGCTCTAGAGAACAACTCACGCTGCAAAGTCCTAAAAGTCTATATTGATGTTGCCTTCAAGAATAAACATGCATATTATGAATTATATTGCTATGTTATGAAGAATAACGTTTGTGTTTTTTGGATTCCTGGTTTATCAGATGAGCCATGTCTAGGGGACAAGTCTATCTTCTGTCAGATGGAGGTTCTGGCTCGTTACTGCTCGATCCCAGGCTACAACAAGCTGTGCTGCGAGTCCTGCAACAAGAAGGAGGGCTTCAGCACCCTCTCCCCAGACCTTCTCAGGTCCTTCCCCTCCGCCTCTGTAGAACCTGATGCCCTGTTCAACCCTCCCACCCCAGCCGAGGCCCCACCCCCTGCCACCACCCAGAACCCATCCCAAACCACTAAAGCGGGTGGCAGGCGACCTCGCTCTACCTCCCAGGGGCTGACCACCACCACCACCCCCTCCTCTCCCCTTCCCATACCGAGCCAGGTGTCCGCAGGTGTGTCTCCATCAGCGGGGGAAGATCTTTATCAGGGTCCCCTTAGTAGCCCCTTTCTCCCTGGGCAGGAAGACTCAGAACCCGGGACTCTTTTACCTCCAGGGCTGGGCAACAGGCCGTCACGGTCCTCTGCAGACCCCAGCATCGGTGCCTCAAAGGAGCACAGTCCCGTCAGCACTTTAGGATCGGTCACCGGCAACAGGTCGATAAGGGACTATCCAGTATCCAAGAGGGACTTGACTCACAAAACCTTGTCAGTTGGGACATAGACACTGGCCTCCTGTGAATGTGCTGCTCAACTATTTGAAGTCCTGGAACTCAGCTCAACGTCTCAACACCTGTTGGACTTTCACGGACTTTCAAAGATTGCTGCAAGCTATATATATATATAGATATATATGTATATCTATATATATTTCATTTTTTTTCTCCATGCCAGTGGACTTAAACCAGTGTTGGTTACCTCAACTAAACTGCAGAGTGATCTCTATGCACTAGCACTGGATTGCTCAGCCCTCTCTGCTTTCGATTAGGAAAATCAAAGACACGTTTGAAACAAAGGTGCTGTAAACGAAAACTGACTACGAAACGCGCTCTCAAATGTGACGACTGCATTGGCTGCCATTTACGTCTCGATCTGTGTGTGATTCAGTTGTGTGTAAGCCGTTTCTCAAGTGCATCAGAACTACTGTTGAAATTATATTGTGAATGGGCGTGGCGTGGAGATGGAATCCTTTACTTTTGGGGAGGGCCTACCCATAAGGCCAAGTGTCACTCCCCGCAGGGAGCTTAGTAACCTCTGCCCTTGGTGCTCATACGAAACAGAAGACTCATACGAGACTGTGCTCGGTGGTCAAAGGTCAAGTCCGCTTGCAGTCCAACCCCACTGTAGCATGCCAGTAGTGGATGTTGCATATGCTTTAAAAGTTAAAAAGAAAAACACATTCAGATATTTTTTTGTAACTGATATATTTTTCAAGTAATATTGTATATAGTGTACATTTGTATCTGGTTATATTAAGGAAATTAACAGCCAACTATGTCATGTAAAGTATATTGGAATTGGGAAACAGAAAATATAAGTTTGCAGAATGTGGTTGCTATGAAATCACGCTGTTGGGTATTATCTCATTTCTGTATTGCAGTTCATTATTATGTCTCTTGTATAGTTCTTGTATATACATGAATGGAAGCTTTAAATGTTAATATTTATTAAATATTTTAATTGTAGGGAGTAAAAAGTAAAAAAACAAAAACATAATTGAAAAATACATGGTAATGCGATTTTGTTGTTATAATTGAGTATCGATTTTGTGGAAGATACGTAGACTGACACCTGCAGATTTAATACCTCATTATTGGCAAAGCTAATGTTATAATATAAAACACCTTAGCTCTGAAGATTCCCTCCCCATATAGATAAGTCCTTCATGCCAGTGCAGTGACCTTGGATATTGAATAAGACTGACTGAAGACTGAATAAGTCTGTTGGTCACTGTTCTTTAAATGGCTGACTGCTGTCTCAACACTCAGCATGGTATTTTGTAGACAGAACCACATTCATTTGTTTCAGTTTGTTGGTACACATTTAGCAGACAATCAATACATACCTTTTATATTTTGTAATACAGTAAATGCACATTACATATATATTGATGTGCGTTAATGTTAATGTCTAAAAGCAGCGAGCCCCATTTATTATATTGGTCAGACAAGCCTGGGTTAAAGGCTGAAAGTGTTTTAATGAATGAATGAATTTAATTCATTCATAAGATGTCTGCTTTTAGTGACAACATCAAAAAAGCAGTTGTGTTACAGCAGTGTTCTCAGATAGCACTGTCACTCCCATAAAGTGTCAAGAAATGTTTATAGCAAACAAATATATAAAAATATTAAATATTAAATAACATAAAGATTTTATAATCTCTGAAAGGGTTACACAATCAATCTTTTAATTAGGTTCCTATTTTTCTGTCCATCTATATATATATATATATATATATATATATATATATGGACCAATGTCAAGTCAATAACTTAAATTGAACTAACAATTCAAAGCATTCAAGCAAAAAGAAACCAGAATATACAGGTTCTCTAGGACAATCAATCAGGAAATAAAAGCGGAAAGATAGAAATTAAGCCAGTCATAGTATACAGTACAGCCCAATGGATATCCATGAGGTCTTTATTGTATATTATATTAATTCATACAAAGAGATACAAAGATAGGTGATCTGTTTTTCAGATGGTAAACTGTTTACCAATGATAGAACTGTATTAAAACCCTACTCATTGAATTATGTCAAATTTGTTGGAGAACAATATATTTGAAAATCTGTTTTCAAACACTTTTTTTATTTAGAAGTTCATTTATTTAGTATATTTTCATTCAAAAATGCAAGTCCTATAGTCAACGAAAGTTCCCTCAATGAAGGTAGAGGTGAGGTTTGTGTGGTACTGTGTCCATTCCTATTGTTTTGTGTGCACACGGTCACGATGGCCAGATGGGGTTTCAGTTACTGTGTCCTTCGCACGGCGTCTTCCTGTGTCTCTGAGCTCCATAGTGTTTCTGACAGCTCGTTGAAAAAACGCTGCCTGCTGACTGACTCTTTGAGGACGCTCTCTCCTTCTCTTTCTCCTTTTCTCTGTATCTCTGTCACCCCCCACCCACCTGGTGCTCCAGTGCTCCAGTGCACAGCACGATAGCGGTGTGTGTGTGTGTTTGTGTGTGTGTGTGTGTGTGTGTGCGTGTGTGACTCAGCCGTGCACAGGGCTCTCTGTTAGACGCCTTCGCAGGTGTCTGGTGAAATCCACCTGTGCCCAAGGCAGGGCCTGATTGACGATAGACTTTGGGAGCCAGCCCTGAAAACACAAAAATCATTGATTTGATGAGTGATTTAGACATGTTCTCTCACAGCAAACCTGTACACTGTTATTCAGACACTACCTTCTTTTACACTGTGAGAGAAAACACTACTTCCTCTTTGCAAGTGCAAATAGTCATGTAATCAGTGTTTACACTATATTACTGTCACAAACCATTGTTGCATAGGAATCAGTTCAGACACGTTCAATGGCAAATACTATTGAGGTTGCACATGTAGTATTAAGCTTCAGAATGCTGCTTTCTGGCTTCAACGCAGATTATGCACCTTGCATCTTATTTGCAGATTATTATGCATTTTATTTCAACAGAAATTTACTTCTTTTTTTTTCTTAAAGGAACACAATCAACCTTGATATCCATGTTGAGAAGCCATATGAAGCGACTCCTCCTGGTGTCATCACTCAGTGGCTCAATGATAATGCATGTTGGCCCGTCTTGTGCCCTGGAAGATGAAACAGAAGCTGGTATTCCTCAGTCTACGTCAACATTTCCCCCTCTGGCTGCACCGCGTAGAGGGTTTTCAAAAGGATTGAAGATAAAAATAGATTTAATAGATGCCTTTTAAGGTGAAAAACTTACCTCACAATGTTTTTCTGAGGTGGGTGGGACTCTATGTCAGTTGCCACGCCCCCCAAGTATATGCGTGAATTCTTTTTGTAGCAGTGCCTCACACTCAGAAAGTCCCGCTGACCGATTAAATTGCTTGCTGTTGCTGCTGAAACCTCATGTGTAACCATGGTTTCTGCGTTGACGTGCTTAAGGACCTGAAACAGGTTAAACAGGTAACAGTCAGAAAATGCTACTGAGCTGATTACTGTGTGTATTGTTCTGTCAGAAATGGCCTCCCATGATGATAATCTTACTTTAATGTGCTGAATGCTTGGGTTCCATCGGTGCATCTCCTCCACCTTCTCAAACAAAATAGTATGAAGTTCCTTTGGTGTGGCATTCAACACAGCCTCGAGTCTGAAGACCTTTTTGGCTCCAGGCAGAACTTTACTACATATCACATCCCCGTTTTCCTGCAAAGGTTCAAGGTGACAACCGTTACAGAGAAAGTTATACAGAGAAAGACCTTGCGATGCTTGAAAGAGCAGAAGAGGTTAAATAATTATGGAGAACGAGAGACTTGCACATGGACTGCACAAGCAGGGTGATTTATACCTCTGTTATTTCCATCTTCCATCCATCCTTGTCCTCTGCAATTTCCAGGGCTTTACTCAATGCTTCTTGTCCTTGGCGTATAAATAACAGGTCACCTGAGCTGACTGATCTAACTTCTTCTCTCCTGGACTCTGTGTAAGTGTCCCATAGGTCAGTATGCTAACAAAGCACACCATTATTGAAAATGCATGTGTATACAGTACAGCAACACAATCATCACATCAGCACAATGAACATTAGGAAAGTTTACCGTTGCGGCAGCCAATATGACCTATCCACTCTGGAAGCTGGATTCGCCCACCTCGCTGCAGATGAGCGATCTCCTGGCCAATTGCTGCCATAGCTGTGCGTTGCAGTCCTGTGGGAGAAGAAAAAGCAGTAGGCTTATCAGCAAGGATGGTTCAGCTTCAATGATGACAAAATGGTAAAAACACAAAGCCCTATCCTATGAAGCCAGTTACTGTACAGAAATCCATCCAGATAATGTATGAAGAGCCAGAGGAGAGATGGTTACTGTGCAGATGAAGCAGGTTTTTATACCTGTCATGCTCCTTAGGTGGGGGTAGGAGATTCCACAGCAGAGCTTAACAACTGCAGGCAGCATGGTGTCAGTCCAACAACGGCAGCGTGGAAGAGAGTGGTGCCGCACTTTATAGGGGAAGTGAAGGACTTTGTGGTGAGATAAGGGATAGGGAGGAAGATAGGCTTTAAATTAAATTCTGCCTTCAAGGTCGCCTTCGTGTAAGGCCATGGCAAATGATGCTTGAAAAACTGTTTCATCCAAAGATATTAATTAAATATCCAGCATATGCATCTTTGTTTTGTAGATGTTGATTTTCGGATGATCTTACCAGTTTTGCAAAACTACACACATTAACCATAAATCTTTATAACTAATCAGCGAAACATCACACACTAAACAAACTATTCCGGGAAAACTATTCCACCTCTTTGAAATCATTGTGTTTTTTGTATTAAAAAAATTGTTCAATGCACACACATAATCATTTGAACACACAAAGAACACAAAGAAGCTACTACACACAGATCATATGAATACATCAAGAAATGTATTGGCTGTTTGTGATAAAGTTTTGTCATG
The DNA here is from genome assembly GCA_030340665.1 of Neosalanx taihuensis. Classification (NCBI taxonomy): domain Eukaryota; kingdom Metazoa; phylum Chordata; class Actinopteri; order Osmeriformes; family Salangidae; genus Neosalanx; species Neosalanx taihuensis. The sequence goes on from CM059303.1 coordinate 2,640,047, forward strand.
ACGTACTGTGAGAACACACTCACAGGTGTTCAAATCGATTCGAGGTGATTTCCCAGTATGAGGTACGATTATGTGCTATCTTCCACTTTACAGTATCACCTTTTCCCCCTTAGTAGCCCAATTTCCTTGTAATGCCTGTGAAAGTGCCAAGTAACTGTCTCTCATTCAGCAAATTGACTGGGGGACTTTTGAGGACGATCGCCCTTGTATCAGACCGCACACTTTAGTGGCAGACAGCACCTTCAAGTTTAATTCAATCAGCTTTTGTAGTTTAATCTGTCCTCTGGCAATTGTGGGGCAATTTCATTACAGTTACTTTCTCTCAAGCTGGACAGAATGAAAGCACTGCTCAAATATAAAGTTACAGGTCAATTTAATATCAGATGCTTTTTCCCCAATCATCTCTACTATAATGTTTATTATAAAACACAATTTGGCAACACTCAAAGCCAGGTGTTTAGAGATGAGTATTTTGAATTTTCAAACAAAAATCTATGGATTTCAAATATTTTTACCATATCCACATCCAGTCATATTTTGAAGACATGGAAACAAACCGCCATTTTTGTTTTCTTTATTGAGAACATGACAAGGGAAGAGGCCTTTAATGGGCTGAGGAAGGGGGCGTGAGATGGGGCGGTCATTAACACTGGACATTCCAGAGAATCCGCTTGATTCTTGCCTCTTGGACAGAGCTCTGAAATGTGACCATGAAAGACAGCTTCAGATTAACGCGCCTTCATTTCTAAAGGACAGCTGCCCCAAATCAAAATAAGTGTATTGTTGTATATGTCAATACCGAAATAAAGTGCTGATTAAGACATAAAGCGGAACCAGACCCTAAATTAGCCATTGAAATGAACCAGCTGCTTCAGTGCTAGATTACCAATGTTCAAAATGTCGAACCTGTCAGAAAATGTCCTCCTCTCTCTTGCTCTTTCTCTAGTGGTCTCTGTGTTACAGTAGTTTGGTAGGTGAGTGCCTGCCATCACTCAAAGCCACTTGGCAGCATGCCTGTTCCCCCAGCCAAGAGACGCCCCTCCCTAGAACAGAGCTAACAGCACTGCTGGAGAAAAGGCCAGCTCTTATCAGAAAGGCTTTACAGGTGTCCTTGTGAGAGGTCTTATGACGTGAATACTGAACTTAACCTGCTGACACGCACCACAGCATGCATGGATGCCTCTGTTCAACACAGGTCAACCTGGAAACACGGCTCCAGAAAGCCCCAGATTGAGAAACGTGAAAGTAAGAATGAAGTTTTGAGTTTGTTTAAACCACTGTTGATGCAGATGGTTTTCCCTGTTGATGTTTCTAATACAGTCGCTCTTTTAGTCTTTGCTTTTATCTGTTTGATCTGCACAGCAATAAGGAAACCGCACTAATGCTAGTGCAAACAAGTGGTGTGACGTGCAAATGTAGATATACAAACAGGAAGAACATCCTATCATTAAAATTGGTCAATAATAGTTTTCTCTTGTTCTTTCCACAGAAATATACCGTGTACATATTTTCACATTTAGACACTAGACAACTATTACACATCTTTGCTTTAATAAAGAGGATCAAACTGTACTACATTATTAAAAGGTTGGGAAATTTGACACAAAAAAGGAAAATCTATAATACACAAAATAATAAGCAAACTGCTATAATTTTACTATATGTTATTTATATTCAGCTAGATCCTGTTTTCAAGCAGATAAACTGTCTTAACCTTTTAAGAAACAATTACATGGAAATGTATTAAGATACAAATGAACCAAAACTGCAGAAGTAATGTCACTCTTTTTACCACATTATCCACATGGAGGAATTACTATTGGAGAGGCCTAATCTTTCCCATCCTCTTGAAGTAGTTCATCACAGGGAGGAAAATGGTTATCCTGGTGGATTTCAAGGACTTCTGCTTCTCCAATGTGCTCTATGCAGAGATAAGAACCGCATCAATGATCACTGTACAAGTGCATGTATTATGTATTATCTATTTTAAACTCTAAACAGTTTCAGAAATAAAACACGTCTTAATAATAAAACATCACAATGTGAAGTCCTATTTTTTAATTGGTAAATGTACTTCCTGCTCTTATGAGAATGAAATGATATCTAAAAGTCTAAGATAAAGGTGAATGATTCGAAAAGACTTCAATCAAAGCTAAAAGCTCATGAGAGCCAAACCCATAACTGATGTTACCCTTTAATACCACTGTGTCTGTGTGGCATTTACTAAATGTCAATGTTGTATCATCAAAGTCAGAGAAGACACACAAAGCCAAGTCTGTGTATTTTCTTAAATGACGGCAAATGTCGTATTAAGTTCAATCTAACTTTGAAGGTAGCAAAATAATTTTGAAGACAGCCGGTGTGGTATTTTGCTACGTGGTTGAGTCTTACAGATTTTTATTTTACCTGGTCTATCTTCCCTGGAGGTAGGCTGTTTCTTGAGGGAACTATGGATGTAAATAAAGAAAAACATTTATTTTTATCTAAAAACATTCACAATATTCAAATTTGAATCCTAGATTAAACTTGAATCCAACCTAGTGAGTCTTTGCTTTCTTTGGCCCCGGGAAGGAATCTGAGCAGTCACAGATGTACGAGGAAGAAAAGCTTGAGGTGAACCCTGACTCATAGCTGTGGTAGGTTGTCGAGGAGCCTGAAGCAGATCCTGATACAGCCTCTGCTGATGGCTGGCGAGATCATTGTCCTCCATGGCTTGTTGAATCAGTTGCATCACCATGTCCTTCTCTGGAGAAATGCAGAACAACTGCTAGAGCAACAGGTTGTAGCCATGGAACACACTGACTCATTGACTCAACAGTATACCCAATCTTCTCTATTTACATTTACATTTATTCATTTAGCAGACGCTTCTATCCTAAGCGACTTACAAGAGAGATCTTTTCACAAAAGAGCTTCAGTCACTGAGCATAGCAACTAATTACTGTAACCTTCATATTTGCATTTCTGCAAAAAACATATTAGAGACATAGAGTACATCAGCTGTATGATGACATGCAGGATGAGGTTAACAGTGTTTCTTACCCCTCTGGCCTGCCAGGAGAAGCCACTGCTGTACCAGAGACAAAGAGTCTGTCTGCAGGATCTGACACAACAACTCCAACACCTGTCAAGAGCAGTCAGTGTTTGAGACTGCCTGACAGCTAGTTCTACTTAGCATTCCAAGGAAGGATGAAATGACGGCTACAAACATTTATGTGGAGAACCTATGCAGAGGGTTTACTCAATCTACATAGACATGTGTTCAGGGAAACCTGTTCTTTTGAAATAAATAATCTAACGGTCTTATCTATTTCTGAGGAAAATTGGTATGAGATGAAAAAAAAAAAAAACTCTTTATATGCTAACAAATGGACTTTGCTCATTAATCCACAGAGCACTGTTGATACTAATCTATAGTGGAAAACACACTTTTCAGCATTAAAGTGCAAAACAATTGACAAAATCATAAACTAGTCAAATGATTTCTTCAAAAGAACTGCTGTGATGTGCTGCTGTGCATAATTTACCATGAGTTCCTGGTCATGTAGGGATGAGGTATAACCCAGAGGGTGAGGATGATTACGCCGCTGATGAACCAGGGAAGACTGAGGGATGATTCTTCCTGTCTGTGCAGAATACTGGGTCTTTCTGCGAACAAGAGCCTCCTCTGGTTGCTACAGGCACATTTTCAACAGAATCATGATTTATGACGAAACATCATTTGTCAAATAAAATAATGTTCCATGTCTAGTGTACAACATGAAAAATGCAACAACAAAAAAGCTTCTTCAATCATGCCTCTTTCTTGACATCTTTTATTTGGGAAGAAATATTGACTTTGGCTGCCAACTCTTTAAGTTCCTCTCTCCAGGCCTCTGATAACAGTGCTACAAAGCAAAAGGAAGTCTGGGAATCAGTTGTTCTGTGGGGGTTTTTTACACTGTAGAACCAAAAAGTCTACAGATACTGTTACTTAAGAAGTGAGTACATATCATAACATTGTTTATGAATGTGTTACATTGGCATTCTGGAACACATTCATGAGCTCACCTGCTCTGTGCTTGGCACTTTTACCTCCATATGAACAGTTTCCAGAAGGCAGGGCGAATGGGGCCCCTGTAGATGTCCTGAATACTTGACTTTTAATAAGTGGATGAGGAAATAAGGATGTTCTCATGTACCAATCATCATTCACCATACACACTGGCTTTCCATTAAGACCTGAACGAGAAGGCAGAGATTAATGCCTAAAATGCTTTTAAAGTTATTAAACATGTATATTGTTCACATGCAGTTCTCTGTCAGCCTCTTCTAGCTAATTGTGATGGAACCAAAGCTGGATAAGATGATTATTGACAAACATGATTATTGTTTGGCAACTGGTAGTACTTGGGGAAGAACACAAACCTTTTATGGATCTCTGACATTACATTTGGTCCACTGTCAATTGTTTTGTTAACTTTTAAATAATACAGAATATTGAAATATTGGTGACCTTAGAGTTACTAAGATTTTCAAAAGATTTTCTAATGTAAGTGTAAGGTTTTTTCCAAGTTATAAAGCTTTTTTCTTTATGAACATGTAGGATAGTCATCGCCTACCATATATAGGCAATATATATAGCAGAGCATCGCTCAGGCAACAAATTGAGTGGGGGTGAGGTGTGATTTATTAGTACATTATAGCGCCATTCATTAAGAGAAATTAACACATGATAAGTAATTTAGCTCTGCCATCATACAAGAAACTTCAATTGAATACTGACAGTAAAAACAGCTCATTATACATTAGCATACATTCTGGTGCAATTTATGCATTGTTGGTTAACGGACATCATGTTCATAGTAGCAACTGTATCAACAAATGAAATTATATTGTCATTTGCAAAACATATAAGTAAAAAACTTAAGCTGAAAATGAACCGAGTGTGTATGTTTGCCTAAACAACATTACATGTAAAAGCTAGGAGCTAACTTTTTAAGCTAACTTTGGTAACTAAACTACAGAATGTCTTGTTCCACCACCATATTAGCTGCACTGATTATCCTGCAAATGCTAATTGGAGTTCACTTCACTTATTTCACATAGAGCACAGCCCATATACATTTACATTTATTATTTATTTATTATTGTGCATATCTTCTGTAATCATGCTTAACCATGCTATACCTTGTGCCATGCTATACCTTGTACCTTGTGTTGTCCTCAAGCCTGGATTAGCCTTGGGTGCCCAACACCTTGTCACCAGGGTGCAGCCTTTCCCTTTCAGACATGCTCTGACCCAATTATCTAAAAATGCACCCCAGGTCTTCCCTCCTGCCCATTGTTGATTGTTTGCTTATCATCTTCAGCCAAACTGACCTATGCTCATGTCTGAAGATGTTATTTTCTTCACCTGGAACTGTAATGGTCGTTAACTTTTGGTGTATATTTATAAGTTCAAGGGTTTTTAGACACTGAAGCATGAGAGATATACCATTTTCAACCACAAGTTAAATCTTGTATATATATTAAATAAATTAAAAATATATATATTTGGTTGAACTTGGACTATATAGACATAAAAGCACAAAGCTAGTGCTTACTCACCTGGCATGTGTGTCACTCTGTGAGGATGAGGGTTGTGGCGAGAGAAGAAAGAATGATGGCTCAGAGATCCAAAGCGTGAGGAACCTTTTGGGTTCAGTCTAGTTATGTCAGCCATGGTCGAAACACGAGGATCCTGGGAAATGTTTTTCTCCTCCATGTTTTTATTATCACAGGAAGCTTGTGGGTTTGCATTGGACATTACTGAGCTCAGAAACAATATTCCAGTATTGGACTGTAGTGGATCTAAAAGATGAGGGGGAAATGTTAGAAAGGTGTTAGTTTTTGCTCTTGTTTTTGTTAAGTAAACTGGCTTTAAAGGGTGTTGAACAATATGCACAGTATTTACAGTACAGTATGTGCTAATGGTAATCACAGTGTATGATAGATGCCACTCAGCCCCTCACTCTAAAATACGAAGATTGAATCTGAAATATACTTGGAAATGGCAACCTAAACTTTGTGATCTGTACACATTTAATTTAATATATGATTACTTACCATTAATTCTTACCGCAGAAAACAAGGGTCCTTCCTAAACCTTTTTTCTTTTAAGGATTGGTGTATGTTATGTTGCTAGGGGATTTCTTAACAAGAAAGAACAGCATCCTTACACAATGGGTGACTGCTCTCACAGGACAAATTCACCACCAAACACACGTGTAAAATGATCCAAGTCACTGTTGCTATGTAAATATAGTCGCATAGCAACAATGACCTGGGTCATCTGTATGGCAGACATGGAAACATCTTAATGAAGAAGCGAAAAGTGACCCATACATTTAGTGTTTGTGGTCTGTGTGTGTGTGTGTGTGTTTATGTTAGGGTGTGTGCATGTGTATCTGCTCAAGAATAATGCTCAGATACAAGAGCAGGAGGCAGTAATGCAAAGGTTTGGCAGCCGGTTCATTTACAAAGGTTAGGTACATCAGGTTAAATATCCTAATTTCACCTCAAGTGACCTGTCTAAAGAAGCATCACATAAAAACAAGTGCTTCATTGGCCACACCTGTCACCTGTCCAATTCAGCACAACAAGTAATGAGTACACAAATTTGAAGCATCCTCACGATTCTGTAACCCAAGAACTATTATACTCTGAAGCTAATAGTTAATGTATTTAGTAAGCAACAACTAGACTAATCCACCAAACAGCTACGCTGTAACGTGATTTGAAGACGTGAAAAATGATAGTGCTTGTGGATGAGTGTAAGAAAAAAATATACAATCTTTTGCATTCAACTTCAACTTGAGTGCTTGCAAATGGAATATATTGAAATAATAACAACAACAGTAAAACAGTAAAGAGTGAACTGGAAAAAAAAACAATTTAATAAAAAAAAAAAAAAACAACACGTACCTGATTCAGGATTGGCGAGATGCAAGTGTGGTTCCACCCCTCGACAGACAGCAGGAACTGCAGTCAGCAGGCTGCAGCAGCAGGGGCAGAGACTGTGGACCAGAGCATCACTCAAACAGGCTTTCTGGAAAACTATGTGTTTTTAGGATACAGGACTTCCTTACAGTCTCACCAGAATGGCAACCTCGACTGAAATGGGCTCTACAAAAATCATAACTCCAGAGGCACTGAAAGAGATGCTCCAATATTACAACCTAACTCGACAGGAGTTCATTGATTCCTATAACATTCAGCCTCTTGTCTATATTCCTGAACTACCGGCTGGTGCCAAGACCACTTTCGTGATCATGTACGCCATCATTTTTGTATTGGCTCTTTTTGGAAACAGTTTAGTTGTCTACATTGTTGTTAGAAAACGGGCCATGCAAACGGCTACAAATATTTTCATCTGCTCTTTAGCGGTGAGTGACCTGCTCATCACTTTTTTCTGCATCCCGTTCACCTTGTTACAGAATATCTCCACTGAGTGGCTCGGAGGTAAGTTCACTAACTATATTTATATTATATAAAATGTGATTAGTTGGCCAGGCCTATAACAGTAAAATCAGTCAATTGAACACACACGATAATAAATAGTTTAATTGAAACTGCTCAAAATTTTTGCTATCACCCCCATCGAAGATGATATCTATTTAAATTCAACTTTTGTATTCATAAATGTTGTGACAGGCAGAGTTGTATAAGGGACATTGTTTGATTTCTCTCTATAAGCACCTTGATGGCGATCAGCGTATTTTTTTATGCAAGGAAAGTGAGCTTACTTGGTCAAGTCTTCTTATTAGTATGAATACAAATTTCTCCAGGTTTTCATGTTGCATGACAAATTCGATTGATTCTTGTTTTTGATAAGATTGATTTTGATAATCTAAAATAAACAACACGTGGGCCTAATGTGGTAACTGGAAAAATCACCCCAACATATTTTCACATGATTATTTTCTACAAAAGGTTGTCTTCAGTCTTTTTAGTATTTTAGGGACATATGTCTCTGATGGTAACTTTTAATTCATAATTTTATAGTAGCATAATTTGATGAACAAGTAGCCCACTCTGCATTACCAAGAGAAAATGAACTGTCTTATTCATCCAGCCATGCCAAAGCTCTTTTCTACTGATTGTTTACATTCATGGTTACTAACTTGTCTTCCATTCCTTGTTCTCTTCTCAGGGGTTCTGGTTTGCAAGACCGTTCCATTCGTACAAACCACTGCCATAGTGACAGGCATTCTCACCATGACTTGCATCGCTGTTGAGAGATACCAGGGCATTGTCTACCCATTGAAAATGCGAAGACAGTATACACCTAAAAGAGCCTATAGAATGCTAGGTAGAGTATCAATGGACTAAATCTCTAAGTCTTTTTTAAAGCTACCTAATAATGATACTAATTAAAATCAAGTTATTTTGAGGATAATGAGAACATGAGGAGAACAATTGGAACCTTAATTAAGTCCTTCCCTTGCCCTGTGCTCCAGAAAGCAACACTTTGAAGAGATAACATCATTAACTATTAATGACATTGCGCAATTTAATTGATCTGAACATGAATGTGTCCAGGCTTTTAGCACCTACTAATTTCCTGAACATTTAATAATGTCATTAATGTAATGCAATTTGCATGTTTCTTCATCAAAAATGTCATAAAACCCAGTAATGTAATAACATGACCAATTATGTGATAGAATGAAAATGTTTATCAGAATAAAATACCATATTACACAATTGGAAAATAAATATTTTCAGAATATTATACAACTATGCACTTGTTTTTTTTCTCATAGTCACCATGTTTCTGGATCAGCTACATGTATCTACTTGTACAAATGTAAGGATCTGCATTAACTGTATTTTTTCATCAACTAGGTCTTGTATGGATTGCTTCAGTGATGGTTGGGTCTCCAATGCTGTTTGTACAGCAACTAGAGGTAAATCAAGCGAACAGAAATCAGTAAAGCGTGTTTTTTCTTAAAATTCTACATTTGAGTGGAACAAAATATATATTATTCCCTGAATAATTGTAATGGGAGCTTCATTCAAGCATATTATAAACACGTACCCAAGTAAAAATTCTATAAAAGTTATATTTTATTGGGAACAAGATATATTGGCTATGAACTTAGACAGAGAGCTCCATTTAGCATGATAAAAACTGTTACTATATGTGTTAACAGCACTTACTTTTGTAAGTACTGAAGTCCTTTAGAAAGCAAAGAACTCAAACAAATGGCGTTCTTTTGAATGTGCAAGTCGATAAAATACCAACCTTTGAAGGAGTCTTCAACAAGGGTTTAGTGGTTCATTGTGGTTTCCCCTCTTTGTCAGGTGAAATACGATTTCCTTTATGACCACTACCACGTGTGCTGCCAGGAGGGATGGCAGTCTCTGACTCACAGGCAGGTGTACACCACCTTCATCATGGTGGCCCTGTTTCTTCTGCCACTGGCCGCCATGCTCTTCCTCTACACACGCATCGGCATCGAACTGTGGATCCGCAAGAGGGTTGGGGACTCTTCAGTACTCAGCACCATGAACCACAGGGAGATTAACAAAATCTCAAGGTACAAAGACTCCAGACCAAAGACTGTCCAGCTATGTACAACCAACAAGTCAATTCAAGAGCAATTTAAATAAATTAGGGTCAGTCGTAGTAGTAGACAATAATAATTGGGGCTAAACGGTGAGGCTAATCTGTACATCCATGTGGGGATTAAATCACTGTCAGTCAGGAGTAATGTTCAGAAGGGCTTAATGAAAATGGAAGGTGTAGGCCTATACCCTGCTGCTGCTCATGATTAGGGATTAAAACAATGACATCTCAAATGTCCTACAAATCCCCTCACTGCTACAGAGGCAGTTTTCTGTTATGGGCTTCATGGACAGAATGGCCACGCAAAACACATTCATACCACATCACCTTTCAGGATTTAAGGTTGGCCGACGCCAGTTGCCCAAAACTGCTAAAAATGTGTTTTCTATTCATAGGAAAAAGAAGCGGGCTGTGAAAATGATGATCACCATTGTTCTGCTGTTTACAATCTGCTGGGCTCCATTTCACACAGTACACATGCTCTTTGAATACAGTAAGTATGGTTTTCTAAGACAATAGTAATACATGCAACAAGAGTTTGGTGCACATAGAAGACAATACTAGAAATGCTAGTTTTGACAGCGTCCATGCATAGCCCTAGACTTGTACACATTTGCTTGATTTTACCTTAATTTCACCTTTCACCTGCCTAAACAGCCTCTAAACCTTCTCTGTGCACAGATGATCTTGAAAAGAAACATGACGAAGTGACCATCAACATGATCATTGCCATCGTTCAGGCCATAGGCTTCTTCAACTCCTTCAACAACCCCATCGTCTACGCATTCATGAACGAGAACTTCAAGAAGAGCTGCGTGTCCACCCTCTCCCGCTGTCTCCGGAAGAGGAGCCAGCAGAACGGTGTCGCGGAGGAACCCAACCTGAGCGTCCATTTCATCAAACCCATGAACAGGCAGGCCTTCATGGAAACGGGGAAACGAGATGTCTTGATGCACTGTGTGGAAGCGGGGCCCTTGTCGTCCTCCAACAGAGACACCTCCTCTACCTTCGCTGGGGAGAGGATGTCCACTGTCCACTCAGAGCTCCCAGCTTGCAGCTCCTCTAAGGTCAAATGAGATGGATGCACAGTTGGAAGTAATAGGTTTTGCAACAGTATCGGTCACTAGTAGTGCTGTATGTATCTGGACTGACAGGTCTGTTCTACTCTAAAAGGCTTCTATTATGGCCGGTGAGAAAAGATAACCGTGATCAGAGCCCCAAAAAACAACTGCTGGAAACTTAAGTTTGCCCTGAAAGAAATCACAGTATCAATGCAGATTAGGAAGGACCTCAGGTCCGACCAGGATTGTGCTTGCAGTCGTGAAACGCTATAATACAGTTAAGACTATGTACTGTGGTTCCACATACTGTAGAAAAGGACAGAACCAGTTTGGCAACAGGGTTACATCGCTACAGCAGTAGTGCCACAGGTTTACAATGAGGCTTGTCATTGTTCAGGAACTGAGGATAACAGGACAGGGTCTATCTATTCAGAAATGCCTACAATCTTCAAGAACCTTTTTGTCTTTTAGAAATTTCAGATAACAGTCAGTTATCATGTAATATAATGATAACTGAGGTCTTCTAGAGGCACATCATGTGTTTGAAGTATACCAGTAATTGTCTAGAGTAGTCATTAAAGGCATAATTACCTCATTTAAATGATAGTATGTAATTAATAACTATTTTAGCATGAGATATCTTTCGGTTAATAAATCAAGAGAATGTACAATCAAGTCTATAATGCTTCCCCTCAAATGGGTGAAGCACTGTTGCTGTTATAGCTTATTCAAGTGTACACTGTGTCCTGTTAGAAAGTTGTGTAAAATTAAAAGTAAACATCACATGCAGGATACACTTACAGGTATCACTGAAGTCCCTAAATTAATTTAAAAATGTATGTATTTTTGTAAATTGATGACAGTCAACATGTTTTTGACGTCATACTATGAAATATATATTTTTGGATTATATAAAAAAATATGGAGAAATGTATTCTACATATTGTGTGGTTTATAGACATATTGTGCACAGTCCATTTAGTTAACATTAAATTGTTTTGTTAACATGGTTTCACTTTAATACAGAAATGCCAACACTTTGATAATGAGAAATGTAAAATATAGAAAAATATTTGGTCAAATTAGAATGAACAAAAATGTCCAAAAAAGCGTAATTATTTTTGTGACCCATTTCTTTAGATAAGTGTGATCTGAGCACTAACCATGCATAAATCAAGTAAAACACAGTTGTTGTGCTTTGTAAATTTGTATTGTGCATGAAAGTGTAAGCACAAAGCAAAAAATAAAAGCACATATTTGGAGCAAACAACTTCAAGTTCAGGTTTCTCAATCACCTACTGTAATCACTGTAATTAGCTGCAAGCTAACCTGCTGATTCTTGTGCTCAGTGGGTAAACCTGTAGGCTCAGCTTCAGGTAGCTCCTCTATTGTCTTGCTAAAAGCACATCACCTTTCATCCCAGTAAAGGGCCTCATCTCTACAGTCCCATAGCTTCCACTGATGTTATAAACATTTTGACAGTATTACAATGTAATATCAATACTTGAGGTAACAAACATATTGCAAACTCAAACCTTAACCTGAACATACGTTGTGTTATAGTACTGCGTAGTGTTTGGATTTCTGTGGAAATAATCTTATTTTGTGTATTTGTATATATTTTAAGCAGGCACTGAATTAAACATCTTGACAGAGATCCTTCAACCAATACTTTATTCACAACCAATATATACATACATATAGAAAATGAAAAGCTGCTGATGTAAGATTCATCCTTTGAGAGACTAAATATAATCCAACGGTGGCCTTGCGCCTGCTTGCTGAATTTAAACTGAATTTAGTCATTATGCTTTACTGCTTATGACAAGTGGTGCGTTGGGGAATTTCTCATAAAAAAGGCAGAGAAGAATTGAACTGCTTTCAGCATCCTGAAGACCACGTACCCAACTACATCCCTAGTCCTTACCAGTCAGGTACAAATTAAATTCCACATCCACAAAGACCTTCAAAAAGAAAAACATTCAAATAATGTCAGCACAATGTCTCCGATGCAACATCATTGTCCAAGCAATAGGGAAAACGAAGACTTTAAGTTTGGAAGCTTTCGGTAATCACCATGCATAAACAGAAGCGACTGCATGTCCCCTGCCATTCAAAACAAGCCAAACACAGCATCCTAAAAGGCTTCAGTAAAAAATAAACATGTTCAGTGGTTGTTCATATGTAGTGCATCTAAAAAAAGCACAATAACTAACTGAAAGATTCCAATGTACCACTCTTGCTTCTAATGGTAAAGCTTTTAGACAGGCACAACCATATACAGACCCATTAGGGTTCGAAAACTTTAGCCAGAAGAGCTTTATGAAGGTAAAGAAAATGCCTATTTTTTTGGCAGACACTGACCCCCCCGCACACATGCGCACACACACTGCAGACAATTCAACGCATCATAACCTTAACATGCCATTCTTGAAACGAGCACATGTTCGTGAATCCACACCCATCTCTGTCTTGTCTTTGTTTTGCAGCTCTATGCCTGTAAGGCAAACCGTGTAAAGGGGAGGTTAAAAGGCAAGGGATGGGGCTGGGGATGATTGACAGGTGAAATGTCTACGTGACTAATGGGATGTGGAAGTCCGGGCTGTCAAAGAGCAGCGGTCTCCTAGGCGGCGAGGGATCCTTATCAGCCTTGTGTAGCAGCTTGAACAACCCTGTACCGATGTTCATTGGGATGCCCATGATGATGCATTCAGACACACCTGGAGAGGACAGAGGGAGAATATTAGGGCAGAGAGACCAGGAATCGAACCCAGGCCAGGCCAGGTCACACGCATGGAAGGCAAGAATCCTACCACTAAACCACCAATGTTTCCTAACAGTTACAAGAAATGATAAGTGAGGAGTCTACGCACCGCAAACCGAGTCCTTTTGTCCGAAGTAGGCGGCGTCGAAAAGGTGATCGGCGGTTTTCTCAAACGATGCCAGCATGAGAACGCTCTCCTTCATCTTAGCCAGGCCAAAGCGGGTAATTCCCAGGATCTCTCCCTGTAGAGAACATGTGAAAGTGGTGTGAAATAGCTGCTGAGTGGGTCTGGATGAACCCCGCTGTTCTGCTCCCACCACCAACCTTGTAGGACATGAGGTCAGCCAGCAGCATGACGTGACGTCTGTCTATACTCATCCCATGGTTGACCATTGTGTACTGGATCTCGTTGATGATAGTGGACCTTGCAGCCTCAATCCCAAGCGTTTTCTCCACCTGAAAAAGGGAGAGTCCAGGTCTCCTTAACAGCCCAACATTAAATAAACAAGCTGGGTATTTGGTGGTGACATATTTACCTCATAAGTGTTGTTTGAGGTAGTTCTGTTGCCGTTGACACCGTGGGTTGCCATTACACTTCTTAGGTTGTCGCCCTCAACCAAGAGCTTGTATTTGTTTTTTCCACTCTGCTCGTCGATGTGAATGACAGCTCTTGCCACCTCTGGGATTCCCTGAACTACCACCTGGTCACAGAAAACGAAAGGATTAAGAGGTGTGGGAGCAGGAGAACTAGGGTAAAGAAAAGGATTTTCTCTTTCTTTTTTATGGTTGTAAGAATAAACTCAAAAGATTTTGACAAAGAAAAAATTGTCTAAGGCGAGGTATTCAATGTAAGAGGTCATCTGGTATTTTTGAAATGGCAGATATGTAAGCCATCAGTAAATGCAGATGGCAGACGCAGCATGTAAACAATCAGTACATATACTGAAAAGAAATGACTGCTCACAATAAAACACAATTGACCATGAATCTGTCTACATCTTGCTCTCAGTTATGTATTTATTTCCATGTTGGTATATCGACCAACTGTTTTTCTTATAGGTTGCTGCCAAGATTGTCGTCTAAAAATATCTTCACACAGAACTCTGCATTTCTTCTTTATTCTCCCTGAAATGTCTTCAGTAATTCAGTCTAGGGGAATCAAATGCCGACTAATTAACTAGACTACATCTGAAAGATGATGAAAAGAAACTTGTCACCGTGAGGGAGCGACTTTTGAAATGTCTCTCATTCCAGTCCCCAAGTGCATCTTCTTCAGAACCCACTCAATGCGAGAGCTCATTTTGAAATGCACTGTTATTGCCCACAGAAAGAACACTCCAACCCCCCTGACTTTCTCCAAAATGACCCTATATCGCCACCCAAAGTGATTAGCAATTAGCAGCTGGTTACAGAACCGTATGTGCGATGGACACAGAACCAAAAGATAAAAGGGACGGGGGAGGGAGGAGCTCAACATCTCTCCTTCCCCACTGCATCACTGGATGTCAGTCACCTTGGGAAGCTCCTCTTTGAGAGACTGCAGCACGTAGTACATGGAGCTCTTGTTGTTCTCTCGTGGAGACACACAGACGATGGCTTCCCCGTGCACGGCGATGTCCCCAGGCTTAATGCGCAGCTTGGACATGCATATGGAGTAACGCACAGTTTCAGCGTTCACCTGTTTAAAAAACAACAAACGAGCCAAAAAAACACAGAAGTTTACTGTTAATCCCTTCACTCTACAAACACTTTGATAAAGCATTTAATATTTTTATAATCATACCAAACACAGAATTGGAATCAACAAACACACTCTTTTTGGAAGCCAGATAATAAAGATGTAAATGTGACTTTAGAACAGTACGAGGTGGTGCAGGTACAAGAAGGAGGACACTGTACCTCTAACCGTAAGAGTCGGATCCTTTCCAAGGACAGTTTTACCAGAATTAAACAATCGTCTGGTAGAAAGACCTCCTCTATGTACTCGGATATCTGGAGAAGGAACATGATTCACATCAGTCGGTGAAAGTGTGTAAACATCCCAGTGTGTAAACATCCCAGCACGTGAAAAGAATGAAAAAAGTACAGTATGAATAAATAATTTGGGATGCAATGCTTAGTGAGAAATGTCAATCTTATGTTCACTGTCTTGAATGTCATCTGGTTCAACTTTCAATATCAGCTAGCTGGACATGTTAGAGAGAACGGCTCTTGAACGCATTATCTTGAATAACTGTGTCTTTGGGGACACCACGTACTGTCATGAATGAGGAGTCAAATTACAGGTACACATCCATTCAACACTATTTGAGCGTAAAGTACAGGATTTTTAACCTGAGACAAAATGTGAAGGATCAACTGAGGCGAGGGTGGAAATACCTCTCCGAGAAGCGTCTTTTCAATCCTTCCTTTTACGAGGCGGCCAAAGTCAGCGTCATCCTCTACGTCCAAATGGGCGCTGATTATAGGGGTGCTGGAAGGGTAAAACTGGCATGTCAACATTTTGGTCACAACCATCGTTGCAGCCCAAGAGTTTGTTTGCCATGAACATCTTCCTGGATGGTCTCAGGTGTACGGACTTTACTGGATGAAATGTTTCCCGGACAAGTCATTATAGTAAGAGGTAGCAGAAGGAAAATGTTTCAATTGAGACGCCCATTGGCAGACACTCATATCAGCTTTCTAATCAGGGTGAAATTAGGGCCAATCACAGCCAGCACACCTTCTGACCAACCTCCATTAGAGTGAGCAAGGGAGGACGAAATTTGATGTAACGTTTATTACCCAGACATGAAATTATCCAGACCTGAGATTACCTTTATCCATGATTATGAATCATGAAATTACTTAGACCAGATATTACCCTGATTTCAGAAGAAACTGAGTTGACACCAACCTAAAATAACCCAGACAAGATCTTCTAATTTATCCAACACTGTAGCTAATCCAATCAGTGCCCAAGATCCAAGTAAAAGCGATTAAGGGTTTGGTTATGCTTGCTACTTCTTAATGCATCAGCATCATTGACTTCATTTTGAAAAGCACAATAGAAAATGTATAATTATTATGGCTTATATGTTATGACTACCTGATGTTTTTGGAGGCGTTGATGATCTCCTTGATGCGAGGTACACCCAGGGTGATGTTCATGGAGGCTACCCCAGCAAAATGGAAGGTTTTCAGAGTCATCTGGGTGCCGGGCTCTCCAATGCTCTGGGCACACAGCGCTCCCACAGCTGAGCCAGGCTCCATCTGGGCTCTGTCACACACACAACAGAAAACTATCATCCCGATAGCTCGGAATTCCACAGGGGGAATTTCTCAGTTCCGGCCAGCTTTATCAACAAGTAGGATGTAGGGTTTGTCGAAATCCTGGCAATCCCCCGCCGCACAAGCAGAAATCAAACAATATTAAAAAAATATATAATCTTTTGTTTAATTAAATGTGAGCGAGTACCAAAGTAGGAATAATTAGATCCTCTTTGTGACCACAGCTGTGTAAGTGTGTCACTGCTCAAATCCACCACATGACTGGGCAGCACATATTACCTCATATACTTGTTTCTACACGTCTCCAGAAACTTCTCCAGCTGGGTGGGAGTGATGCGGTCCAGCTGATACAGAACTTTGGGCTGGAACGCAGCAAAAGCAGTGATTTTTAGACTAAGAGCTACAAGACTGAAAACAAGACTGACAGCTGGTGGATTTAAACTGCCAAAGCTAATCTGCTAGCGTACCTCTGTAGTGCCGTTGTCATTTATGCCATATTTGTCCCTGGTCTTCTTGATTCCGTCAGCCATGTTCTTTATGAACTTCTTGATCTCCTGATGAGAAAAAGAGAGAGATGTGAAGAGAGGCTAGGGCTGAATTAAATGCATATTGATCTTTTCAAACCACGGCAGCATTGTTGTTGTAGCATGAGCACAATTCCAGGCATTATTTCAAAAGACAACTAATTATGGTCAAAGTAGATGCATTCTTCCAACACATCAACATGTCCTGCTGACTTAACTCACACAATGCAACCTGTAGATCATTAGTGCATTCAGCGTTTGTTGTGTGAGTAACAGGCACCTTGGAAAGCAATCTAATTAAAAGGCAATCCGGCTGTAATGTTTCACACCATGTCCCATCATGCTTTGCTACAATACCTCCAAATACTTCTCCGAGCCGGTCTCGGTTAATGCCTAAGGGTGTTCAAAAACATGGTGGCGAGGGAAAGGAATTGCATGATCAAGGCAAGGCATTTCACCCTACTTGCCTCAAGGGGAATGTCCCTGTAAGTCACTCTGGATAAGAGCGTCTACTAAATGACAAAAAGTAACTCATAACATTTTACAAATTAGGAAAATGGTAGTGATGAAGAGCCAACTTAATTAAAGGAAATCCAACTCTAATTAGAATTAATCTCCCAACATTGGCCAATAATTGTTTTGGACAGTTTTGTATGATTGTTACCAGCCTACCTCCAGGAAACTGTCTCTGCAACACTTGAAGTCGCTCCTCTTCATGATGGACTCGGCTGTCAGAACCAGCTCGTTCTTGCTTAGGGCCGGCTCGTCATGGCTCGAGTGAACAGCCTGGAAGATGGGGGTGGGAGCACAAAGACCACGCCTGCAGATCAGTCTTTTACCCAGGGGGCCACTGCTGCGCAGGGACCTATCTACACAGTGCTGCCCTCTCTCCTGGCCCCTGGTGAAGCAGTCACCTCTGTAATTACTAATCTCTCACTCAACAAGAAAGAAGTAACAATCTAGCCCGCTTCTGTGGTAAAGTCACATTTACAGAGCAAAGGCTTTCGCTTCGTATTCAATTATTCTCAACAAACAGGCTGGGTTTGAAAGCAAACCTGTCAGGAAAATAATTAAAGAACAGAATTACTCTTCTGCTACTAAATTCTATCAACTTGTCCAATTAAGTCCAACCTTTTCATGCATGTAGCAGAAACCACCTCAGTGTGAGACAAGGAAATGGACTTGAATTAACTGCTGAAAGATGATTTCACATCCTTGGCTGAACTTGGGGTGTAACCTGCTGTGGTTTAAAAGCGAATGATAAATCAAATTTCATGGTTGTTTCTCACTCTGCAGGGAGGGCTATTAACATAATTACTGTGTACTTACAGAACTCCAAAACATAAACAACCACACTACTTGCTGAGAGGGTTTCATTTCACTTAAGGTTAGTTAAGTCAAATTAAGCACAAAGTGTTTTACTAAATAGATATAATGTACCTCAGTAATGCAATAATTTCCTTGAAAAATATATGCCACTTCCTTAAACAAAAACCAGTGACCAGTTAAATCAGTGACTTAGAAGCTTGAAGCTTCTGGCTTGAAGCTTGTGGCTTAGAAGCCACGTTAGAATGAAACACTTCAGGGTAAACTCGATCTGTAGGTGGGTGGGTGGATAAGGGGTACTAACCCGGATATTGTCCAGAACTCTCTGGAACTCCAGAGGCTCGTCCTTGCCCTCCATGTCAGCTGGGTCCAGGCCATCTCCTCCATAGATGAACTGAATGATGTCTCCAGTGGAGCTCCTGACTGTCAGGTCATACTGAGAGCACAGGTCTTCCAGGGACTTCACCAGCCGTCTCTACACCCCCAAAAACACCCAGCATAGCAAGGCAGGAGAACGATGAGATGTGGTGTGGGGTGAAAGGTAAGAAGGGTTGAAAACGGGGGAGGGAGGGTTGTAAGGGTGAAAAACATACTACGGAGGATTTTCCTCAGATAATCAAAACTGCAGGGAAACCGTTAATACAGACAATTAACAGAGAAACACTGAGGAGAGTAAGTGGAGGAAAGGAATAACAGGGGGGGGGGGAAAGAGAGAGCGAAAGAAAAACCTTTGAATGGGTTTTACCTGCATGTACCCAGTTTCAGCTGTTTTAACGGCTGTGTCCACCAGGCCCTCACGACCAGCCATGGTGTGGAAAAAAAACTCAGTGGGCGTCAGGCCTGAGTAGAAGCTGTCAGCCACAAAGCCTTTGGCAGCAGGGAGCTGGTAAATCAGAGGTTACAGGAACTGTTAAATTGTCCTTCAGATGCTGTGGGTGAGTCAGACGTTCATTAAAATCGTTTTATTTATCCTTGTTAAACACGGTGTGTGTCCAAATTAATTTATTTCATTTACTATATTCACAGTCTGTGGGAGGGAGGGAGGGAGGGAGGGGGGTATCTTAGCTCTGGAGCCAATTAGGATGAATAAATGAACTGGATTGAACTGTGATCCTTAGGGGCAAGTAAGGCGTAGTTTGTCATGTACTTTTAATGTAATTGATATGGAACTGGCGTTAAGGTGAAGGTATTACAGTGGTGTACCTTACCTTGGAATGCTTCTTGAAGTGGGGCAGAGATCGGTTCTCGAAGCCGTCTGGAACTCTGGATCCGCTGATGGCCTGCTGACCGACACAAGCGATCATCTGGGAGATGTTGATGAAGGAGCCTTATGATGAGGAAGAGGGGGGAGGGAACGCAGTGAACACAACTGGCACACACAAGGGCCTCTGGGTCCCCTGTTGCCATGACGATCCCCATTCCAGCCGTCATGGGGCTGGGGGCTGAAGTCCTGGCTGCACCCATGACAGCTGTGTGAATGACAGCTTGCTGATCTATGGTGAAGGACGACGGGTGATCCAAGCCTACCTTTGGAGCCGCACACGGCCATGACCAGAGGGCTGTTGCTCTTGTCCAGTTCTCGGAGACAGGCGCTGCCGGCGTGGTCTCTGATGACGGACAGCTCTTTCAGGATCAGGGCCTGGGGGACGTGTGCAAGCAGGCAGGCATCGCACAGTTCCATCAAACATACCCTCTCCTTTCATCACTCACTCTGGTGAAACTCTTGACTCCAGCACTTATAAAAACAGTCTATTACTGGGAGTGTGGTTCTCTGTGTTATGGTAGAACAGATCTCATTTGGGATGAATAATCAAGCTCTAAATTTGTCTGGAGGAAATGGAGCAGCTGTGCGAGTGTGTGTGTTTCCTAGCAAACCTCAAGGGTCTCCTCTGCTGTGCAGCCTGGCTGCTGCTGTAGCTTGCCAGTCTTCAGAGCCTCTATGTACTCGTCACACTTCTTGTAGCCGCCGTCCAGAAGGTCCTGCTTGGCCTTCAGCAGGCCCTGGCCAGGGGTCACATCTCCAATACCAATGGAGAACCCTCGGTTGGCTGCATGGAGACATTTACATTACATTTTATCATGTAGTCATTTAGCAGACGCTCTTATCCAGAGCAACATACATCAAGTACAGGGACACTGAGCCAAGCAGGGTGAAGTGCCTTGCCGGGAATAGCCACAGCCGGTAATCGAATTCGCAACCTTCCGATCACTAGCCCATCACCTTAACCGCTGAGCCAGATGCTTACGGACACTCAAATGGACGATGTATGTTGTATCATTTTAGTCAGATCAGCTACTTGAATAACTTGAATAGGCTCAGTTTTTTTGTTTTGTTTTCAGGGCGAAGGCGAGCGATTGTAAAGGGATGTGAGGGAGCGACGTACAGAGGTAGACTGGTGCAAGGCGTGCAAGGCGGGACATGGCGTTGGCGGCCTCCAGCTGACCCCAGTCCCGGAGCAGGATGTAGAAGATGTTCTTCTTGGAGCCTGAGCCCAGGGTCCCCTTGTCCAGGCTGCCACACAGCAGCTCACTGTTCTGGATCACCACAACTGAGAGAGAGACATGGGTCACAGACGAGCAGAGACCAGGGTGGGTCACTAACACACGCAGTCAGGCATCAAGACCACTTATCTCCCACTGTGTATCAAATACTGAATAGATAATAGGTCTATTATCAGCAATCACACCCATTGTTGCTAATCCATGTTCATAATTTTAAAAGGCTAACTGATCATTAAAAACCCTTTAGAAATTATATTTATAACATCTGAAAATGGCTGATTAAAGAATCAATTAAATCAAAGGGTATGTGGAATGTCAGCGATTGTGGGTTCAATCACTTTTTACTTCAAGTAAAAGTAAAATAAAGATAGAGTACAACTGAAGATGTACAGTTTAATTTTGGGGTCACTTCGAAATGTCCTCGTTTTTTAAAGAAAAGCAAAGGCCTGTTATCAGAAACCATCAGTTTTGTGTTCCAATCACACGCTGTGTTGCTAATCCATGTTCATAATTTTAAAAGGCTGACGGATCATTGAAAAAAAACCTTTAGCAATTATATTAGCACATTTTAAAAAGTGTCTGATTAACGAATCAATTACATTCAATTACATTCACTGGCCTTCTTTACACAGGCTGTGTGGAACCTCGGCCATTGTGGGTTCAAACACAAAAAAGGGCTCCAAACTAACAGCTCTGAATCTCGTCAGTCTACTCTTGTTCTGGGAAATGATGACTACTTCCTGCAAGAAATTGACTGTGTTTCTGACTGACAAATGTAAGTTACTTTTGTGAAATGCAGACCAACTGAATAGAAGGAATGCTTGACGCCATCAGTAAAACAAATGTCCAAGTGAAAGTCTGGGGGTGCTCTGGTGGTGGTGATATAGGATATTCGTACAAGATGGAACCTCTAGAAATCTTCATTAAAAGCATTATTTCTAACTATGTCAATTACTATATTTCCTTTGCATTCAAGCTATATTTACTATTCATATTGCTTGGAAAGAATATATTGTTTGAAAGAATTCCTAAGCGACTGAAAGTCTATGTTGCTGCAGACTCACAGGAGTCGTTGTAGCAGAGGTCCTCTCCCTTCCCACAGTACTGCTTGCCCTTGGTGCGCAGGTTAGCCTTCACTGGGCAGGCCTTACTGGGCTTCAGGATCAGACTGAAAATCTGCTTGCCGGTCCACAGAGTCACTGGCTGAAAACAGGAAAAGGTTTGATTTAACTTTTTATACATTTTTATAAAATGTGTCCAAACTTGATACACTGGTTGTGTATTTATTTATAAAAATGAAGATGTTTTTCTTTCTTGAATTAGCCGGCTAAACTGCCAGAAGGGAGGGGCTTCACAGTACCTTCATTATAGCTGGGAGAGGGAGAGCAATCTGGACTTTTTCATCTTTGCCGACAAGGATTGAGGCAACTATCTGACAGGCTTTTGATCTGTCGAAGAAGGTGTCCTTCAAAGTCAAGAGGTAGGCTCCTGGAGTGGGGAAACAACGAGATGACCTGTTACTTTGTAGTTCAGCTACTCCCCTTAAGGAGAGCACTTAATACACTTGTGACATTTCTTATAAAGAAAACAGTAAATTATAGTTTCCGAACACCTAAAATACTCCACTGGAATATTGGCATACCCCTCATAAAACTGAAAATGGAGCGAGCCCTGTCACCTGCTAGGTGTATGGGCAGCAGAGAACAGCTGAACTGCGTCATACGAAAAAAAACATAATCAAAAACTTTTTTCCCCAGTGCGTTGTCAAGACGGTCTGGACAATAAGCAATTTCTGCACCCGCCAATAGCCTCAATCATTTCACAAAAGGAGCACTTGGCGGACGTCACTGCACTGCTGTGAGTCACAATACTCACCTGTCAGGAAATCCTGAATAGCTGCAATCAGCGGCTCTCCATTTCTTGGGGTCACAAGATTGGCTTTGGTCTGAAAGGAAGCAGAATGCTCTGCATGTAACTGGTGACCTGACGAACAGTTGTTTTCAGAACCACAGTCTCTCTCCAATTGGACTTCAGAATAGAAATCCTGGCGAGAGGGTGTTTCGTTTGCCTGTGAAAAGTACCTCCAACTAACACCAGGAGCTCGGCCTTTGGAAGGAGCGTGTGACATTTGAAAACCAGATCAGCGATCTGTTGGTGTGTATTTTGATGTGCATGACACGTACCCCCATCAGTATCAGGGCCTCTGCTTTGGCCTCCTCTGTCTGAGGGAGATGAAGGTTCATCTCGTCTCCATCAAAGTCAGCATTGTATGGCGTGCACACGCACTCATTAAACCTGAATGTTCTGTGAGGCTTCACACGGGCCTATTGAATAGGAAAGACATTTAAATAAAGACAGAGCGAGAGTACCCCAGCAGTAGGATGTGTGTGGCATGGCAGGTCCATCAGTTCAGACAGGCTCTCACAATGTGTGCCATGATGCTGAGCTTGTGAAGGGAAGGCTGCCTGTTGAAGAGCACAATATCTCCATCTATCATGTGCCTCTCCACCACATCGCCAAACCTCAGTTCCTGCGCCATCTTTTCCCTGTTGCCATATTTCAGAAACCTGAGGGGAAACAAACGCAGAATACAGAGTTACCAAGCCGAAACAGGCTTCAGAGTGGAGCTTCAAACCTGGGAGAGTGGTAACCTTTTCATCTGGGTGTGACGTTGCTGGATGAAGTTGGCCCCTGGGTGAACCTCTGGGCCGTTACGAACAAGCTTCCTCAACATCTCCAAATTGGCTTTATTGACCTTGAACAAGTAAACCATTGTTATATTTGAGTCAAGTGCATTGCTAATATAGATGGTGGTTTTATACTCTTGGTCTGAGGCTCACCTTCTCAGGGTAGGTCAGGATCTTGGCAACGTGAATGGGGACAGCCACCTCATCAATCCTTAAATTAGGGTCCGGAGAGATGACCGTTCTTCCGGAGAAATCCACTCTCTTTCCCGACAGGTTTCCTCGGAATCGTCCTGAAAAGCCACGTCAGAGGTGATGTCATTTCTGCGTTCAGAATTCTGTATCCAGCAGATACTCTGGTGTTCTGGACGAACACCTTGACACTTGTTAAGCCATTTAAGGCTGGAGGTTAGAAGACCAGTAAAAGGGTAAGAAGGTGGCATAGTAGTAGTGAGACCTTGTTTGCCCTTCAGTCTCTGCACGAAGCCTCTGGTCCACTTCTTGGGGGCCATATTGAGGGGGATGCCTGACAGCTCACTGTTGATGTAGAGGGCACACTGTAGCTGCAGGAAGTCCCAATCCTCCATGATCATCTGGGTCTTAGCGCCTGACATACGGTGCTGCATCATGCCAAGATACAGTCCATTAACTCAAGCCATTGTAATACTTGGAAATATTTCTCAAACTTACACTCCGAAATATGGAAGGTAATTCCATTGTGATGTGACATGTTAGGTGCAAAGCAACGAAGAAGTGCCTTGTGACAACGCCATTATCAGTTACGTTCCAAGCACGAGAGGTTTGTCACCTTCTTGATGACGTCGTTGAGGAAGATGATCTCGGTGAGCTTCATGGTAAGGTCGTCCTCATTGGTGCCCGACTTCAGGTCACTGACCACGGATGGGCGGATGCAGAGGGGCGGGACCAAGAGACGGGTCAAGATGAGGTCGGCAGGCTTTCCAGCCTCGGGGTTCATCAGCAGCAGGGGGATGTGTTCCGCAGGGATCCTCCTGAACAAGTTGAGCACCACCAGAGGACTCAGGTTCTCCTGGTAGTTGGATAACACGGCAACAACGATAAGGAAGTGAGGTGAGGTTGAGAGAAAAGCAAAAAAAAAACAACAAATAAATTCAACAAATTACATAATAAGGACCAGTCATTGTTGATGTGCCAGCGTGATATAAGATAACGTGTTTTTATGGCACATCCACAAAGTATTCCAACTTTTCACAGAGATTTACCTGTGCTCTTGTAAGTAAGGATTCCACTTCTTTGTTGTGTTCTATAGCGATATCAAAGGACTGAAGGAATTCGGACACGATGGGATCCACCACTTTCTTGGTTGACTTATACTTCTCGTGAATGATCTTTAGTAAGCCACACTTCTTTACCATTCCTAAAAAAATCAAACAAAACAATAAAATACGAAGATTTGAGATAGCATGGCTCTGACTGAAATAAGTCAGCATGAGTGACAGGACACCTAGCGTGCATTTTGTTGTTTTCTTTACCATTGAATGTAGAACAATTCAAACACATTGTCCTTTTGCGGCATTTGTCAGATATCTTTTTCTTGAGGCCTCGTTTCTGGAGGTATGTTAGGCCAGGCCTCTTCAGCTGATCCATGAAAGGGAGTTTTTCTGCTTCGGTCAGCATGATGTGAGAGCATGTCTTACAGATCATCTGGAGGTAACAAGCCAAATTAAATCACAATCACTCTCACTATCCGATGCACTTGTGCATGTCATTGTTTTCTAAATGGGTCACAGCCACATGGGAAATGAAATACATTCCTATACAACATAGCTCTTCCAAAGCCCTTAGCTGATGCAATCTTGGTTTCATCTTACTTGCAGGATTCCGATGGTAGCTTTAAAGTAGCCCACATGGAAACATGGGAGCTCCAGGTCCAGGTAACCATAGTGACCCAGACAGTCTGCCAAGTTCTTCCCACAGGTCTCACATGGTCTGTCCTTTTCACTGGTGCCCTTAAAGTAAAACAAGACACCAGAGGTTTTCATGGACCCAGGACCGTGTGCATCACTAATATATGAGACCACAGCAAGTGATCAGTATGCTCAGATCAACTCCACTGAAAAGAAATTGGAAATGAATTCCCAATTCACTTCTCAGTATAAATAGGTCATTTCAATTAGGGCAGACAGAATGCTAACTGTAGCAATTCAGCATTTTGTATGAATTATAGCAAGCTACCATGCGGTGATCCAGCACCCCGTAGGGCAGAGGGGTGTGTTTGGTGTCCTGGCTGTACAGATTCTTGCTCACTACTTGGATGTGAGCTTGCTGTCTCATCTGCTCAGCAGACTTCATCCCAAAGCAGATGTGGCTTCTGTGGACAGGAATGACAGCACAGTTTAGTACCTGTAGTGCAGTAGTGTAGTATTTAGTACAAGACTGCGTATTTGGCAGACAATCCTATTACGATAAAACTACATTAATGATTCCCAAGAAGCTGAAGATAAAGAGTGAAACATGCAGACAGTCCTGTAGTTAGTTAGCATTTTAGCTACCAGGTGGCTAAGCAACTACCCCATACTTACATTTTCTTTGCCACATCGGTCTCCCTAAACTGCTCTTTTACCATTGTTACTGCTGTTCCACACGATACACTAAGTAGAATTGATCTAAGGCATTCAAATGAATGTTTTATCACACATGACCACACTGTCCCATGCAGTCAACACACTGTTCACATGAACTCATGAACTCAGACAACGAGTCTCGCGTTAAGTGAGTGTTCAGGAGGGGAAACAAGAACCACATCTCGCGATACTGCCACCTAGTGGAACCACGTTCATATTTTGGTGTCAAAAGCACATAGAATTTGGAAAAGATGGACACCGCATACATTTAGGGAATCAGTTATATTGGTTAGGAATGCGAACGAGATCTTTAGTCATGTAATGTACGACACAATCCATTTGACATTTGATATGGCCAGTCAAATATGTGCCATAATCTCCTCAAATTGGTCTACTTCGTGGCTCTTGTCTTAACCCACCATGGCAATTATAGTTTGGCAAAAGGCAGTCAAGTATCACTCAAAATGATTTTTCACTTTGGTTTTAATTTCCTGTTATCTAAAGTTGGCCACTAGAGGACACTAGATACACTCATCTTGGACACTCCAAGAGCCGTGACTCATTCTACAGTGTGTATGGTTTACACACACACACACACACACGCACACACACACACACACACACACACACACACACACACACACACACACACACACACACACACACACACACACACACACACAGACACACACCTCCCAGTTGGTAAATTAAAGATCACAGATCTCCTTCCCACATCTTTGGGAAACTTGAACAAATGCAATATTGATAGATCTCTAGTATTGATACATTGTCCTAGACTGCAAATGTTTGCCATCCAGTCAAGACATGTATGTGCAGTATACTTTCTTCTTCATGTGTTCACCATAGTCAGGTTTGATGAGATCCTTGTCATGTAGTGATGACTGGAGACCCTACTTGATGTTGAACAGTATGTTACATTAATCACAGTATTATGATGAAGAACGATGAAGATTTGAATCAGACATTTGCAAGTAAACAACAGGCCTGTTGAAATGAGCAGGCAATTACTGTGGCTTCCTAATTGTACTTCTTTTTGTTGGAAATTATGACCCTTGTCCTTTCTATGCTGTTGAGTGAATCAGTGTTTACTGATGATACAGTATCATTATGCTATGCAAAACGTATTTGCAGATCAATGCGGCTCACTCCTTTTTGTAATTAACATGGGTAATTAGTGGACTTAATTTACAGATCCACACTGGGTTCATAATGGGGCTGTGAAACATTGACCCATGACAATTGATTGATCCCTCTCTCTCTCTTAAAACCCATGCCCTGTTCTAATGATTAAGTAATGAGGAGACAGTCAGTATGAGTGTTTCCAGTGTAGCTGTTACAGCAAGTGAGAATCTGTATTTAGATTGGCTGACGGCTTTTCCTCCTTCTCCTCTGCCTCCTTCTTCTTCTCCTCCTTTCCTCCCTCTCCTTTGTCAGTGCAATGGTGTCAGCTTCTTGCTCACAGGCTCGGTCTCTCCCATGTGCCTGTGTGTGTGCCTGTGTGTGTGTGCCTGTGTGTATGTGTGTGTGTGTGTGTGTGTGTGTGCCTGTGTGTGTGTGTGTGTGTGTGTGTGTGTGTGTGTGTGTGTGTGTGTGTGTGTGTGTGTGTGTGTGTGTGTGTGTGTGTGTGTGTGTGTGTGTGTGTGTGCAGTCCTCAGTAATCAGACACACAGACTCGCCTTTGGTGGCTTGAGACTGATTCAATATTCCACTGGGTAATTTATGCAGAACTAATTCTCCACAGAAATGGAAGGGCTTGGAGGAAGGTAGAGATGGAGGGAGTGAAAATAATGTGTATGTGTGATATCTGTGGTTAAATAATTATCCACAGTGTCAACAGTAGCAACATTCTGTGAAGCCTCTGCCAATAAAATATTGAAGAACACAATCTATTTCCCTTCAATCTCCATAGAGCAAACGTTGGTGGGTTTGGGGACGTTGGCAGAACTAATGATGCTTTTCCTGAAACTGGGGAGCAGGGGCTAGGAGCTAGGGCTAGGGGCTGGGGCTGGGGCTAGGGCTGGGGCTGGGTATAGGACTAGGGCTAAGGCTAGGGACTCGGGCGAGGGCTATGGGCTGGGACTAGGGGATGGGGCTAGGGAAAAGGCTAAGGGCTGGGGTTAGGGCTGGGGCTTAGAGTGGAAAATAATAATAATACATACATATGAGGTTGTGCTCTTTAAGTAAAGTAGTGTAAAGTATTACTGTATAGTAGGGACCTATCTTTCCTACTGTAATGACAGAAGCTGTAGCAATATTGCAATGAGCATTTTCTGTTGTAATAAAATCCTGTATCTTCACTTCAGGGCCATTTCAGCCTGGTAGTAGTAGCAGTATATTCATGTATGCATATGAAAGCACTGTCGGTGTATGTGAAACAATGGCCTGTCCTACACTCTGGAGAGCCGTGTGTAAATGAATAATTTATTTTGAAAGAATTGTAATGCCAGTGTCTCTCCCCACCAAGATTTTTCTTGCTTTCCCTCCATTTTGTTCTTTTGTCACTGTACAGTCAGGTTCACATCTACTGGATATGTCTGAGGAAGCATTTGCATAGAAACGCCCTGGAAGGCAGTGAAAAGGGAACAATTAAGATGCAAGGCGGCAGACCATACCACCAACCCTCCTCCACCCCCCCACCACACCCCCCCCCCCCCACTCTGCCCCCTGGATGCTTCTCTGCCATGTGAGCGGTGTGCGGCAGATTGAAATGGAGGAGTGTGGCCCTGTTTCTCTGCTTCTCTCCTTCCTCTCTTTCGTCCTCCAGGGATTCTCAGCTTCAGCCTCTGGGGCCCAGTTCACTCCTTCTCTCTTGCCCTTCTCTTTCAATCACCTGTTCATTCTTATTCTCCTCGGAACTCAGATTAGAAAGCCGAGGTCTTGAAAGAGGGCAACTCTGAAAGTCAGCCCCTGCCTTTGTTAAACCCCTGAGGAGGAGTCTCCTCTTGACGCT
The DNA here is from genome assembly GCA_030340665.1 of Neosalanx taihuensis. NCBI lineage: Eukaryota > Metazoa > Chordata > Actinopteri > Osmeriformes > Salangidae > Neosalanx > Neosalanx taihuensis. The sequence continues at coordinate 2,669,344 of CM059303.1, forward strand.
GTGCCAACACCCAAGTCACACGCGCAACCATTAGTAGTTAGCAGACGTGGGTGACAAAGTGCGGTCGTTTGAAACAGGTGACACAGCTCTCGCTCGTGGGGCTGTGTTTCATGTCTGTGGGAGGTGGTTGACACACACGGAGCCCCCCACTCACAGAACGAGGAACAGATGGCGCTGGAAAATGAGGCACCTGAAACCCCTCTCCTAGGGACTCCCTCCACCTCTCTCTTTATTTTTCACTGTCCCCTCTCATCCTCTTCTTTCCTCTCTCTTTCTCTCTCTGTCTCTCTCTCTTGTTATCACAGGCCAAGTTTTTCAGTACCAGTTGTTATTGCATGCTGTTGTGTTGTATTTAGTGTTAAGTGGCTTGTGTTACTACCTCGGTTTGGCTTTTCTCTCTATCAAATGCTGTTTAAGGCACCAGTGAGATTCAAGATGGTTGTAGTTGGTCCCATCGCAGTGGTTGTATGGATCTTTTTGAGCTCTCATGCTCAGTGGAATTGAAAAACAATATGACATTCTTCAGTTCTGGCCACCAGCCCACGAGATAAATGAATGTTTGTTGATCGTGTTCAAAGGATGTTCTGTGTGAGCAGCTAGACGGTGTTATTACTACTGAGGTAGAGGGAAACTCCTCACTCTCCCCTAGGAAGGTTTGAATTTCACAAAGAAAAAACTTTAACAATCAACATTCTAGCTAAGATGAAATCCAAAACCTGATTCTCATTTACTTCTGTTTCATTATGACGTTTCAGATCTCTTGAAAAGGTATAAAAAGCCATTTCAAGCATGTGCATCTAAAGGCTGGAGCTGTTTGCATATCTTCACAAACGTCATTCTTCATTGCTTTGTAAGCCTTACAAAGAAAATATCTCTCTTCATTGTCTGGTTATGAGAAGGTTAAATCAGACCATTCCTAGTGCAAGGATCTTGACACATCCATACTCTTGACAAATCGGTAGTTACTCGTGCCCAGTCGAACTCTTTGTTTCCAGTGATGTTTGCACTGTTTGTCACTGTGGTTCTGGAATGGATCTACTTGACTGGAGTGGAGGCTGCCTCTTCTTCATCCCCTGGTGGAGTTATTTTCTCTGACACAGTCAATACCACCCCAGAGCTCCTGACCTGACATATTGACGTGAAGAGGTCTGGCTGCTAAGAGGCATCTGGCCGCGGCAGATTGAGCGAACAGTCGAATAAGGGAAAGAGAGCGAGCAGACGGAGAGGAATCTGAAATGAGACTGTGTGCTTCAGAAACCTACAGACAAGAACTAATATGACCAGAGCTGACATTTGCTGACCTAAGCCTTGGAAATGTGGCCCATTTCCACACGCGCAAGCATGGGTGTGTATGCGAGGAAGGAAAAATGAGAGGGAGAAAGACGAGAAGGGAGGTGGGGGTGGGTGTATATATCTTTTACATTATTAGATTACAGAGTGGAGATTAAATATGTCACAGTTCAATAGCACCATGAAATACCTGATGAACCCCATTAGAGTTGATAGAATCGCAGTGTGACATTTATACACTTAAAGGGGGATGTAGGAAAATTGTGTATCATTCTACATGAATCATACATCCTACATTCCAATTCAGTTGGAACAAAGAATAATATGTTAATGAAAATGAGTTGTGTACCATTAAACTGTTTCAAGTAATGGCTTGTATGTATTTCATGGGTAAGTTCCATGTTTGAACAATAGGTGGTGCTACTTCATCAGTCAACATTTAAGCAGCCTTCAATTGTCACTAATGCCCCATTGGTTGATAAATTATGGAAAGGCATCTTATCAACAAAACTATTAACCCGCTTAGTCTTCCATTCAAGCCTTCTGATGTGAGCACACGTCAGTGACATGAGTGTGTCACACTCCCCGACCTCTGGAGGAGATGGGAATGATTGTGTCAACGTCAAACAATTGTATGAGTGAAGTAACATAATAAACGCTCCCTTTTCATTCACAAATTAAGTCTATGCTTAGAGGTTTGTGATATAATTCATCACATCAGATGCTTCAGATGTCTGAAGTGAAATGCAGCTCTTTGTTCTACCTCAGTGGTGATATGGATGAAATGGTGTCATTGTTAGACGTAGTGTGGAACAACACTCACTCGTTCACCACCCTCTCTCTCTCCGCCCTTTGCTATTTAGGTCAGATGTCTCTCGTCCACTTCATGTTCTGTTGCCTACACACAGTCCCAATTGCCCAGCAGGCAGGTGCCATTAGAGCAGTTTGTTTGCAAGGTAAGCAGCTATGAGAAGTGACAGCACTAGAATTACTAATGCACTTTGGCTGTCATTTGTATCCGAGAGACCTGCAGGGAGGACTTGATTAAATGGATAACCCACCTCCTGCATGCTGCGAGGCCTGTCTTCATTTACATATGGTTGGACCGAAGTAGAGAGAGGTTTGGCATTATCCCTCTACGAGTCATTTAGACACTGAAACTCGACTGCCGCAAATTCTGATGACCTCAAAAGAAATGTTTCAACATGTGCTTGTGTATCAATATTGAGTTAAGACTTTTTTGTTGACAACAAACGATAGAATGACAGAAGAATAAAAAATACATGTAATACAATGCAACATATACAGTATGTGTTCTCTGTGGTGCATTAAGTGTCTTACTGTAAAATAAAAAAATATCATGCAAGTCAAGGTATAACAATGATTAGAGTGCTCTGAATGGCAATTATCAGCAAACCTTTGTTTACTGTCACAGAACTCTGTAGTTCAAAGGTCATTTTGATGCCGTGTGAGTGAGACAGTTCTGCTTTTCACTCTGAGGCGGCTGCTACAGTGATGCAGTAGGACATCCATTGCTCAGTGACCTTGCGTTGACCCCTGTGGTGGATCCAGCTCTCACACACTGTGACACGATGTCTATCAGGGGATCTCCAGGAAGGACGACCTAGCGGTTCACAGGCTGGACTGATGCTTGGCACTCAGGGCTCAGTGTACTTAACACCGTTTCGAGTGATGTTCAAAAAATGAGTGTCTTTTCCTAGGTATAAATACAATAAAACCTAAGTTGAATATAGACTGATTTTGCAGCTGACAAACCAAAGTCATGTCTGCTGAGGTCTCTATTTATTTCGACATCCTTGCTGCACTTTTAAACACGCATCAAAGCTTGCCCTCCATCTCCCAAACATTACAGAAACATGTCCGTGCCTCTTCTTAACGCTCAGCAAATATTTGAAGCCACAGCTAAAGACATCATCGCAACGGCAAATAAATAAATTGAATTCCATTAAAAAATGTCCCCCCGCTCCTAAATGAATCCTGCATCCCAGGGGAGCACGTTAGCGCTTAGCAATCTGCACCGCCCTCCTGGTGGTGTTTCCTCTTCGCTGCACCCAGACTCCGACTCCGACTTTGAAGTCTGGGGGCCCGATGATAAATATGCTAATGATTCTGGAGGTGACTCCACATGGCAGATAGCACTGTGAGGAGAGTGCCACCTATTTTTTCATATGGTGGGAGGGAGGAAGAGAAGTAGAAGAGAGGGAGAAGGGAGGGAGGGAGGGAAGGAGGAGAGAGGGAGGGAGGGAGGGAGGGAGGGAGGGAGGGAGGGAGGGAGGGAGGGAGGGAGGGAGGGAGGGAGGGAGGGAGGGAGGGAGGGAGGGAGGGAGGGGCTCCTAGAGTCAGAGAATGATGTTTTGCAAAAATGGAGATTAAAGAACAATTTATTTACTGTATTGTCCCATAAGGGCTGTGCTGTTGGTGTATGGCTGTGTGTGCAGTTATTAGGTGGACTTTATAAAAGCTGGTTTAACATGTCTTTTGAAGTGGTGGTAGACATGTGAAATGCATCGTGGAGATGTGTTATCTAGATGGTGCTGTGTTAATGGGTTTTTTTACAGAAAGGAAAGTGTTTGAAAAAAGCTCATGTTGACAGTTAAGATGGCACTAAAGTAAACTGTAAGGATAACTGTCAACATTGATGCTGGTATGTCATTACGATCATAAAATTGCGTAAAATGTGATGTTTCATAAATCATCTACGAAGTCACGTCACCGTGCCAAACGACTTCTCAGACAGCTCTGAATTATTTAGTGAGTGTGTGTGAGTGAACCTGCAAAAAAGACATGCACATTTCTGCTGCAATAAACTTTCGTACCAAGAGTCGTGACAACTATGCACGCATTTCATGGATTTGGGGATGCATGTGTCCTCAGACTCTGGGCCTTTGCTAAGGGCATCTATTCCTGTTCATACTCAGTTGTAGGACTTGTATTTGTCAAATGCTTAGATAAAGTCTCATCTTGTCAGCTCTGCAAAACAACTGAACTTGACGCTTACCACAAGAAGAAAGAGGTTTGAATCTCCCAGTGTGACAGGATATTTTTGTGCTGGTGTTTTCTAGGCAACATCAAAGTTAAAGGTATATATCTTTGAAAATGACTCACACAACACAAGCTAAGATGTACTGGGGATAGAGACGTGCCGGGAAACATATATCAACATCTGTCCCCACTTCCCTTATCAAAACACGCCCTGCATGAAATATGTTGTTTACAGGTGTAAAACAACTTCCTTCTTGAAAAATACTCCTTTCAGCAGTACCTGAAACCGTGTGAGGAAACATTTCATTCTGTCTGATCCCTTCCTAACCCGCGTCTTTCAAAAAGCTTGTTTGTGTTTGAGGCGTAATCACTCACACTGAATGTGCCGACAGGACTGTAGGTGTCACTGTAGACGTGGCTTTCTGCGATCACTGTCCCAGTCCTGGAAAGGACAGCCAGCCATCCAGCCATCCAGCCATCCAGCCATCCAGCCATCCAGCCATCCAGCCATCCAGCCATCCAGCCATCCAGCCATCCAGCCATCCAGCCCCCCCGCCCTTTTGTTGGGAGAAGTCGTAAGTCAGATGTTCAGAATGCATGGGGCATTGTCTGCCTGGATGTTGGATGGGCTGGCAGCAAAAGGTGACATCTGGTGACTAATGTGCTCGGATGTGAATGCTACTCCCTCAGTTCTCTGGGCAGCAGCTGCTCTGCAAAGGCATAAATGAGACAGGGGGAGTGAGAGAGACAGCCAGGGAAAGATACAGACGGTAGAGGGAAAGAAGGAGGGGGGGGGGTGTTGGAGGGAAGCATGGGGGGTGGGTGGAGGGTGGGTGGAGGGTGGGGAGGGAGGGAGGGTGGAGCTACTGGCTGGGTTATGCGCATGTAATGATGTGTGCGTCTGCTCGCGTGTCTATCTGTGTGCACCGAGCCAGCCGTCTGTGTTTGGAGGGGAAGGGAAAGGGAGGGGAGGGTTAGGCTTGTCAGGAAAATCAATGAGTTTCTGTCTGATTTTAGAGGAGGTAAAACATGGTCTCTGCATCCACCCACCCACACACCCCCCACCATCCCCACCCCCACCCCCACCGTGCCATGGCTGACATTCAACAAAGAGCCACACAGAGCTGAACCAGAGCTTGTTTTGCTCCGCTGTGCATTTTCTGCATCGAGTGCCCTCTCACTGAGAGCCACTTCCAATCAGCTACATATAGCAGACAGAACTACATGTGTCTGGAAAATGTCACCAGTTCAATTCTTCAATATCTTTCTGAAATGTTCCAACAGCAAATGGCAACTGAGAAATCCAACAAGATGTGGTGCAAACTAACAGATGTCAGTATTTTAGTGCTTCGCAGAGAAGCAAAGAGAAAACACAGCGGGGTTTGACTTGAAAACAAACAACAAATCACGGGTGTGATTTCTGTAATGAAACATGGGGAAGCCATCATGGCGGTTCACCGCACAGCTCCTGACTCTCTCTAGTGACTCCTCCCCTCCTCCCCCTTCTTCACTCCTCGTGTCATTGAATTAACCTTGAGACCAGATACCGGGGACCTGGGTGTCACAGCCAGGACAGGGTGAGATGGTGTCAGTGACAGCTGGAGGAGAGAGGAGACCATGTCTGCACCCAGGCCACAGGCCCCATTACCCTACAGGTCACATGGTGCGTGGTGTCCCTGCGACCTCTGGGACTATCGCTCTGCTTCGTTGTTTCTGAAACCCCAAGCCAGCTCGCCTTGTCCAATGAGCAGAGTTCAAAACAATGGAGGAAAGTACCATGCTGTAGGTCAACAACAATCTGCAAGGAGACACAGCCTCAGGCCCTTGCTGCAAGGCTGATTTTAAGCACAAAAAGAGAGAATCCCCCCCAAAATATTTGGGGTTGAATTGGAGGTCTGTTTTAACACTTCAAGACATTACAGGCACATATTCACTCGAAAGTATAACGCTGTCTCCCATCAGTGACTTCTGACGAAGGGATCACATGACCTTGCTATGAATCAACACCCTCCGTCATGTGGACATTGGAAGCATTTATATGAACGTGTTGCTTCTGCGAGGACACTTGAGCCCCACTTAAAAGGCGTCATGGGCTGTTTTAAATTAGGGAGCGGCAGGCTGCTTTAGATTTGATGAACAAGAAGTGCATATGCCTCCCCCTGCAGAATGTTAATGAAACACATTCCTCCTGGTTTCTCGTGGAAACCATGTTGGACTTAGAGGATAAGGAGGTGGAGAAAATGGGGTCCCTCTACACCCCTGGAGAGGAAAAAAAGAAGCTTCACAACATGTGGTGGGGTGGAACTCTTCAGTTGAGATTGAGAGGGAGGACTGTGTTGGATTGAGTGTGCGTTGAGAATTCCGATTATGTTCCTTGTTTGAGTCCCCGGGGCCTACCTGTAGCTCTCTACTTACTATGACAAGGAGGAGGATAAGCTAATGCATACATTTACCATACAAATGGGATCTGATCGACCTTGCTGTCACAAAGAAATGGTGAGCTTATCAAACAGACATGGCAGAAGTAGATAATTTCCATATGAGGAAGCCCAGTTTTATTTTATTTAACCTTTATTTAACCAGGTAAGTCATTAAGAACAAAATAAATCTAATTTATAATGGCAGCCTGGCAAGTGGCAAAAAGCATAGGGAGCAACCGGACTGTTATAGAGTCACACAAAAATGAAAGCTAATTCATACTGAGCAAATAACATAAACTACTAATGTAAGTTAAACTTTTTTTTTCTCAGGCTAAAAATCTAAAGGTCAAAGGTCATTGGAGGATTAGAGGTGTACAATCCAGCTTTCTACAATAATAAAAGCATGCCCTTTCAAAAACCACAAGTGTGATTTAGTGGCACAATTGAACATTGACAACACAAGAGATATATAAAACAGGTGTGTTACATTTCCATAGCTTATAGCTGTAAAACAAGAGAATGCGAAGAGCTCCAGAGACTGTATCACTGTGCGTTAGTATGGGAAATACCACCACAGGGTTTTTAAACCATAGTCTCTCTTCTTGTACCCAGTATTTGTTTATGATGGTTGAAAACCCTCTGGTTCTACTGAATACTGACATCCAGCAATGGACTGCCTATCACATGAAGCTGTTCTCTAACAAAACTCCAGTAGGTTTGAAGCCCTGTCATGTTTAGATTAGGTTCCCTCCTTATGCTTTCGGTTTGGAAATTGTTAACACAGGTTTATTTATTTGAATTACAATGTGATAATGATGTGATTTTTATGACAATGTGAATGATTACATGGATTGTAATCATTCAATTAACAATTGTAATTTGTGCTACTAAAACCAAAGTGTTTAAACATGGATTAGTTTGGTTAGCTGAGGTGGAGCAGTCTCTCATTCCCTCTGTTGTTCAACTCACAGAGTAGCTCTAGCTGTGTTGCTGTTATTATTGCAATATTTTTGATGAATGTGACAACTGTTTAATTCAATATGAATCATTTGTTATGGTTCACCTCATTATATAATAATGTTCTCAACAAAAACTATTACTCTATGCTGTCCTTGTACACTGCAATTTTATTATTTTGCATAATGAAAAATATTAATCAATGTATGTCTTGCCATGTATCCATGAATATATGTAAATATATATGAATGTATATGTGTAGTCACTTCAGACCCTGTACAACCATTTCTAGGAGTCAATACTTCAGTTAAATATCGAAACAAATGGCTGCTCTAAAATCCCCATTTATTGAATGGGCAGAAGAGGAGAAAAGAATAGCCAGATCTGTTTTAGCAGTGTAGGGTTTCAGCCCATGTGTCACGGTGAGTGTAATTGCAATGTCCCACTTCAAGGACTTCTTGGGGGTGGGTGGTCCTCCACAAGAGAGAGGACTATAGTCAAAATACCAATTAATGAAAGCCAGAGAAATATGACCTGCTTTGCCGCAGGTCTGTATACCGACCAATGAATGAGCCTGTCGATTTAAATTGTATCCCATCAGCCCCTCAGTTGTGGATCAGTGCTTCATGCCAATGCCTGCAGATTACTGGATCGCTCTAAAGATTCTACGCATGCCCTTGAGCGCACGTGCCGAAGTTCATTGGATACATCGTTCCCATTAAATATACCTTACAACTTAAAATAGGTGTTAAAAGTCCACTGAGGTTCAGTAGGAAGTAGTCCAGCAGTTTCCTGTCCTGAGGGCTGAGATACTGACCACACATGGGATGGCACCTTTCAGAACCCACTGCTGTCAGAATTAATCATGACAGCGGGCTCCAGCGGGCTCCAGCGGGCTCCAGCGGGCTCCAGCGGGCTCCTGCGGGCTCCAGCGGGCTCCAGCGGGCTCCAGCGGGCTCCAGCGGGCTCCAGCGGGCTCCTGCGGGCTCCAGCGGGCTCCAGCGGGCTCCAGCCGGCTCCAGCGGGCTCCAGCCGGCTCCAGCCGGCTCCAGCGGGCTCCAGCGGGCTCCAGCGGGCTCCAGCGGGCTCCAGCGGGCTCCAGCGGGCTCCTGCGGGCTCCAGCGGGCTCCAGCGGGCTCCAGCGGGCTCCAGCGGGCTCCTGCGGGCTCCAGCGGGCTCCAGCGGGCTCCAGCGGGCTCCAGCGGGCTCCAGCGGGCTCCAGCGGACTCCAGCGGGCTCCTGCGGGCTCTGTGGTACGCCCCCCAAACCTGCCACGCCAGCCCCGGCCCATTTAGAGATAAGTCCCCATTTGCATGTGTCACCAAGTAAACGTCAGATCCATAGTCCGCTTTATGTAAATTGCCTGGCAGTACTCTGGCAGGGGCGAGGGAGGACCACTGTGTACCCCTCATTGCCATGCAACAGAAACCCTCTAAATAAGGAAACAGAGAGAACTCTGGTTTGCTCTGGAAGTATTTTTGAAAGTAAGAATGGAAATGTCACTGAACATAACTAATACTGGTTGGTTCTCAGCATATCACTGACTGCCAATAAAATGGGTGGTGATTGCCGTTTTGAATCATAAAAAACCCCAGCAGCTAAGCGTGGGCCACGGGTGAGCTCAGTCTTGAATGACTTGAGAGTGTGGTGTGTGGTGTGTGGTGTGAGGTGCAGAAAGGAATTTGATGAGAAGAGATCCGATTGGCCTCCTGTTTCTCACAGCTGGTGCGCATTTCCAGCAGAATCCAGAGCTCAATTTCTCTCTCCAACCAGTGCATAGTGTGGCCTGGTTATCAAAACAAAGCACGGAATACCTTCAAACCTTTTCAAGGCCAGTGTTTCGTATAAAACCATGCAAAATGAAAGTACTCAACAAAAAGGACAAAATATGAAGATCGCTCGTCCAGCGTTGTGAAGACCTGATGTGAGATGATGAAAGTTGAAGAAACATTGTGGTGAATTTCTCTTTCGTTTGTTTGATGGTTCCAACAATTGCGGCTATACATACGCAGCAGTTGAAAACCAACACTCACTAAGTCAGTGCCTAATGCAGGGGAAATCAAACCAAATATAATCAAACGATAATACAGTTGGTATGATAGGCTAGGAATTGTTCTGCATGTACCAGGTCAAACGACAGTTTTGTTCACAAGAAGCAGATGACCTTATTAAGTCTATTTAACATCACAAGTTGTGAATGCATACCCTACAGTATGCTCTCCTCTAAAATGATCGTATACCGGGGAGAGAAGAGATGGCAACTTGGTTTGGTTTCTTGTCAGAAGCCTGTCTTGAGATAGAAACCAGGGGTGACCTTTTAGAAGTACTACTAACTGTTCAATGCTAGTTTTCAGCATGTAACCAGAAAGAGACACTGTTGGCTATCTGTACAATTTATTCGTCTACACCATCAAAACATATCCTTACAAATAACTTTTGGTGGCAAACCATCTGTAGCATGTCATTAGATGACTGAAACGAAATGCGACTGACTCAATATGCTGTAGATGGTTATCCTGTGTGTTCATCAGATAACAGCATGCAAACTCCAGCCATCGTTTTGATGCTGTGGGAACAGCCTGGAAACAGAGCTTCTCCACAGAGATGATTTATTGAGGCCAGTGACAGTCTCGTGTGTGGGATGAGACCCTGGTGCTATCTTTACCTCCTCCATTTGCCTCTCCGTCTCTCTCTTTCTCGCTCTGCCTCTCTCCCTCCATCTCCTCCCTATCTAGAGCACTGCGGCAGATGTGACAGTTCAGGACTGGACTGAAGCCCATGGGGGCTCCTTGAGTTTGGCCAACCTGTGCCAGTCCAGACTTGCTTTGCCCTAGGCAGACTACTCAGGAGGTACGCAGAGAAAGAAAGAAAGAAAGAAAGAAAGGGAGAGGGAGGGAGGGAGGGAGGGAGGGAGGGAGGGAGGGAGGGAGGGAGGGAGGGAGGGAGGGAGGGAGGGAGGGAGGGAGGGAGGGAGAGAGATGGGCATCCGGCCCATACGGATGGCAAAAAACACGCACATGCACTTACAGAATGTACACACATGCTAGCCTACACTTCCTTCGCTGCCCTTGTTTTAGATTTCTTATTTATTTATTTTTCCGCCTCCTAAAAAGCACTACCGTCAGAGACAAACGGCTGCGTGGCATTAGTGCTACAGTGAAGGATGAAAGTGCACCAAGGAAGGCAAACAAGCATCCCATTACAACTGCCACTTAGCAACAAACACATCTATTACAGGGGCTGAGCTGAGCTGGAGGTGAGGCAGCATGCACCTCCTACAAGCTGCTATTCAGGGCAATGAGATTCCGAATGGAATGCGGCCGCCGATGAGGGGGTTTCAACAAGTATGAATGGGGAAAAAAATAGATGCTAAGTAGTCCAGCACCATCCCACGGACTGCAGGACTGTGGAAGACATGTTTGTCTCCCTTGAGTGGCTGCTTCTTGACAAGAGTTAAAACAAGGCTGGTGGTGCTCTTTTTAAACGTGTAGACATACAGGACGTGCACGACATTGTGTCCAACGGTGAAGAGCTTCCAGAATGGTTGGATCCGCAGCACCGTGGTGATTCATGGTGTTCGTCTTGCAGTGGTGCTACCTGACGTAGGGAAGCTTCTACTTTCCCTTTTCCCAGCTACCCCAGGGACTGCTCCCTCCTGTGTGATGAGTGTCATATCAATCCACAGACAAAGATGCATAATTCCCTCTCATTTAAACCACACTAATTACTCTGGTTCAAATCCGGCTGTTGTCATGGTAATTGCCTATCTGGGGGGTTTCGTAGCAGTTAACGCTCACATGATCGTGTGCTCGGGTGCAGGAAGTGAGGACTGGATAGCAGGAATGACAGATGTTGCTGGTTAATCTAAGACAAACATATTTCATGTTTTATGTTGTTACGTGTTTTTTTCTCTCTCTCAGCAGTTTACCTTGACCTGAGACTCTCCCTTTGTAGTATTAATCCCCACACTGATGCCAGAAGATGAATTTGATGTGGTTGAGCGAGGATAAGTGTTCCTTTAGCACTGAGCTGAGTGCCAGAGGTCCAGTAATACAGAGCACCTTCTGCAGTTCATCCACTGCACTAAATGGATGGTCTCAGTTCAAGGAGAGGTCAGGGGAATATGAGAGACAACATATGTCAAACAATACATATAGAAACCGAAAAGTGGGATCATAAAAAGCCTTTTATCGCTTGGCAAACTGGCGTCCCAGAGGCGGGGACAGAGAACAGGGGCAGGGACCAGCATGCTTGATCATCATTATGGAACAACAAGAGACATGGCTGACGCTGTGGGCTCACATCTAATGCGCAAAACGAGAATAGTTTAGCATTTCCAAGGTCTCTTAGTTCAGATCATCAGTGTGTGTGTGAGAGTGTGTGAGTGTGTGTGTGTGTGGGGGGGGGGGGGGTCACTCTGTGTATGCACATGGGACAGAGAGGAAGCGAGAGAGTATGCATTTGTGCGTACGCATACGCGCGTGTGTGTGTGTGCGCGCGTGTGTGTGAGATTCTGCTGTCGCAGTGCCCTCAGGGTGTCCTTGTATGGTTAAAGTGCCCTTTCTGCACCTCTGTAGCATGACCTGCTTTCTGCTTTGCTGCCACTCTTATTCACCACTCATATTGGTCCTTGACACTGACTCACCAAAATGGGCATGTTTGTCTCGCTGGGTGTACCTTCATTATACCACACATATCTGGGCTTTACATTGATTGAGTAACTTGATGGTAATGTCTTCGTGCTTCCCGTGAACTACATCTGCTGTTTGATGACTCATTACATTAAAAGACAAAGACAAGGTTTGAATTTAGTACCTGAATCAACATTAGTTGCGTATGATGATTGTAGATGTGTGAGTGTATTGCTGTAACTGTCAGTAACAAGGGTAGTTCAGCATTTCAGGGTGAGTTTGTTTGACTTATGTCATGAGTAAACAACAGATGATAATAAAGGATTTCATGGCCAGTGCCAGTGGTTCCATCAAATAAAAACTATTAGTTGACTCATTTAGAGGAGGCAGATGTTTGATTTATAGGGAGAGCCGTTTGTGTAAACTGTGTCACATGGAGGTTATTGAACAAGCAAATGGATGCTGTGCGCAAAAGGTCTAATCCATACTTAGTGAATACAGTATGTTACTGTACATAACTTTGAAAACTGGATTACCATACATAGAATGATACATGTGTGATTGTAGTCTTTAAATAAGCATAACAGTGTGCCACATTTTAAATACAATAAAAAAAAAAACATTTATTGAACTTGATTCTTTGTTGTTGTTGAAAATTGACGTTTTCATTGGCCCTTCTGCACATGACCACTTACAATATTTTATGGAATTAACAGAGCATAACTGTGTTTTTGAAAACATCTTAGAGAGAAGTATGTGAGATATAATTCCATTTGAGCAGATTATTAGTGACGGCCTTACTGCAGTGTGGACACCATAAATAAAACTATATGCAAATTTTAATATGGATACAGTGGAGATTAAATAGTTACGTACTTTGGCCACCAAGAACAGTCCTACTGCCGGGTTGGGAAGAGTTCACACATAGTTAATGATATTACTCTTGTGATGTGTACTTCATAGCAGTATCATCCCTCAGCCAGGAGTCACTGTGAAATAGTCTTTCCATCACCATCACTTGTCTGAAATAGAAAAGATATCCGCTCACACATGATTCAAAGAAATAAAAAAATGGTGAAACCTTCAGGAAAACCAATGTGACATTCGAATTAATCCAGAGAGGACAGAAGACTGTGCCTTTTCCTGCTGCCTCCTACTCTGCGTGTGAGATTAATATAAGGATCCTACTGTCTGGGAAATGACAACACTGAGGGAAACCGCCTGAAGTGACACTTTGATGGACACAGCAGCCTATCTCCCCCGTTTACTTCAGTGGGGAAATTGTGACCCCCCTGGTCATTTCACTAGGCCTTATCTGCACTGACCAAACATAGGGATACTGATGGGAGGAGGAGGAGGAGGAGGAGGAGGAGGGGGGGGGGCGGAGTACAGAGATTTGTGGACAGAGAAGAGCGCTAGCACCCAGCAAGCTATCTGTACTGTGGCAGTACAGGATGCCATCCAAGGCTCAATTTGATCAGGAAGGGTTCTGCCGGCAACAACAAAAACCAACACTAATAAGCGAGCTATTTATAAGCTATTTAAAAGTGTGCGCCTTGATGAAGAGTGACGAAAAGTGACACTTGACGCATTGCCCATTATTTCATTACAAAAAGAAGAAAGCCTTTGACTAACTGTCTCCCATTGGGAGATACTCAGTTCCTCTTCACACCCATAGAGCTACCTGAACCAATCAATATGAAAAATCAATATGTTCTTCAGGAGGAGGAGCCCAATCAGATCATAGACATGCCATATCCTGTTTGCTAACAATGCATATTACAGTACTGCAGATCAATGGGAGAGCAGCTGCTGAACTGAATACAAGAACGAGCAAATGTCTCTGTGGACAAGACAAGGAAATGAATTTAGTGACAAAGCATTTACTCTCTTAGTATATTTAACTAACCCGATGGTCAGATGGTGTCACAGAGTGAATACTGGAGATCAAGAATGGGCGGTTCTCTCCTCACTGCATCGGCTTCTCATGCCTGCCTGGATTGAAGCAGGGGAGTTCACTCTCTGGTCCACTGTCTGTTTTGAAAGCACTGCACATGGACTGGGTGGGTAACTAGAGAGTGTGTAGCTATGCAGCAGACAAGTGCTCCAGAGAGCTGTTGGTCTCCCTTTCCACATGTCAGGTGCCCTGTCGGAGCAGCCTGTTGCCCGGCAACCTGTGCCAAATGGCTTGGAGGATCAGTGAGTGAGGAAGCTGCAGAGCTGTGCTTGTGTGTGTGTGTGTGTGTGTCTGTTTGTGTGTGTGTCTGTATCTGTGTGTGTATCAGCAAATAGAGACGACTGCTGCCCTCCATGGGGCTACATCAGCTGTTGCAGCTCTCTCATCTATAAACAAACTTGCTCACAGCACAAGGTTGATCTATAAGAGTCCAGGTGCTGTTTTAAAGCTTTTCGATTGAAAGGAAATCCTTGGACCGAGATACATTAAACCCCAGATAAAGGGTCAAATGCGTTAATTTGATGACCGACGCCATAACCTGTTAACATCTAATGTTTACAGATTTAGGTACAAGGTATACAGGTGAAACTTGGTATGGTGAGCCTGAGCCAGCCAGGGATCAGCAGGGTGTTGACAGTTATCGTGTTTTGATAACAAAACCCAGTTGCATCTCTACAACATCCTCAGACTCCTGACACCCCTCCCCCAAAGTGTCCAGTCTCACACCTATAACATTTAACACATTTGAAGTACATAGCTATTTTTATGTGCCTATATTGTTATTACTGTATGGCTTGTTGGTTACATAGTAGTCAATTAATGTTAATAAACAATGTTGCTCAAAACAAATTAATTTAAGAGAAAATAAACAAGATAATTTGTTCTGGACTACACGCACGTTACATTTAGTTGTTAGAGAGATGAAACTCATCTAATAAGATGTGAAGTGAAGCTTAGTTAAAGGCTTCAAGCGTCTGCTGGAATCCCTCAGATACCGTGGAAGGGTTGCTTCGCTGAAGAGATCATTCAATGTAATTCAATGAGTTCCATGACTACTACAGGACAATTTTCTGTAGAATTTAATTAATTTAATTTAAATATCTTTCAAATAATTAAACCCACACATTTAACAGGAAAGTGTTCTGCAGAGTGTGCCAGGGTGTGGATTCTGGAAAACAATAATTCATCCTTTGACTGTAATTGACTTTCACTTTGCCCCGGAGTAAGAAACGAATGATGGGGTCTGGGAGTAGCTAGTTAACCTTCTGTCAGGTAATACATAAAAGGAAAACAAAAAACCCTCCATGTAAATATATCTAATCTTCCCTGTGAGACAAACACAGAGATGTCATGGTGGGGAATGTTACAGTAAGTGATTTTATTAAGTGGAACACCTACTGTGAGTTTAAACTGCCTGGCAAGCATTGTTTGACACATACTCTACACAACACTTGGAGCCCGACATAATCTAGGGTTTTTCTTCGTTTTTTTGAAGGTTTTGATTTATACTAAAACACACACAAGTGCTGTTGAAATCTTCAGTATGTAATTGTTAAGGGGGACAGGGGGGGGGGGGGTACATGTACTTGTTTAATGTGAGAAAAAAAAAAAAACTACCTCTTTTGGAATTACAAAAGCTAGAATGTACAATGCATTACATGGCAGATTTGAAATCAATACGTGTTATGTATTTGTCAGAACATGCCCCGCAACTCACTTTGTTTACTCTGTCATTTCAATGTTATTGGTGTCAGACAAAAACCCCAACTGTTGACATTATCCCCCTCATTTGAAAGGGGAAACGTGTTGTCATCTTTTCCCCTTCCAGTGTCCTCTCTCTCCATCTCTCTCTTCTTTGGTCGCCCTCAGTCCCTCCTACCCTCATTTGCGACGGCCTGAGGGAACAGTTGGCTTTCTGAATGCTCTACCCCCTTTGTGAAGACACATTGATTGGCTCACCCCTCTGCAAAGCAGAGCAGCATGGGGTGGAGGCAGGCAGCTTGAGCTGGTACTGCTCACCCTCTCTTGGAGGGAAAAGGAGAGAAGGAAAAAAAAACATGGAGGGAAACCATTGAGGGGCTCACACGTCACTTTCAGAAGCAGTCCCATGGCAGCCACCAATAAAGTATGTTCACTCTCACCCTCTTTCAATGTCTCTTCCCCCCTCACACATTTTCTCTCTCCTGGACTGCCTTGCAGTCTCTTGCACTCGCAGGTCCTCTAATGAGAATCAATGGTGCTTTAATTGATTTCCCTCATGTCTTCTTGTCAAATGTGAACACCAATGCCCTTGTTTCCTCTCTCCCTCCATCACTGCCTCACTCACTCGCATTTCTGGGAACAGGACTGTCTAACATTTGTCCGAAAATATATCCGTACAGGTAATATATACTATACATACAGTAAATTAAAATATATACCTAAAAAGCATATTAGTATACAAAAATATGCCCAAGGGGGAAAGGTCCTCTCTCGAAAAGCACCAACTCGCTCCCTCTTTTTCTCTCTCCCCCTCTTTATTTTTTTCTTTGGACCTTCAGACCCACCACCCAGCAGGCCATAGCACAAGCCAGAGTGCAGTGAACATTTTGACTGGATGGCAGCCAGTGGTTGGATGAGGAGGATGTGGGCTGGTCTCTGGAGCTTGTGGTTGTTCATTCATAAACCAGGTGGGAACTGTAAATGAAAATACAGACGTATCCCCTCCGTATCAAAGCTCATATTGTGCTTTCTGTGTAAGCAGCAGTTTGCAACCATTCATTAAATGATGAATGTTTTATGAAATAAAAAGACACATACAATTTTCCAAACCTTTTAGTTTGATGAGACAGTGAGAAATGTCAGATTCTGTTTGATTATGAAGAGAAATAGGTGGTAGCTTGTGGAAACATTGCGAAAGCAATACGTAAGTCCACTCAATTATGCAAAGGATCCACTCAAAGGTCCAAAAGGAAATATGTCAAAAGCAAATGGCTAAATTGCTTGTTTGGGTGGGCAAGGCAAAACAGTAATAACTAAATTAGCATCGACACATCTTCAAACTAAAATGTTTAACTCTGTTTACATGATTTGGTCATCACAACTGAATCTAGGATAGCATTATGTTGTCTCATAAAATATAGTCATCCATCTTCCTGAGAGATAAAGAGAGAGAGACATTTCATTTTTATTAAGCTGAGTAAAGGACATTGGTTGAGGGATAAAAGTGCAGTGTGAAAAAAGCACGCCGGCTATTTCAAACAATGGAATGTCCTATCGACACACAGGGCGGATTGATCTTGAGGAACTGATGCCACAAGGGTTTTTTCTGGTACTCAAGTATATCACTCTGACCCAGCCGATAAGCCAAAATTCCCTCTCCTATATTTGGACCACGGTGCCTCCTGTTGAGGATCAAACACGTCATCTCAAGTGTTGAGGTGTCTCCACACTATGATCACAGCTCTGACATCCTGGTAAAAAGGCAACTAAAGGAATAATAGATAATGCCACATTGCATTCCACATTCTGCAAGTACAGTGTAATAGTACGAAATAAGTTTGAAGCTTGGGCTCTCATTTCATAATGATAAAATAAGCATGATCACTCATAGATCAGCTTTTTGCTACCAGGTAATTTTCGTATTCTTTTGTATTTTTTTTATATACCTGACATGTATATCTGAGATAAGTAGGGGTGCATTTAGAAATCAATGCTGCCTGTCACCTTTTAGCAGATGTGGGTATTGTTACTCCATCCCTCCCACTTACTGGGCCAGCTGGGCTGGATAGGCTACCAAAACAGTGGGGTGGAAGGGTACTGCCAGGCTAATAAGCCTTAATAGTGTACTTACTTACCAATAGACGTTATGACAAACTGTGCTTATAAAGGGCCAGGTCAATAGTGTGGTTAAGACATGAGGGGCAGCAATGTGTAAAGTCTGAATGCTGCTTGGCACGGTCCTAGTTCCGTGACGTCACCACTCAGCCCAGCCTGCTGCTGATGCTCTCAAACATGTCTTTGTTATTCACAGCAGATCCAGCAGATCCGGCGACCTGCAAAACACGGAGGGTGGCGCAACACCGGGGTGGGAAGTGCGCAAAAAATATGTTCCGCTAATTGCATTGCAACATTCTAAATTATTATTATTATTAACAACGCTAATCATCAATACAAATAAATATGTTTGTTTATAATAACAATAACGGTCAATCATAATTGACGATACAATAAACACATACAAAAATACAAATATAGAAATTATTACTTACAATTATTATTATTTGTTAAATACATTTAGGCTGCATGAAATGTATTGGGAATGTGCAGATCAGTGGCAGAGCAGTTAACTGCAGATCAAGAGCTTTCAGACCCTTATTGCTTTGGATAAAAGCGTATCCTAAACAAAATAGCCACATAATGACGTTCTTCAAAGCACTAAATGTAGCCTAAATATTCACTGACATCTAATGCAGGTATAGCCTACGTTTATTGTATACATATTAATAACAATTAACTATTGAGTTTTTCTTAATTGTTCATTAAACAACGTTCATTGTATACATATTAATAATTGTTATTAATTAATATTAATATTACAATATATTATTATATTAATAATAATTAACAATTCCGTTTTGCTTAATTGTTCATTAAACAATTAACCCAGTAAACATGTTCAGTAGTTGAACAGATTGTATTTTGTTCCTGGGTGACAGGCTCAGTCCAGTCCCCTGTCCCCCCCTCTCTAATGGCTCCTCACTGTAAATCCGGGTCACATTTTCCTGGTAACCAACAAGCATGGCCCTTCTGTAATAGAATAGCCAATGTAATTTGACACTTCAACTTACTGTGCTCCTCTAGTTGATTCAGTTACTCACACAACTGACGTTGAGCCCCATTCTCAATGGTTGTGATAAGAGACAGAGGAAGATATTAAAAATCAAAGAAGGCTGAGGAGTTTCCTTCTGCTCTCCGATAAATCAGGTAAGGAAAGTTCCGTGATTGATCCCGTGCAGACCTGCCTTGCTTGGTTATTTAGTTTTCTAGTTGGTTTGGAATTGTTTTCCCAACAATGGGTTTGACCACTTTACACACTTAACACTGTGAGATCGTTTCATCTCAAAAGGTAACTGTTTTAATCACACGTTCCTCTGTAGTCCGGACCAATGTTCGGTTCCAGGTTGTGCATTTCGTTATTAACAGATGCCGCGTTGATCTGGACGGGATCATGTTGCCTTTGGTTGTAGACTGGATCAAAACGGAATGAGTCAGAAGTCAGTGCAGTGTTTAGTGTTTAGTGATGGGCTCAGGTCACTTTTGAGGATTGCAGTGTAAAGCGAGACGCATGGTTTTGTTACATCGTCTCTGCAACAATGTTTATTTATTAAGTCAAAATATTCCCATTGAGAAGATCCGGCATATTCAATAGGCAGGTCTCCAGATAGCAGATCCGCATTGTATTGAATTGTGTTCACTGACTACACGTGAACAGCCTAATGCATTTATATGAATATGCATGATAGACCGTTATTTTTTATTTTTTGGGCGGAATTATATGAATGTTTTGAAGCACAGAGGAGCTGGATTGGTGATAAATGTGTGTGTTATTAGTGCTTTAACGTGGTTTTAACAAGTTGCCTCCCCAAAAATTCCAGTCGTCTGGATATGTATCCAGTTGGGACTAAGGGCCTCTCATATAGAACTAGGTTCCCTTTCATTGCTGTACATCTGTCCAGGAAGCCAAAGAACAGCCAAGCTCCCTGCTCCAGTCTGCTCTCATCTATTGTCAATGAGAAAGTGGGAAAGAGAGTTTCAGAAAGAAAGTTCACTGTTTTGAGTCACAAAGAGGTATACAACACATTGGTACAAGATAATTCCCTTCCATCATACATGTTTGCTAGAAGCAACAGTTTAATAGTTAAGAATTGTCAACACTGAGTGTAATTTATGGATTAAAAAGAACTGCAAAGTGCACCTCATTCATGTATATTTCTTCATCTAGTGCTTATAGTTCCAAAATGTTCACGTTTTCTTGTTTTCGTTTTGTGCGTCTCCCTGCACACAGTCAGAGGGAACAGCATCTGAGAAGAATTTGTGTGGTTCCTTTTGTAGCGGGTTGAACTGTTTGGACACAGCTGTTGTGTGGGTCATTTGAAATGTGTTGGACCGCCAAACTACTCAGTATGGTTTAAGACACTTGGAAACGGTGTGCACACGAGTGCGTTCATCACCCACAATCAACAAAATTGTTATTTTCTTAACAATGCTGTTACAAATATTGTGCTTTGATGCATGTAGCTGTCCTTTTAAAGTGAGAAGCTGAGCTCACTGGAGCGACGACTGATGAAAGCCACACAATGTGTTTCTTTCTACAAAGAAATGTGTGCTTTTTTTCCCCACCCCTCAAAAGTCTCTGATTGTGTCTTAGGGAGTTTTTTTTTCTCCCCCTTTCCTCCACCTCTTTTTCACTTCATTTGGGTGAATTTGAGCTCCTGGAATACCATGGAGTAGACCCCACCATTCTGACCTTCTTCTATTCAACTTGATGATGTTGAAACACCAGTTGTCAGACAAAAGACACATTGAAACTAAGATCTGCATCCCAGCATGTGCGTCTGGAAGCTGCAGTAGATCATTTATTAACTATTATTTTCCCTACAAAACCATGGATAGACCCTTTTAGCAAATATATATATATATATATATATATATATATATATATATATATATATATATATAGGCTGTTGTGTTTTTTAATCAAATGGACATTCTGCTGGTTTTACCTCAGCTGAGTCTGTGAGCTCTCTACACATTACTGGTTGCCTGTGCAGAACTTGGTCTTGTTTTGTTTACACACAGCAAACCCAACGCAAGTCATGTTGCCCCCGAAGGTCAGTCATTGTATTATTTTCCAGGAATCAGTGCTGCAAGAAAAGTTTGACTCATTTTGTCTAGTTAGCAAGGTTGAGGTCTGTGTGTGGCACTGTGGATTGACAACAGCAACATGTTGTCTGAAGGGGGGGCGGTGGGGGTGATAGGGGCCCCTTCGCTAGTCCACTGAGGTGAGTGCACAGGCGGAAGCTGGAAATGGCCATGCCACATGGGAAATTATTCAACTCTGAGATCAGAGAGGACACACACGAGGAGTCATTACCTCCAGCAGGGCTGGAGAGCAGCAGACTTTCACAGGATGTAGACATCTTACCCTGCTGTTAATACAGTATTATTAAAACCAAACCTTGTAAAAAAAAATCATAATCATCATAATTCTCTGTCTTTGTTTTTGTATAGAACGATTAGAGGAACCTGTTCAGAGACAAAGTATTCAGTCATTGCGTGCAGTTCTTTTTTTTTACAATTGCTCTTTGTTCATGTAACAGATGTACATTGTAAAGGAAACCTCATGGTGAAGCAAAGCCTGGACCTTGTTGTTGCCGCTCTGTGTTTGAAAACAGGATTCCTGTATTCCGTTATCGTAGATTAGCATCTTGGTAGTTCACGAATCCACAACGTGTTCTAAAGTGGCCAGTAAACAGGCTGGTTAGAGAGCGTGTAATGCTATAATGTAGTTGGACTGGGCATGGGTCTCCCCCTGAGCAAAGCAAGGCCTGAAGAATGCCTAAAGAAAATCCACAAGTAGTGTAATAACACTAAAAGGACCAATATGAAGCAGGAACCAAAGCACTTTACTCTGGTTGTAGCACATGTGGGTGTGTGTGTGTGTGTGTGTGTGTGTGTGTGTGTGTGTGTGGCTGTAGGTTGTTCTCAAGGTCCTTTTGTTTTTGCAGAAAGACACGTTAGGGTGAATCACTGCCTCGGTGTAAGTATTTTTATTGAGTAAGAGGAATGCGGGACAGGTTGAGAGAAATACATACTGTATCACTTGACAGGAGTCATTTCTTCTGATGGGAAGCTATACAGACAGCTATCCTGGAGTCAGCTTGAATGCTGGTGAATCCATTTATCTAATTACCTGTGTCATTACCATGTCGAGCCGCAGCGAAAAGCCCATGATTAACATGTGGTATTCCCTCGGACTGAAACTATAATGTCACCATACTCCACCCACATGTGCTGTTAGATGGGGTCTCAATTCCACATTACTCTGTAAAATATGTCTGTAGGGATTTTGCAACACCTCACCTCAGTGTGACTGAGGGATGGAGACATACAGGCACAGAAATCCACTGTGCAGCACAGAGCCAAGTTAGACGGGACGGTCGTACCTGTCAAGATGACTGTTTACTGTTAATATGGAGGTTCTATTTTCAAAACAGTGCTGAGAGAAGAAAGATTCGGTGTGTGTTTGTGTGAGAGGGAGGGATAGGAGGGAGGGATTGAGGGGAGGGTGGGAGATGGAGGGAGGGAGGGAGATAGAGGGAGGGAGGGATAGGAGGGAGGGAGTGAGGGGAGGGTGGGAGATGGAGGGAGGGAGGGAGATAGAGGAGGGTGGGAGATAGAGGGAGGGAAATAGAGGGAGGGAGGGATAGGAGGGAGGGAGTGAGGGGAGGGTGGGAGATGGAGGGAGGGAGGGAGATAGAGGAGGGTGGGAGATAGAGGGAGGGAAATAGAGGGAGGGAGGGATAGGAGGGAGGGAGTGAGGGGAGGGTGGGAGATAGAGGAGGGTGGGAGATAGAGGGAGGGAAATAGAGGGAGGGAGGGATAGGAGGGAGGGAGTGAGGGGAGGGTGGGAGATGGAGGGAGGGAGGGAGATAGAGAGAGGAGGGAGGGAGATAGAGGGAGGGAAATAGAGGGAGGGAGGGATAGGAGAGGTGGCTGGGAGGGGCGCCAGACCACAGAACATTTAATCATATTAAAGTGTGCAACCACTCTGTGTGTGTTTCTGGGTGCAGCGGTGATGGGAGTTGTTATTGTAGCTAGACTGAGCCTCTGCAGACAGAACGTCAGGCAACATGAGAGTGCAGGACAAGCAGCACCTGACTCAGACCAGGGTTCAACCAGACTGATTTATTTGGTTTCATTCGTTGGCTGTCAAATGTAGTTTAGCAAATTCTGTGCAAAGGCAAAAATGTGTTCCTGGAAATTACAGTGGGATCCATTGAAATCTACACTTCTTACTGATTGAAATTGTGATCATGTCTGTTGCATAAACTCTCAAAATTGTATCTGTGCCACCTTAAAGTTGAATCTAATCTCAAAGTGTATTTGGGAGTATTTGGTCTAAAGCTCATTATGATGTGACCTGTTTTAATTTCTTTACGAAACACTCACTAATTCACCAACTGGAGAGTGTGCTCCATGTGATTTGATGCAGTGACCGGTCTACCGCTCTAGCCAACATTATACAACCAGTTAAACTTCATGTGTACGGTCTTAATGTTAATGCAGAAATTAGATTTAAATGAGTTGTCAATGGCTTCTTCTAACATGAAAAGGGAGATGACTGTGGTCAAAATCAGATGAGCTGAAAAGACAATATGAACATTTCCAGTAGGTGTTCTTATCTTTTTAAAGTTGGAAGCACCAGTGTTACAGAGTAAAAAAGTACACCTTAAATCACAAAAAAATATTTGATGCGGGTATCCAGAAGTTTGTGAAAAGGTCATCCTTTCCCATTGCAGTGTATGCGCAGTTGAATTTGAACAAGTCGTTTTGCCTAATCCCACTGTTGACTTGTCTGCTAAGTATCAAGTGTGTTATTTCAGATCTTTTTGGGAGCCCCTCTCCACGTAATCTCACTTAATCTAATCTATCCCCTTCGAATAGACTGGGAATCATGGGGACTTTATGAAAAAGCTTAAGTGTAAATCCACACACAACCAACCAGTGGCAGTTCGTTTTCTCAACCCCTCCAAGCAAAGCTCTTGTGAACATTTTTGTGACCTCTGCACACAGCTCGTTAGTCTGAACAATGGGACCGGCCTTCACTGTGGCTGGAGATGTGCTGGAGGGGTGAGGGGTGAGGGGGGGAGGGGGGAGGGGGGAGGGTGGGGGGGGGGAGGCAGCAGCCAAACCAAAACAGAAACACATCGCTCACTTCATTAAAGGTCTTCATCATTTGGCTTGAGGCTAGCTGGTTGCCAGGTAGGATTATATGAAATATTCGCTTTAAATGATCTTTAAAAAAATCACAAATATACAGAACAAATTTATGCTGAAGACTTCGTTCAACAACAAGTGGAACAAGTAAGGGAGGTACAATGTTTGACACCAAATGAAATCAAATACGAGATTGTCTTCATAGATTCCACCTATGGGACATGGATCATTTGAAGCCAGAAGAGGCTGTGAAGCTCTAAAGCACAAGGTCATGAAAGTAGAGCCTACCCAGTGCACTTGAGTTAGTCTTTGTGGCACTCAGCCCATCCAGCCGAGACATATCGTAAAGGCCCACGCCAGTCATAGACCTATGCATGTTTGATTTGACACACAGTGAAAAAAACACGTGGTGGATGTCACAATGCAATGTCCCATTGCTCTGATTAAGTGAAAAGCTTTAAATCATGAATAACATGCAGCTATCCCAAAGTCTTGGACTGCATGAATTAAACAGAAGCCGATCTAGATTTCAGCAGTAAAAGTGATAGTCAAACTTTGCGACGTTGGAAACTAAACTTATTTTACTTCCAAATGTGGACCAGTGGAGCTCATTCAGAGGGAAGCTCTCACTAGCTTGAGGTGTGAAGGCCATGAATCCATGAAGTGCGCTGACAGTGCAGGTTTGACCTCGTCTTGAATCGCCAAGATGTAAAATATCAAGAGAGTGAAGAAGCTCCAAGACCTCATCATCCCCAGCACCACTCCAGTCCTTGTCTGCCCCCAGTCTGCTGTGTGTTTCTGGGTTTGGGAGGTGAGAGAACCCTTGCCTCAGGTGAGTAATGAATGCGATTCTCTGGAAGTGGTGGAATTAAATTCAGCCAAACCTGCAGGGGGTCTGTATCTCATTGTTCTTTGACAGGGCAAATTAACTGGGATTTACTAATACAGAGGGAATGTCTTTAACCTCCCCCCACTGTCCTCCTCGTCATCCCCAGCATGAGCAGAAGAGGGGGCCTGGGGTGATCCGTTTCCCCAGCAACACCGGGTCTCTTCCACCGGCAAGGAGGGAAAAGCTTCTTTTTTTTTGGTCCACCGTTTTTAGGATATGCTCTCAAAATGCAGACACTGACAACACGCTCTGTGATTTAAAATGCCAACAGAGCGACTGTGTCATACCTTAAGTTAATCTCTCGCAATGTGCTTGCGTGCTATTTTTATATCTGTTTGCATGTGACCTGTTTCCTTTTCGCATTCGCAACATAGAGAAGAGGGAGAGCAGGGGTGGAGCTCTGGGCCTTAGGGGACTCCATTTGAATGAAGGCTGTGGTTAGACAACATTTGCAATAGTTTTGTTCAAAGTTCAATCCCCATTTTTACTCTTTCTCACTCGCTCCATAGAACTATCCAGCAGTTCATGGCTGAAATCTTCAATCCGGAATCCATAAGTAATTTTTTTAGGATGTAGTTATTTAAACGTGGATTCTAAATGAGAAAGTTGTCCCCCTGGATGTGGAGGTCATGTGGTAGCCAAGGAAGGAAAGGGAAGGCCCCCTATCAATGGCCACTGCCACTAGCCAAGGTGACAGGTGTGGACAATAAATAAAGAACACAACTGATGGAGTTCTGGATGGCGTGGAATAGATAAAGAATGGTTCTCAGCGTTTGTGTGTCCAGCATTGCGGGGTGTTCAATGTGTGTACACAGTGGATAGGTAAATATATAGGCTTGCCCTTTTAAGATGGCTTTTTATTCTCCAAAATACACTTAAAATAACCCATTCAGTAAACACTGCCTGTCCATTTCCTCATGCACTTCATCCTGTGGCTGACCTCCCACTCACACAAGCACACCAACACACACCTCGTCAAACCCATGATGGACCTTGACAAAACAACTTACAAATGGATTCAAACCCATTATTTGGTCTGTTGTGTTGATATATTTTTAGTAGGTGTCTCATGTGACGGAAGGAAAATCTACTTGAAGTAAAATGAGATATCAAGGCCGGAGTGGTGTTCAAATAAGTCAAGGATAACATGAAGCTGTTCTGGTGCTATTTGGCCTTATTCTCTCTAACACATGTACACAAACACACACACATCTATTTATAGGCACACATTGCATAAGCCTTTTTTATGACAACAGGGTGTTCTCACTTAGTCAGTATCACACAGAGTCAGCCTGGAACTGACCAGATTATTTTTACTCATGCATGACACACACACACACACACACACACACACACACACACACACACACACACACACACACACACAGTATACCTCCGTTTATTCTTCGCAAACTGTCGGAGGCCCAACAGGCCCTTTGGGTTTCTTAAAATGTTGACAGGAAATGCTATTTTTGACCATCTGCTCAAAAAAGGAGGGCATTTGTGAATCATCCAAGCCACCATGGCATTGGATTGTGTTCAGCACAGTGTGAGGAGCCAGGCATGAGGTGTGAGGACCTCACAAAGTAGACCCCTGGCTGGGGGGGTGGGGGGAGGATGCTGCATCCCTGGGTCATGATGGAAGACAGGAGTGGGGGAGAGCACAGCCTGGTTAGACTGTAAGGAGTCATTATCTTCTGAAGGAGAGGTTTGAAATGTCTCAACAATATCAAGTCTGTCTCTCGTCAGACCGTCTTCCACTTTTTTCCCTTCCATTTTTTTTTTTGGGGGGGGGGGGCACAGTAAGAATGTGAAATCTGAGCTGTTCTGTGTGTGTGTGTGTGTGTATGTGGGGGAGAGGGGGGGGGTTGCATGTGTTACCACTTGACATTGTTGCATAGCTTAGTGTCCGGTCTCAGTTCGGTCCAGTTTCATTACTTGCTTCAAGACCAATTGGGGTTCTGAACCTTTTAAACACTTTGCAGAGCCCTGCAGATTGGCCTCTTGTCACTGGCTTCTATTTAGATGCAGGAATGGATTTTAAAGTCGTAATAAATGTTTTTCAAGCATTACATATATTAGCACCGTCTATTAGCATCTCTTGACCTTCCGAACCTCCAAAACACATCAAGGTCTCTTGACCCTCAAACCAGATGCTTCTGTATCCTCCAGGATCTAGATCAAAGGACTGTATAAGGGTGGTCATACGTTTTCTGTTGCTACCCCCAGGGCAATAGGAGACAGCTTTCCTTAGTGTGTCCAGTCTTCCCCTTGAGTTTAAACATACATTTCAATCCTCTCTTTTTGGCTTTTAAGTTTCTACAAGGCATCGTCATCGTTATCCTGTCAGGTTATAAACGATGCCATGTGTATTTAGATTGTGTGTACATGTTGTCGTCTGTGTGTTGTGGTCTTTGTACTACTGCTACTTTTCTACTGTTACAGCACTTAGGTTGACACTACAGTTTTAAATGCGCTGTATAAATAACCAGCATTGATTGATTGATTTCTCCCCCACTGATGCTTGTCCTCAGCACATTTTCACAATAAGCCAAGGCATTTGTCCCTAGAACATGGTTGCATTGCTCAAACACTTAGCTGCTGCCTGTTTAGGAGAATCACCGCACACATATTGGTTTGTGGTTACAGTCTACAACAGGTTGTGATTTCCAATTGCACTGCTTGGATTCAGGGTGCACAACTGAAATGAACCTGATTCAGGTGCTTATAAGGTTGGGCCACTTGCTAGTGGGGCCAAGCTGCTGTGTTGTCATTGACACAGGTTGATCTTGATCAGCAGACTGAGACAGCGTGTTACTAGTCTGCACAGTAGAGCTACTTTGTGAAGCAGACACTCCAGACTGCCACTGGGAGGAGAGAGGTGGAGTTCACCAGAGCTGTAATTATATTTATGCAAGCTTCCTTTCAGTCTGTCACTGTTAATATGGCTTTTCCACTGTAAATCATTACTGGGGAACAAAGCCTTGTTACTGAACTTAAAGGACGGAGAAAGAAGCACTTTTGTACCTATGATCACTGTTTATTTAAGATACGCTGTTATCTGTTTACATTTTGGGGGGGGGGGGGTAGTGGGGGGGGGGGGGGAGAGAATAGTTGCAGTTGCAGTGAAGGGTTCACGCTGTTATTTTCACACTGTACTAGATGTGCTCTTAGAGAGAGACGCGAGAAGCCATGAATGATGACATCAGAATGTGGTAGTAGTTCAACTCTCTGCCACTCTTGTGGCTTTCTTCTTTGTTAATATTTAGCTCCTGTCGGTATATAAAAAGTTTCCCACTTTCTCCATCGCTCGGAAGGAGAAAGAGCGAGAGAAAGAGAAGGAGAGAACTACTTCACGGGTGAAAGACCTTGTACATGAATATTTATTGGTTGCATTTTAACCAGCGTCGTAAAACCCCAAAAAGTAGAAAGTAGTGAGTGAAGAGTGCGCAATAGAGACTACGTTGTTTCTCTGTAACCATAATACAGGACTAAAAGTTTTAGCAGTCTGCTCTGGCTAACAATGAATCAAATATGTGGATTGTGTCAGACTAATTTAATGCCCGGGCCAGGTAAAATACGTGTTCTGGCCTGTTTTTGCCAAGTAAGCAGCGTGTACAACCGCATGCGAAAAGGTCTGGGATGTACAAGACTAAATTGAAAATGTTTCATTCTGACACTTCTTCAATGCACTCAGCAAAATGGATTTGATACACTTAATCCGTTTGGCAAATTGACCAGAATTGGAATGGCAGGATGTATTCAAAATGCATCAATTTTAGTTAATGGAGTTCTAGCCCCAAAAATGCTGTGCATGTGCAATGTGTTACCCTAAAACTTCTACTGTACTCATCAAGTCTACTATACTCTCAATTTGTGTGTAGATTGTGAACTAGAATGTCTGGTAGGCTATTTTAGCATATTATCTCTGGCCAAAATTAATGTGAATTCCAGATTAGTTTTATCATGTCCTGAAATCTGAAGCAAGTATCTGTGTTTGTCAGTCTAGGAATTCATAACCACCAGTAACGTAAAGGCCAGCATGTTTTGTAGAATGAGCCCCAGCAGTTTCCTGTATGTAAGCTTTACTTCACATTCCCGAGGCAGTCATTCGTCATCCAATATTGAATTGAGTTAAATGGACACATAAAATTAAATCACTTAACATAACTTGACTATCATGTACAATATTGCTTTGCAGGAAAGGTCAGCCAGCAATGGATCTAGTCCCAGAATCTGGAGGCCACCAGAGATAATTCACTGGATTTTTATGATTCCCAGTTCATTTGTCAGCCAAGGAAATTAGAAGCTTGCAGGTCAGCCACGTGTGACTGGAAGGAAGAACAAAAATGGAGACAAAACAGGAGCTGTTTCTCCAAAATCAATTTCCATGAATCGTTAGCAAAGTGCAGATGTGTGTTAACGTCCAGTTCTGGATACAGTACAATACAAGGGGTGGCCCTCAGGGGAAACACAATAAAAGGCTTCCCAATGAAAGGTCCAAAGTGCAGTTGTCCTCTCTGCAAGCCAACAATGGAGTACTTGTACAAACGGAGGCTCCGGACGAGCTGGCATGCCGGGTAGACCAGATTATCGGGAGGTTGAGTGCAGTGAGTGGGCTGTGTGTGTGTGTGTGTGCGTGTGGTGGGTGATGCAGCAGGAGTGTGCTGTGTGCCCTGTGCGTGCGTGTAGCTTCGCATGAGCTTCATGATTGGTAGTAGTGGCACACAACCATCTCGATTCATTACGCAGCCAGGCGGTGGCTTTGGGGAGGGGGGAGGGGGGGCTTCGTGGATAGTTGTGGGCTTGATGTCACACAAGAGCCCCCTGAGACAGTGAAGCTGCAGCTGGGTAGGGAATGGCTCACAGTCTGCCCAGGGCCCCTTTTCTGCCTGTAATATATCAGCGTAGTGTGTGTGTGTGAGAGTGTGTATCCAGGGAGCATCCTGCTCACCACATCAGTACATTTCCCAGGCCATCAATGGGCAGATGTTAACTGGTCTCACATGGTCAGGTGGAGGAGGGAGGAGGGAGAGGTGAGTACAATCAGTGCGTCAATATTGACAGGGTCCTCTTTTAATGTCTGCTCCCCTCGTTCTCTAGATGTGCTTTGTCCCTAAAACCCAACACCCAGAAAGTTATTTCTTTACATTGCATAACACAGGACATGAGAGCGACCAACAGGGATTGGACCAGTTCTGACTGTTTATTTTTGGGGTTTGCCTCTTAGCCTCTTGTATACACAAGGAGTTTACTCAGTTGTGAGGTAGTCTATACTGCTTACACTGCCTTTTCCTCTGGAACACAGGAAAACATGTATAAATAAAGTCAAGGTGCTGAAGACCTTATATGTGACTCGCTTAGTAGGCAAACATTTAGAGAGCAAACATTTTGACACCAGTAGTTCAACTAAGGTAACAAAAGAGGAACAAGTTTCACCAAGAATGTAAACGTCAGCACACAGGTTTTTGAATTGTAGTGCTATTTCTGTGCATGAACTCCAAGTAACACCTGTATTTGTTTTACATTGAAAGTACACTCTACATTTCCATAGCCGTTTCTGTGTTTACCTATTGTCATGTCTAATGCATTTCTGTCATGAACGGTGGACTTATCTACAAGGTTTGCTGCCGCCCACAAACAACGGACATATTTGTTCTCTTTCTTCAGCTTGCGGGCTTTGAGAAGTACAGGTGCCAAAGGTTGATGTTAAACATGTCAAGTGCTATATGCCTCATTTACTTGGTTACTGAATATTCATGACCCCCCTGATCTCCCTCTCACTGGTGGCAGACACCAACCAGCCACAGTAGAAGCAGCCAGAGAAGCAGCCAGAGAAGCAGCCAGAGAAGCAGCCAGAGAAGCAGCCAGAGAAGCTTCAAAATATGTCAGCTCGTTTGCATATAAACGGTTTGAAGTCGCCCCCGCCCCCCCCCCCAGCCTTCTTTGTGTACGCACAACGTTTTTGTTTGTTCTGTCTGGTGAAGTTTCAAGTTGACATTTCCGCGACTGCTATGATTGTTTCCTGTGCCGATTTTGCGAGGGCCAGTGTGTGGATAGGGTCCATGCAGCTACCTGCATCCACCCCTGTGCCTCTCTTCCCAGTCCGGATAGAGAGGCTATGCCCGGGGAGAGGGGGGGGGGGGGGGGGGGGGATTACAGGAAAAGATAGGTGTTGGCCAACCCCCTTGTTCTGCAGTCATGCACATGTACACCTGTGGACATCTTCAAGATGCACTCAGACCCTCTTGGAGGTCTTCCCTCTCCCTCGTTCCCTTTCTCTCATGCGTCTCCTTCTAGGGAACCCACAGCGAATTCTTCGTGCATTACAAGCTACAGTTGCCTGCTTGGCCATGTCCAGACTGGTGTGACTGGTGTTTTGGCTGCCTCGCCAAGCTGTTGCACGGCTGTAAACTCCGTTAGCACAGCAGCAGAGATCATTGCGGTACGCTCATGAAATGTTTCCTCTGTAAAATCAGGAAACGAGAGGCTGCAGCGTTAACCAGGTTTGCACCAAATCCAGATTGAACGGGACCTTCCTGTCGACCGGCTTTCTGACACGGTCATGTCTAACGCTGCCGATCAATAGTTGAGCTTTTTTCAGTTTAAATTGTGATTCTGTTACAACAAACAGCAAGGGGCCCCCTAACCAACTCTTCTCTTACTGGATAGATCTTTATAGGTGATTTTGGCTAGCTTTGTCGGATATTATGGCTGCCAGCACGTGGATTAGTATTGATCGGAGGATGGGGTGGCCCTCTTGAATAGGCGATCATCAGGCGATCCTATTGAAGGCAGATAAACACCAGAAATGCCGGAGTGAGTCCCTCTGAGGGAGGGTCCACTCCACTCTCGGTGTTTTCACCTCGGAAAGCTTTCCAAGGGAGCTGACCTACCAAGTCGCCCTCGCAAACACATCTAAGCTGGGGAACGGCTGGAGAAGGAAGGGGGTGGCCCTCTTCCCTTCATGGATGGGTGTTACACCTGTGGGTTTTGAATAGGAACAGATCTTTTCCCAGACAAATCCAGGAATTTGCTGGAGCTGGGAAGCCCCCTCCCCCCCCCACCCACTCTCCCCACCCCCCCATGGTGCCTGGATGACACGGTCCACTGTGTAGCTGCCGGCTGGCTTTCAGGGTGGGCAGCTCGAGTGTAATGATGAAATGGAAAAGTTCCAGTGCAGTGAACACTCGCACGCAG
Organism: Neosalanx taihuensis; assembly: GCA_030340665.1. Classification (NCBI taxonomy): domain Eukaryota; kingdom Metazoa; phylum Chordata; class Actinopteri; order Osmeriformes; family Salangidae; genus Neosalanx; species Neosalanx taihuensis. Next base: position 2,701,672 of record CM059303.1, read on the forward strand.
AAGGTAATTGGAGATTGCCACCGAAGGACTCTGCACAAAATGCTTTCGATTCCTCTCTGGAGAAAGACCACAAAGTTTGATTGTGCTTGCTGTCTGCTAAAGACCCACTGTGGAGGAGCCAAAATGGAGGCTTGTTATGAGGCTGAAATTAGTATTATGTCGAGACATAATTATTTGTTATTTTATCTCAGAAGTGTTATTATCATTTAATGAGTGTGAACAAGACAGGAATTAAAGATGTCCTTCTGAAATTCAGGACACTTTCTTGATGAGAACAGAATGTGATTCCTTCTATGGTTTAGGTGTAGATTGGAATCCTCGTGTTAGCGTTACATGGTTAGTTTTGGGGTGCAGATGTTTGACAAACGCAAAAACTCATCAAATAAAAGCACCTCTGTTCTCCTTCTCACCCCAAGTGTGAGGAGGATTAGAGTGTTTTCAGTGGAAACCACATCAATGATGGATAAGAGAAGTACAGAAGTCCTGCACCAAAGACATCTATTATTCAGCATCCTCTACGTGTTTTTATTGTGGCAGCAGAGAGACCAGAGATTTTATCACCTTGTGAACTCAACTCATAAGCTCTTGCAAAAGGAATTCAAGGTCGAGCTGGATTTCATGTTTCATTTAAATTAATACAAGGTTAGCTAACGGCACAGTGCATAACTTCTTTTCACTCATTTGGAGACCCGATCGGCGGGTCCTCGATCAATATGCAATTTTTATGGTCGTTTGTTTTACTGTCGTTGTATTCTTTTCGCTGCAGAGTAGTTCGACGCTGAGCTTATGCATTTCATCACCGTCCACTTGGTTGGCTAGTTCCCCTTGACAAGGGTGTGCTCATATGACTTGTTTGATTGTTCACCCTTGAGTCATAAATGGCGGAGGTGCCAAAGCACATAAAAGATGGGGAGGAAGAGGAAAAAGGAGGAGTGTTAAAGAGATTTTTGGTCGCATTGTTTCACGGCAAAAGCCTTTTCCTCCTGTCTGCGGAACGGATCCTGTTTCTGCAGTGGACTGTCAGGCTCCATGTCATCCTGCCTTTGTTTAGGGTTAGAAATCAGCCCAGACAGCCATTGTTCTACACCCAGACCCTCAGCTCTGGCTTGTTCTGTCCTATATCTCCGCACTATGTCAACTTTTGCAAAATGGCGTGTCACTGCATGCCATCCATCAGCAGATGACTTGTCTGATAAGACACCATGAATTCTTCTTCCAGCTGCCGCGGTTTCCCCCATCACAGCGCTTTTGTGGTTTTGCGAAGCACCGACGACAATGAATAACCAAACCAAAAAGTACAGACTTTGTGCCTCTCATCTGGCCCAAAGATTGAAGAGCGCATGCAGAAGACAGGTTACTTGGATGCTTATATCCCTGGACAGCCATGCTGTGCACAGAACCGCAGCAAGAGAGGGAAACATGCCTTGACGTTGATCCAAGGGATTTGTCCCTCGCCCTGTCCAAACAAAGAGCCACACTGACACACTTGTGGTTCCAAGTTCCATCATTTGTGGATGCTTTGGACTTGTGAGAAAGAGCTGTCTCTTTTACATTTAGCAGACACTCTTGCCCAGAGACTTACAAAAAGACAGTGTATGACATTGATATTATTCAATGGGACCTCTACAGAGTTGTAGGTACTCATATCACAGCAGTCAGCCAATGACTTCTTCTGGAGAAACCGCCAAACCTTTATGTTCCTTTAGAATGGAATGCGTGGCGGTTGCTTGTCAACCCTGAGTTGGTGTCTACATGTTCTCTGTTTTCTTCAGCCCGAGAAGGTTTGTATGTCTCACTGAATCGCTGCTGAGAATGTTCCCTCCCTCCGTCAACAGTAACTAACCTTTAGTTTAAACCTTTTCCCAAGAAGAAGGCTAATTCTACCAGGCGTTCCTCGTCGTGGCATCAATGTGTAATCTTTAGATGATTCACATTACATTTGAGGAATGATTGCTATTGCAGTAAATCACTCAATTATTATGCAGAGCTTATTAAACGTTGACAGTAAAATAAGGGGACCGCTCGATGCCCCTAACTTGCTCCTGTAGAAGAACTACAGCACAGGACAATGCAGCACATTTATTTGTTCTCTCAACACCCACTACTGACAGTGCAGCCATTATTACCTCAGTTCTCTCTTTCACGGGGGGCAAATCCCCATTATTTAAGCTTTCTGCCAAGGCACAATTTAAACTTAATCGTCTAAAATTAATTGAATCCTTAATTTGTCCTTGATTGATGCCGGCTGGATATGAACATATGGCACCAGTGGCTCTAATGACCTCCATGTTCAGAAGTTTTGCCTCAATAAGCCACCAGACATTTGTCTGCTAGAGTCGGTTCGCTCCCAACGTGCGAAGGGCGGAGATCCACCTGCGTGGGATCAGAAGCGTGTCAGGCTGTCTCCTCTTGAGCTGGATGACCATTAAGACCAATGGCGGCCAGGCGTTGATAAGCACAGTTAACCGGATTCACGGACCAGAGCGAGCAGATTATTTCAATTTTTTTTGCTGATGTGTTTTGTTTTGATCCTGTCCAGTCTTGTGATACAGGAAGAAAACTGGGTGGGGCGTGGATTTAGGAGAGAGGGGGTGGAAAAGTGGGGTGAGAGGTGACTTGGCTGAAATATATACGGGTCCTGGCCCTGCAGAGGGTGAAGGCATTGTGAATGTTTGGTCCAACACCAAGACAACAGAATGTGCATGTGTGTGTGGTCTCAGGTGGCACAAATGACGTGGAAGAGCAGGAACGTGATTGCTTCTTGTAATGTCGACTGTGTGGATCTTTTACCTCCCCTTAATGGCTAAACAATTGATCACGGTTAGATTGAGTCAATCCCTCATTGTCAGATGATTCCAACTTTCTCCCCCTCCCATATCGTTCTCTCTCACAGCTCCCCACCCCCACAACCTGTCTCTACCCTCCCATCCCACCCCCACCTCTCTCTCTCTCTCGGGGACCACGTCAATGGAAAACCGGGGAGAATCTCAAACAGCTCCATGACCACATGGCTGGTATTAGCCGATTTGCTGGTGATCAAAGGAGGATGCTTTAGGAGTACTTCAGATTCAGATTCAGATTCAGATTACTTTATTGATCCCGAGGGAAACTCCTTTGTATCAACGGCACACAGTCTCGCAAAGCACAGTTAAGGGTAAGGGTGTGAGGTAAAAGATTAGAAAGTGTACACAGGGGTAGGGGGTGGGGTCAATAACAATAAGTAAAAAAAATGGTGGGTGAGGTGAATCCTCCCAGGGAGCATAATGATTATGTACAGAAGCTATACATTTACAATTATACAGTAATGGTCTTGTATAATATACAGTATTATATTAGAATGTACATGATTTTCAGTTTTTGTACAGAACTTGTGAACCCACCCCCCCCCCCACCCTTCCTTTACCCCCCCCTCCCCACCCACTCTTCTCCCTCTCTCTTAAGAGGGCGCTACTAAGGCATTGTAATGGTTGACCATTATTTACGCAGGGGATAAACAAAGAGAAGTGTGGAATTGATGGAGTAATCCACTTGCGGAGTCATTAGCCATTCAGACGAAGAGGCTGGCGGAGCGGGGATTGAGGAGCGCGTTGCGTGTGCGTTCGTGTGTCTTCTTGTGAACGTCTGCATGTGCGGTTGTGTAGATGTACGTTTGTGTATTCAAGAGTGTGTGTGTGTGTGTGTGTGTGTGGCTGGTCCTTCTGCCTCTTGAGCAAGAGAAGGAGGTAATGAAAATGCGACTCATTAAGACACCTCAGTCTGCCGCACCGAAGATCATGAGCAATTGCTAATTGATTGTCGTTAGAGCTTGGCGATGAGACGCTCTGCCTATTTGCTCATTTGTTATAGAGGGCTTTGTTTTCGAGCCTCCTTCACATCATTATTAATGTTGTTTCTTCTCTCTCTCTCAGTAGCCTTGAGAGTCCTCAGGAGCCGGGGGGCGTTTGCTTGACGTCATAATGGGCTTCTAGTAGAAACATGGACGATAGTTATGTGGCTATCTTCTTTTAGTATTGCGGTGTTGTGGGAAGTTGAGCATCACAGTATCACTTGGCTATGATATGATGATGGTCATGCGTCTTATCGATAAATCCCACATTTGCTGATGACCCGTCAATTTTGTGTGAAATCTTGAAATTTTGTGGGGAAATGACTAAATGTAAATCTGCAGGGTGCAGCCATAATGAAACACGCTGAAGCTGGTGCATTCATTGGGATCTCGAATGCAGGTTTTCCACAATTCACCCGCTGTCAAATGGCTGAAATCCCATTTCATTGCCCTTTGGATCACCAGATCCTATTCGTCTTCCTCTTGATTCCCGGCAGCACTCTCCTCTCTTCCCTCCCATTACTCCTACGTCCGCTCCCCTCCCAGATCTCTCCTCCCTTTTCTCTCCCTTCCTTTTCTTGTGATGGTATGACTGAAGCGGGCAGAGGATGAGGGTTAAGATAAAGAAGGTGGTTCAGAATGAGACTGTGGGTTCTTAGTGTTTCTCTGTGACAGATCAAGGCTCATTACATCCACCTCACTGTTGTAATCAGGAGCAGCACACCCTCTCCATGTTTCTCATTACGTTATAGAGACTCTCACCTCTAATAAAGACCCCTGCTCCCCCCCCCCCCCCCTCACCCCGTGGTGGCCTTGCCCTTAGACATCCATATTTCAACTGATCACACAGGCGGGAAAGACTTGCATGTCTTGGCTATAGTGTTTGTAGCTACGTTTGATAGCTATATAGTATTTGCTTCAGCAGTCTATGTACAGAGCTCACCTCTGTCTCTGTTTCTATCCCAGGGGAGTCACCGCCACAGCACTACACCCCCCCCCCCTCTCTTTCTCTCTAATAGTAGCAGAAACAAAGGAACCAGAGCTCAGAACCTCTTTAATGCTGCTGCTGCTTCTACCTTTTTGTGACTCTTCGCTGTCTGAATGGAAAAGTACAGTTTATTCACATCGTTCACGTACAAGAAAATATTGAAATGATGTTTTGGATGAAAAAGAACAACTTAATGATCCTTCATGTAAATACATGTTATATTCCAGGTTCTTGTTTGCTGCCCTTGGATAAAAAATAAAATAAAAAAAAGAAGTATAAATAAGTTGATATTAGTCATGTTTGAGGTTGAAGTGTGTGGTATCATGTTTGGGAGGTAAGTGCAGCATCAAGCAAATTACCTGAAATTACAAGTTAAAGACAATAAGCTGCTGTGATAATGGGCCATTGTGTGTGTGTGTGTGCTTGTGTGGGTGTGTGTGTGTGTGTGTGTGTGTGTGTGTGTGTGTGTGTGTGTGTGTGTAGGTGCGTGGATGAATGGATGGGTGCATCTGCATGTAAGGAGCAGCAAATAGTGACTGGAGTGGTCGCTCCAGCTAACTAACGCCTGAATGTTTGCTAATCTTTGGAGATGGATAAACGTAGCAGCGCTAACACAGATGACATGGCTCTCTCTCCGTGTACCAGGCTTTTACGATTATCCCTGAAAATAATCACTCTAAAATGCAGATTAGCGGGGAACATGCACTAAATCACAGAAAAAAAGCACTTGTTTATGATGATGCTCCACCATTAAATCTGGAATGGTTCCTCCAGTGAGGGCAACATAAGGAAACTGAGCTGGCGACTTGTTGCCTGCTTTTTTTGGCGTTGGGGGGTTTAGTGGACTCTTGCGGTTTCCTCGTGCTCCATCAGGGCTAAGGGGGAGACTATTGTGACAAGAGCTGATTACGGCAGTCACAGCATGGGCTCTTTAGCAGGAGATCTAGCCGTTTGTTTACGAATGCCTCGTCTTTTCAACCCCAACTTGAAATGTGAAAAGACTCCACCCTCTAGGCCTTCTATTATTCAGGACCCCAACACATCCCCCTACCTTCAGTCTGTCTGCTCCCGCTTGCCCTCCCCCCCAAAATCCCCCAAAGGAGGCTGGCTTCTCTACTTTTGTTGTCGTCTCTAGTGTTTAGTTTAGTGCTTCTCCCCAGCAGTTACTTGATCTTCTTCCTTGGAGGGTTGCTGCGAGTTTCGGAAACCTAAAATGAGTATCATGGCTCATCTGTCAAGTTGTGAGCACGACAAAGGAAAGTTAGTGAGGGAACTGGTGAGGCTGTAGAGGGGGACATGGTTCTGACACACAGAGAGCTGCTAGAGGAGATCATTGAAAAGTCAGTGTTTTGTATAGGTTCTATTTAGTTTCGTCTTCGTCTCTTTATCCCAAAAATTTGATCATTTTGGAATCAGGCAGAAGCTTGTTTCCGTCATTCTTTTTGTAACAGCGAGCGATGAATCAGTAGTTGCAGGTACGAACGTAATGACAAGGTTTCAGCCCACAGACCAGATACTGAGGTGTCTATCACCTCAATATGCACACCGCGAGGTCTGAAGGTTGTACACTTGTGGCTGCAAATGACACACAACACCAGCAACACTTGCTGTTCCATTTTAAAAGCCCATAATGTTTCGTTTTTATGTGCATTCACCTAAAAAAAAACATACTATATTAAAAATGTCAACGCAAATGTCGTCCAGAGGGAGCAGTATTGAAGGAGATCTGTCTGGCTGGCTGACAGTAGTTCAGTTCATCTTTCTCCGAGCTCTTGACAGAGGCTGGCTGCTGCCAGGTGATCTTCACCCCTGTGTTCCTGTGTCATTGTCCGGCCTCTGATGGTGGCGTCCGCTCAAGCCAGCAGGTTTCGTGATGCAGCCAGGAAGCTGTCAGAAGAAGGACATTTTCCACAGGACAGCCGTTTGTCACACGGGAGGGAGGGGGGGGAGATCCTGGGTCCGGGTGGGGGAATGGTGGGAGCAGGGTGGAAGTGTGTGTGTGTGGGAGGTGGGCAGTCTGGGTTGACTGAACAGGATGACAGTGTCTGGAGGTTGATTTCCACAAGGACCCAATTAAACCTGTGAGGGCCTTACGTGAGAGAATAATAACAATGATTAATCCACCTCTGGTGCTGCCTTGAATGCGGCTCTGAGACGTGTTTTATTGTTTTGGGCTGTTCTTTCACGATTTACCCCAGGACCTATTTCTGCCACATCAGGAAGCTGCAGAGGCATCACCTTGTGTAACTTTCTCAGGGAGGATGGCTGTTATCTTATGATCATTCGGATGTTCTGGCCTTGCATGGGCGACTTCAAACCTCTTTCCGGAGAGCCTGCCAAAAACAGTGTGTGATTAGAGGAATAAGGGGTTTGATGTTTATCTGCTGGTGCAGGCTATGTGTGTTTGTGGGGATTGAGTTAAAAAAAAAAACTATTGGAAAAGTCTGCGGGGAAAAAAATTAAAGTAAAGTAAAGAAAAAATAAACGATGGCAAGTTCATTTATTGTACTGTTAAACCTATTAGATGTTTAAAGCATTGATTTCTTCCAGTTTTCATTATCTTGAGACAGTATTTAATTGTATAAAAGATCTCCTGTCAACGGCTACACATATCTTAACATTTGTTCTCATAGCTCCAGTTTTTTCCTACACCTTTTTAAAGCTCTAACCACATTAGATAACGTAACTCTTTAATGAGAACATCCCTCAGTATTATGTCGTTTGCGGTTAGCAAGCAGTTTATCAATCACTGCTTGTGGTTTCATTCTGTCAGTCATTTATTCTGGGTGTTGGAGGCCCTGCTCTGCAGACTACAGCCTTGTGTTATTGTACTTAAACAAATCAATTCTGTTGCAGCTGCAGGGTTTTCATCCCTCTCATTATGAACTGTTTGCAGTGCAGAACATATTGATCCCCCCGCCTGCTCTGAAAAAGCAGTTGATGAACCCTACTGGGCTGTCTGGGAGAAAAGCTGGTCAAATAAATAAAATACATTTCAAAAAAAGAGTCACAGGGCATCAAACCTCCCTCCATCTTTTATGTCCCCCTCCCTGAACCCAGTGAGTCTCCAGCATGCCTCCCACATTCTCCAGACTGCAGCAATTCCAACAAAAGAGAGCAATAATGTAAAAAAAAAATTATAATAATAAAAAGAGGATGAAGAAAGTGTAGGGCACCAGGGATGGCTGTCTCCCACCAAATGTGAAATGATACCTGGATGGTTAAACAGCGTTCATAGGCTGCATTAGCCCTGTGCTGTCAACCAAAACCTGAGCTCAACAGAGAAATCCAGCCCAGAAGGCTTCTGGTCCGATTGGATTGGCTGGGACACTGCGAGTCACTAACAGACTGCCTGATGAAAACGATACTCCTTAAATGAATACAGTCAGTCACAGAAGATGAAGGGAGGAAGGGAGGAAGGCTCAGGGAGAGGAGCGGTGAGGAACGTTGACATTTCACACAGGCACACACACACATAAACGTAGACTTACTGTAACACACAGAGGACGGTGGTTTTTTATCTGTCGTAGTTTTTTTTCTTCTTTTTTTTTTTTAATCGCTGCAATAATATTTCACCACATGTGAAGTAGAATCCTAGTGAACGACTCTTGCCAGTATTGCTATTTGAGTGTATTTTTATACTTCAATTCAATATTTACTATTTTGATATCATGCTGTACAAAATTCAGACAAAGCCCCTGTAAAAACTTGTTGAATTGGTTAAACATACTCCTTAGTCTTAGTAGCAGCCATTGAATTCAGTTTTTCAGTTGGTGGCACAGCCAATGTGTTTCCAAAGTGTGGTTGTATTTGAGTCAGAAGACCCTGGTTTGATCCTCTGAGTGGGTAAGGGGGGGTGTGAGGGAAGTGATATTGATGAGTGATGTGATAACATCCAGCCACTCCCAACAATGAATTTGTCACAGAAACAACCATTTTGCATGGTAAACTCGTTTAAACAGGATCTGACATAATACAATTACACTGTCATTAAGTATTAAAGGTCACACATTAAATTATTATTTTAGCATGACATGTGTTGGATGACCTGGTGCTGTATAATAATGTATCTTAAAGGGTTACAGGCTCGTCCCTTTCTAAAAGGTTGCCTTTACCTGATGCTGAGATCTATTGGAGGTTGAATATCGCTGGGCCGTATGTGGTCCTGTGCCATGCAAGCTAAGTGTTAAGCTACAGAGCAGGCCTCCCTTAATAGGCTTATCTGTCAATCTGGAGTGAGTCGTGGTGCAGCCATGAGTGTTCCCTGGCGCTGAACTTACGCCGATGTGAATGTTTACGACGGGCCGGCGATCACGCAAAGTGTCACCCCTCTCTGCTGATTTGTCCTCAATGCCAATGGAGTGTGAAGGAGCTTATCCATGCAGTCAGGAAATGTGTCACGTTCAGCTGCATGGTAGGGGAAGCCTATATACAGCTGAACTGAAATAATGACTCTGCATTTGGCTCTTTGCATCATCCGTTGTGTCCAGCGAAATGGTTTTAATTGCTAAATGAATCAACTCTTTTTTGTTGTTGGCCTAATTAAGCATTAGGCCAGCATCAGACTTTGTTTCATGCGTGTTCGTTCTCTGTGTTGTAGGGGGCGGCAGGCTCGACCAGCACACCGCGGGCTGGGTCTCATCCTGACATGTGAATGGGCGGGGGCCCTCGCGTGGCACAGAGGAAACCAGGCTTGCACTGATCACAGGTAGGTGACATTCATCCAGTGCAACTATGTGATAAAAGCCTCCCCCCTCCCTCCCCCCCTTCCCCCCTCCCCCCCTTCCTCCCTCCCTCCCTCCCTCCCTCCCTCCCTCCCTCCCTCCCTCCCTCCCTCCCTCCCTCCCTCCCTCCCTCCCTCCCTCCCTCCCTCCCTCCCTCCCTCCCTCCCTCCCTCCCTCCCTCCCTCCCCCCCTTCCACTTAAAGCCGCCTCAGAAGTCTCCTCACTTTGTCATTCCCACCAAGACCGCCTTTCTACGAAAATGTCACCGATTGCTTCGGGGTGGTAGTGGAGACAACAGATGAGGCTTGTCACGGGAAATAGATATCCGCTTGTCAGTGGATTGTTCCTCAATGCAGTTACAGTATGTTTGGTCTGACAGGCTCTGCTCGGACGGAGCCGAGTTGTGTGGATCCAAAATGTCCGCCCTGGCAGAGTTGCTGGAAGCTGAGTGAACCTATGGTCTTCTTTCTGTGGCTCTTCCAGCACACGCTGGGAGGAGTCCACCAACACATGCAGACCACCCCCTCCCTCCCAGTACATAGTCGGCTCTGCTGTATTATACAATAATTATATTGCGGCTTAGGACGTTCTGCGAGTGGTGCGTGCACCCCAGACACTGAGGAGTACGACAACCGGATGAACATCTGTCTCACTCACAGCAGAGTGGGATAAACCCCAGCGATCAGTGAGTGGAAATGTTGGAAGAGGCAGGCACATCATAGCATGATATGAGTGGCATGGTCTGTCACTGCCTATCTCTGTTAGAGGGACAAAATCAGAACTCAATCAATGGGGTTGCTTTTAACCACACAAATAGCGGTAGCAAAAATATCAATATAAATTATGTTTTATAAATGTTATAAATGTTTACATTTACTCAATAGTAAATAACACACATTAGTCACTATCCTTAACAATATCTCTTTTGTCTTAATTTAACGTGGGTTCTACCAAGCAACTTTTCACCACTTGAAAACACTTTCGTTCTCCTTTCCCAATCACCCATTCAGAAAACAGCAAATCCCACATCTACCACTATGAACTCTTCACAATAAAAATACTTTCCAAAATTATAACCTCTACAACATTGTTTGTATTTTAACTATTAAACATGTATAACAACCATGGTTATAACTATACAATAAAATGACCAGGGTCAAAATACTACAACACGCTTGTAGTTCTCTCTTGAGAGTGAACACTATTCTGTTCCTTTAAAGTTTTCCTTGACTGTACTTTACCAGCGTAGGGTCTAATAAATAAGAGGCTTTCTGTTGTGACATGTGAGAGGAACCGAAATTCAGTTAACCTCGCTTAAGGAAAAAACTTGTTAAAGGATCGACCTCCCCTTCCTGCCAGGGCTTTCTGTTTCTCTGTTCTGAGATCTGGTGTTGATAAGAGAGCAGCCTGCTTGTTACTGAACAGGAAGGAGAGGGCCTGGCTTCGGAACCCCTGCCTACACAAACACATGTCCACCTCTATCACACCAACCACTGAAAGAGGAAGGGAGAGGAAGGGGGAGCTGGGCGGAAGGGATGGAGTGGAGAAGGTAGAGAAAAAGTAAAAAAAGTAACTGCTGTTTTTGCCACAAGCACATTTCGCAGTATAACAAACTCATGCTCAGTTCAGCTCTGCCTTATGACAGCGGTTTTTTCTTTAGATGCTCCGGGAAATACAAACCAGAAGCTCAATTAACAAACGTCTGGCTCTCCACAACAATCTACTTAGACACACCTTGTTGGTGCGATTGACTGCTTTATCAAGAGGAAGTACTTAGTTGTTCAAGTGTGAGTTGCATCATCTGAATCACCTTTGGCTGCGATGAACAAGCTGTTGTACAGATAAGCTTGATGGTTCTCTTGGAGGATGTCTAATAGCTGCCACGAGCTTCGACACTCAACCCTGGGAAGGATTCAGCACAGTCCCTCTGAGGTAGAGATTGGTTGTCAATTTTAGAGACGCGTGCGTTGTGTTTGTGCGGTACTGCTGATGCACAACGGCCCTTAATTACCCCTGATCACTCGAGATTATCTACTGCGGCAATCAAAAGAAAATGTCTTACCTGTTCTAAACAGTATGCTGAGTTAAGATAAGCAGGAGTGGATGCCAGCGTACATGCACACACAGATGACAGGCGATGATAGATCCTTGCCTCTTCGTTAGTGTATTTATCATGTCAAACTCTTTCTTTATCAACACCGCCCAGAGCGAAAGCTTTACTTTTACGACGTCCCTCCCAGCACCCCAGCTCGCATGCATTTGGCATGTGAGTAACTATGGGGATCTCAGGCATATCTTCACAGGGTCAGCCTTCAGTAGAGAAACAGCTGAACGGTATATAGTCAGGTCCCCCTGAGAACGTGGACAGATAACGTGCCAGGGTGACAGGTGAATTATTAGCCCATTAGTCAGTGAAGAGGGGGAGAACCTGGCCTTCCTCAGTGAAGCACCTCCATGCTCTATTTAAGATATCCCTCCTAACTGCCACAGAGGAATCTTGTAAGTGTCTCTCCCAGAGCAGGCAGGATAGGAGCGGAGGTCAGGACAGACAGACAGACAGACAGGCAGACAGACAGACAGACAGACAGACAGACAGGCAGGCAGGCAGGCAGGCAGGCAGGCAGGCAGGCTGGCAGGCTGGGCAGGCATACAAGAAGACTGAAAGATAGGCACTCAAGTAGATCATCAAGTCTAGAGACAGACAGACAGATGGACAGGCAGACAGGCAGGCAGACAGACAGGTAGACAGGCAGACAGGCAGACAGGCAGGCAGACAGGCTGTCCTCCAGCTGAACAGCAGAACACAGAGGCAGGACTCTGTGTCCTGGACTATAAATAGAGTGAGTGGCATCATCCCCGGATGACAGGGACTAGCTTGCTGACCGCCAGCAGGGATCCACGGGTGGGTCAACAAGTCTCTGTCAACAGATAGAGTCAAGTGCCTTTTACATAGATGTACTTGACCATCATAGATGATGGAAACATTGGTTCCTGTGGAACATGGCTTGTGTCCTAATCACCAACACACACAATATTATCTACAGTTGATGTTTGATGGTAGAACCAACTAATACCAAAAGGATGCTCTGTAACAACCCTTGACTTCAAATTGAACTTCTGCTTCTCTTAATACTCCAATCCTCGTTCGTACTGTGAACTGATGCCACAAATTGTACATATCTGTGTGAATGTATCTGTCTTATTCAGCAAATAAGAACCAAGAACAATGAGGATTAAGCAAACCAACATATTAACACCCCTCTCTTTGATATGATAGGAAAGCATGATACCTCTTTGAGACCAGGCTTTGGTCCAGTCTCCAGTTCTCCTATCCATGATGAATGGGCCCTATTACTAATACGCTGCGCTTCACAAGCCAACAAACAAATCAACGAGTCTCCATAATGTGTTTTAAGTACGGTTGGCACATGAGCACACTTGGCTGTTTCAATTGCACAGTTTTTTTCGATGGCGTGCGACATTGTCAAACATGGCTTCCCTTGTCCTCTCTCTCCCTAATCCGGTTTTAGTACGATGTTTCCTTTCGTCAATTTATACAGCTACATCTTGCTTGGCCAGGGCCTTTACTTAAGGATATTGCAAACGTTGGGACAACCTTGGCTCCCCTCTCCCCTGTGCTGCTGTGTTGCTGCTGGCTCAATTGGTCCTGTTGTAAGGCTCTCTATAAAGCAAATGAGGTCATGACTGACAGCCGTGGCCTTGGGTTCCTGAATTAGCCATCAGATGATCAGTCCTTGGTGCTCAAGTGTTCTAGGTTGTAGATGTATTTAGCCCTACAAATTAACCCCACCCCCACCCACCCCCACACAAACCCATGGCTGATTGACACGGGCCATTGATGGATATGGGCCCCACACTGTGTATCACAGGGAGGACAGGAGAAAAAAGTCTCGCTCCAAACCTGATTGCCGACTTGAGCGTGAAAAAGTTGACGGTTTGAAGTTGTACAGGATAGGAGACACTCAGCATCAGCTCGCTTTCTGAGTGTTGCTGCTTCTGAACCATGAAAATCTGCCTCTTTTACCCACTGAGGATGATGATGAGCAGCCTCATCCTGATGATCAAGTGATCGCTGCTGTAAACACAGCTGCTTTAAGAGCCTCCCTCCTCATAAAACCGATGGGGATGATGTCAGCGACCGTAGCCGACAGCGGGACGCAGTGAGAGAGTCTTTGGGGAGGCGAGGGTCTTGGCTCAGACAGGGGAAGAGAGGTGAGGTGGCTGGGAGGAAGGATGGTGCCCATGAAACATTCATGCACCTGGGGGATCTCAGCTCACCTCAGAACCGACAAGGAGAACAAAGGGTGTTCATGTCACGATGAAACCTTGCGCAACCTAAATGAGCCTTTTACAATTCCAAATGTATCAAAACCATATATTTTTTAAAATCCTCATCTGGATGTGTTGATGTTACTGGAATGTGATCCATTGTAAACACTGACTGTGGTGAGCGATATAAGGTTGTTTTATAAGACGAATAACCTCCGAAGCAATAGGACTCTGCTCCAATATCGCTGGTCATAGTAGCCGCCCTCTGCGCTCGCCCGCACACCAGAATGTGAGCTATTCCCAGCGCTGTGCCCTCTTGGGGACGGACTGTTGACACAACAGTGCACCAAATGCGGACAACCCCACTTGCTCTGCTTGAACAGTTGCCCCCTCTAAAACTGACCCCGCTCTCTCACTGCAAGACACACACACAAAAAAAAGGGAGAATGTGCTTACCCGTCGAACAAGACTGACAGGGGAGGGAGGAGAGGAGAGAACATGATAAGAGGAGGGAGGGCGAAGCAGAAGCAATATTTAGACAGCTGCACGTGTAGTGGAACGGATCCTTTTTCTTTTTTAATGGCGGGGTATATAAGCCGTGGGGGGAGGGGTGAATTTGGGATTCCCTCAGTGAGGTCTACAATAGCCCAAAGACGAAGCACCCACTGTGGCGTTGATGTCATCACACCCTCCTGACAATGGCTCATAAACCAAGTGTGAAAGCTCCGGTGGTCTTAAATCAGATGCCTCGGTGTACTGAAGAGACCGAATAGGAAACCTGCTCTTCGCTGCTTCATAGATCATCTGGTAAATATAGTGTGGCCGGCTCACGCGTCTCAGCGTGTGTGTGTGTGTGTGTGTGTGTGTCTAGCTTCCAGTGAGGCTGGGAGTGAGTTGCTGCAGAGGGCTGTCCTCAGCGCTACACTGCAGGATCCTGGTACAGGCTGGTGGTCGGGGTCAGCTGCTCGTATGCGTTACGGTCCTGTACTAGACTGGCATTGTGCCCTGACCATGAGGTGGTAAATGGCAGCCGACTGCTCTTATTCAGTGAGAGTGGAAGAGACACATACACACAGGCCTTTCTTTGCCTTCAGTGTATTCTGCACTCCACAAAAGATCGACTCAGTCCATGTCAACATCTGCGGGAGGCTTCTCAGATCCATTTATCTGATAGACAGCCATTGATTATTATGAAGTTCGATTTGTTTTCAATTATTATTAGGCGTTAGTGACAATTTAGGGTTGTTGGTACAGCTTTGGAGAGGATAGGTGTCAGGAAAAATATACATTTAAGTCCGAACACTGAATGGAGAGGGTAATAGGGTTGTGTTCAGTCAAATTGTATGAACACATACTATATATATATATTTGACTTTTTAATTTGACTTTGGCATGATTGTGTCTAGTTGGTCCGCTGCTGCCTTGGAGCTCACACTCCAATTCTCCAGGTCTTTCTCCAGTTCAAGGTAGGTAACTTACCCTGGAGAGCGGATTCCTCTATCTTTACCATTGTCAATCAATCATTTACATTCATACGTATCATTTACAATTATTTGGTTCCTAGTCTTGTTTTTGCACGTCCTATGATATCGGGTGATCGGTGACATTAAAGCGCTTCAGCATGGTGGCATACACTTCCCTGTCACACAATACAGGCACCTCAGACTCGCAATAGCCACTAATTGCGACTGGATATTAAAACAAGGTCTCCTAAGACGCTGACCTTTCGGATGCCAATCATAACAAATGCGTGTTACCGGTATCCAATGAAAGCCGTCCCTACAGCTGGAACTCAGATTCATTATTCAGTGTCGGCCAGTTTAGCTTGTTTCGTCAGCCGCCAAGTTGAACGGCATCTATAATGGCATCTCAGAGAGATTAGTCCTGATGTAAGACTATCAAATCAGCCATGGTTTGAGTCCAGCCAGACCTCTTCCTCTAATCACTGCCAGAGAGAGAGACAGAGAGAGAGAGAGAGAGACAGAGACAGAGACAGAGAGAGAGAGACAGAGAGACAGAGAGAGAGACAGAGAGAGAGAGTGACACAGAGAGAAAGAGACAGAGAGAGACAGAGAGAGAGGGAGAGAGAGAGACAGACAGACAGACATACAGACAGAGACAGAGACAGACAGAGAGAGACAGAGAGAGAGAGAGAGAGAGACAGACAGACAGACAGACATACAGACAGAGACAGACAGAGAGAGACAGAGAGAGAGAGAGAGAGAGAGAGACAGAGAGACACAGAAAGAGAGAGAGAGACAGAGAGAGAGACACAGAAAGAGAGAGAGAGACAGAGAGATAGAGACAGAAAGAGAGAGAGAGACAGAGAGACAGAGGGACAGAAAGAGAGAGAGACACACAGAGAGAGACAGAGAGAGAGACACAGAGATAGAGACAAAGAGATAGAGTGACAGAGAGAGAGAGACAGAGACAGAGACAGAGAGAGAGAGCCTTCCACACTCAGTGGGTCTCACATGATTAGATGGCACACATAGCAACTCATGTTCAGTCTAGATGGATATGAAAAATGGTTCGTTCACACATTTAAAACCAATTACATCTGCAACAGAGTTCAAAGTGTTTCAAATATAAAGGGGACTTTTTAAAGGTAAAATGCAAAGTAGCATGTGTTTACATTATTGCTGTTGACGGGTGATTGCTGATTTTCGTTTGTAACTCAAATAAGAAAGGGTGGTTATGTTGGTAAGAGTCACCTGGCTAAAATGTAGCCGTTAGAGTCAAATGATATAGAGGTAAATGTTGAGGTGTTACGACCAGATGACACCGACGATTCTGTATATACACACGATTCTATACACACTCTGCAGCCTTGCATACATCATATATTCAAAAGGCCTGAGCAACACAAAGGTAGGAGATTTTAGTTGCATCTGCATTATGCTAACGAGGCCAGTAAGCCAATGAAATGCTTGAAGAACATAGACTGCTGAGGGGCGCAAAAACAAGAACAGCACAAATTAACAATGTAGACCTACGCTTTATATTACATTTAGATTGATTCATTTAGCAGGTCCAGCAAATCATTTCTAAGTACTGTTGTACTCCTGGAATAGGTGCGTCTTGAGCCTTTTCTTGAAGGTGGGGAGACGGTCAGTGTCTCTGATGGAGGTGGGGAGTTGATTCCACCATTGGGGGGGCCAGACTGGTGCAGAGACAGGGGACCTGGTGATCTTGAGCAGTGGGACCATCAGACGGTTGTCAGAGGAAGACCGTAGGTGGCAGGTGGGGGGTGTAACGCTGGAGGAGAGACTTAATGCAGTCAGGTGCAGTCCTGTTTACTGCTGGGAAGGTCAGTACCAGGGTCTTGAATCTGATATGGCTTTAGAACATACGTAAAAGAGCAACCATGACTATTGCAATTAAATGCAAACATGTGTTTGTTGTTTTGTCTTCCCTTGCCAGTAGTTATCATCGTGAGCCTTGAGAAAACACAGAAACAGTCTGGCCTGTGTGTTTCTCTGTCACATGTGCAGATGAAGGCGTGCCCCTGTTGTTCCTGGGGCTTAATAAACACAGCACAGGTTTTAGTTCATGACAACATCAGGGCCACAATGGCCCCACTGAGAGAAACTTGACACACATAACTCCAGACATCATTAAAATATATATGTATATATGTTAAAGGGATGGTTCACCCCTAAATCTTTCTAACAAAATGTCCTATTACCTGTCGTGCTTATTTATTCGTCTGGATCGTCTTGGGAGTTGACGAGTTCTGGAGACGTCGGCTGTAGAGAACTCTGCACTCGCTCAAAGGTTAGGAAATGAGCTTTGGCTCGTCACATGCTGAAATAGATTAAATGGATAAATGCCACTACAGGTTCCCTTGACTTTGGGGTGGACTGTCCCTATAAGATGCCTGACGTGTTTATGAATGATTTGATCAGATGATTGGTGTACTCAGGGAGTCAGGATCGAGGTGCACACTTATTTTCTGTTGATTGATACATCTGTGGGTGTAAATCTGTGCTTGGACATGTGACTTGGTTTCAACCTAAAATGATACAAAAGCAAGTCCATATTTCTGTCTTCCAGCTCAACGTTTCATATTTCGCTCTCCGCACTCACAAACAGGAAAATAACTGCCTGGATTCCCTTTATAGAAGGATTACTTGATCTAAACGGTACCAATCTCTGTACACCAACACAGTGATAAAACCCTCTATTTGCATATAGATCACTATAGATCACATTGTTAGTGTTTTGATCTCCCTCCTCCATCAACAAATGAATAGACTTTGAGGGAAAACATAAAAATGTGATCAATGGACCATGAGAAGGTGTGTTAAATCAAGTTAAACCGTTGGAACATGCTGACTTGTTTCTGAACTCGTTAATCTAATTTATTTGGAGTGTCATAGTGGTGACACTGTTTTAATGAGTCCTTTGATCTGAACCTCTGAAGACTAAAGAATGATTACGTTTGTCCGGTTGCCTTTTGATTGTCACTGTTTGAAGAGTGTTTGTGCTTTTACATTTGAGCTTTGAGTTGCAGTAGTTTGGAGAATAGTGTACCTTAAAATAAGGACATTCATTTACAACCAAATGCTTTGATACATTTATAAAACAATGCCAACAATATTCCTCTTGGAATATTATCATGTGTACATCAAAGGTATGAATGTTTTTGTATGTTTAGCTGCCTTCACAAATAATTACATGGTGTTAATACATAATCACAAAAATCTATTGTTGAAATTGTATGCTAGAATTCGGAGTCAGTGTTGGGTTTGTAGGTTTGTATGCAATCTAATGTGAAGTTTATGTAGGTCAAATAGAAGAGCCAGTTTTCTTTAATTTTGTAATCCCCATTTGTTCTGCTTTTCTGCATCAGAAATACAGTTCTAGGGTCTTTGAGGCCACCCCGCCCTGGGGCTGAAGCCAGGTTGTTTCTACTGTTCCGTCTCGCGTGCTCGCAGAACTTGCCTAGCTTCTTTCCTGCTCGAGTGCTAGTACAGTACCTTCCTCTTCCTTGAGTCTTGTTTGAATGAAGTTTTCAACTGCCATGCACTTCATGGTAGAACAAAGACTGACCCCCTCTCATGTAGCCATGTTCATGAACCCTGGGGTTCGGCAGGAGAGCCTCTCTCCCCTCCTGTGCTGAAACAAACCAGGTCATGTTTATAGTAACACGGGGAAAAGAGGTCAGACGAATACACTCAGTTAACCTTGCAAGAGCCTTGTGATACACAGGAAAG
The DNA here is from genome assembly GCA_030340665.1 of Neosalanx taihuensis. Classification (NCBI taxonomy): domain Eukaryota; kingdom Metazoa; phylum Chordata; class Actinopteri; order Osmeriformes; family Salangidae; genus Neosalanx; species Neosalanx taihuensis. Next base: position 2,720,719 of record CM059303.1, read on the forward strand.
GAAGTAGTTCATTCAAGTTCTACTAACGCAGGGCGAATGGTTAACGTTGTCTGTATGAGTGCTGTATACACCAACTGCTTCTACAAATAGCTGTGCTAAACAATGATGACAATTATGATTGACATGGAACACATGGTCCTTTTTTTTTGCTCAAATCAATGAAAAAAGCAAAGACATGAACTCACATTCTAGCGTAGATTTCTGGTTGCTATGCTACCCTAGGCTCAACCAGACAACAGGCATGACATCAAACAGGCCTGTCCACTGCGGGGGGGGGGGGGGGGCTTTTCTAGAAAGGTCTTTCCACTTCCAGATCAATGCTCCCACTAAAGGACACAGCGCTCACAGGAACAGAGAGCCTGTCAGAAATATGGCCGCCTGAAGTCAAGCAGACCAGACGCGTAAACGTGTAGGAAATGTACACCGGCGTCTAGCGTTCATTAAATCATGTGTCCTCTGTCAGGCTACATGCCTTTTCATAACCCTGCAGTCAGGCTGTATCTGCCTGTCTGTCTGCCTGCAGACATGAGGGAACATGTGTGTGTGTGTGTGTGTGTGTGGGTTCTGTGTCTATATATGCAGACAAACATTTCCTCTTTGATTTGTCTTCCCAGAGCTGGGATCACGTCTATTCTTGAGAAGACTACACCTTTTAATTAGTTTATTTTTATGATGTTGGAGGAACACGTTTTTTTGGTGTTGTTTTTTTTTGATTGGGGTATCAGGGGGAGAAAAGGAGGCAGAAAGGAGGCCGTTGCACGCTCTGAAAACAGACCCTCTCCATCTGTCTGCGTGATTGTGTGAGGCACAGGGAGTCGTGTGGTGGTTTAGCTGGAGGGGGTGAAGGGAGTGAAGATGGTGGTGGTGGGGGGGGGGGGGGGGCAGGCATGAGGGGTGGGGGTGGGGGGTTCTGTAAATAGCCCACCCTGCATTAAGAGCTGGAATGCAGGGGGAGAGCTGTGCTGTGTAGTGGCTTTGACCTCACCAGCATGGACATGCTGCTCACATTTCCCAAACCACCGAAAACCAAGGAAGTTCAGCTCCTGTTTCTCCTCTCTGTCGTGATCTGATCTGGCTGGAAAGGCTCTGCCACACTTACCACCTCACTGCCAAGGCACAGTCCAAATAAGACAACTCTATCAAAGCACCAACTCCACTGTCTCTGCGTCTGTCCTTTACAGATACACTTACTGTACCATCTGAGATCAGTTTGGGGATTGGAAGTACAGCTGTAATGAACAGTTGGAAATCTGTTTCGAAAAGGAGATTTAAACAGAAATCAGTTTCAGAGACTATAGTTAGTTGCCCAGCATGTGTACGTGTACAGGGCATTATGTGTGTGTGTTTGTGTGTGTGCTGGAAGTAGGTCATTGATTTGGAACTTGGACAGTGATTATGTGCTGGCCTAGAAATGCTCTAAAATCGGCGATCCCCCATACCAAAGCTGCTTTTTATAAGTGGCAGTTATTTCAAGGTCAGGACAGCAAGTCAACTGATCAAAATCCAACGCACTCGCTGCTAACGCCATCAATTATGGACACAACAAGCCGACCATTTGTTTTGTTTACAATTTTTACTACCACCAAAATTATACTCATATTTGTATCATATTCTATTCGTAATCCAACCTCTCACACATATTTGGCATATTTTACGATATTTTTTACACATATTAGAATCCGTCTTCCTCTCCTCCTTGACGACGCTTTCATGTTCTCATTGAGAATCCGTTTGAACCCATGATGCAAATATTCCTGGCCTTTAAATAAGCAGAGACATGATCTAATCCTCCTCTGACACGGGGTCTCAGCCAGTCATATACTCTGGGAACGCATGTAAAAGGCAGTTAACATCATCACTGTGCCAGGGTAAGTCCTCCACTCAAGGCTGGAATGAACTGTCAGCTTGCATCCTGACTCTAACTCTCTCCTCGTGATGGGTTGAGGCTGGTGCTGTAGTCTCTACTCGCTGGATTTGTCTGCTTCCCCTTGAGGGAATTGACTGAATATTCCCCTTATTTACTGAATTTTCCAGCTGGACCTCTGGGCTGGTGTTCAGATTGGTTGGATCGGGCTAGAGGGCCACGTCTGCACTTCCTGTTGTGTCTGAGTGTTTTGGAAGTAAACACAGGAACATGCTGGTGTCTGTGGAACACACGCAGGTTCTGTCTCCCTGGTCTGCAGTCTTCCAGACCTCTGTGGCTCACGGACGTACTGATTTTAACAGACGCTAAGCAGGCTAGGGAATACCTCCCATAACAATATCGCACAAATTGAGAGCATAATAGGATGAGTCTGTTTGCATGTATCATCAGTGGTTTGCATGAGAGAAATACCTAAATGAATACCGAGCATGTTGCAAAGTGCCTTTCTCTACAGCAGGCCTCACATGAGAGCGTCTGGTTTTCCCCTAGCCCCTGTGCAAACGCTCCACCGCTGCGTTTGCATTTGTTCGGGCACAGGAGCAGCAGCCACACACAGACACAGAACAGAATCCGATCAAACATGACATCACCCCGCAACAGCTGCAGGCTGCGGTAGAGAGAGAGAGAGACAGAGAAAGAGGGAGGAGGGGGTGAGAATGGGAGGGAGGGCTAGAAAGAGAGAGAGAGATACCGAGGACAGGGGAGGGAGAACAATTGACCAGAAGCGACACGAAAAGAGAGGTGACCTGATTGCTCAGCTGGCCAAGAGCTGGGGAAGGAAACAGCATCAGAGAAGCCTGGTCCCCCCCCCTCCCTCTCCCCCCTCCCCGTCTGGCCTGGGTAGCTGGCTCTGTCAGTGGGCTCCTCCTCCAGTGGGTTCTCCCCCCCTCCTACTATATCTTCCCCCCCTCTCCCAACCACCCAGCCTATTCCCCACCCCCACCCCTCCCCTCACCGCACTGCTGCCTGTCATGGCTCACTACATCGGAACAAAATGATCATCTTGCACCTTCTCGTGAACATGGGTCATCATCACACCCATGCAGGAACTGGGCCCCTTCTGTTAGACAGGGGCTACAGAGATCTTAAGAGGGGGGGGGGGGGTGTGGAGGATTGGAGGACTACTGTTGTTTTTGTCATTTAGGATTTTCAGTCTTTCGAGGTTTCATGTTTAGTCATTGCTTTCGTATTAGTTTGGCTTCACAGCTTCAAGAAATCGCAGGACCTGCGAGCAGCCATCCAAGCATATTTTGTTAACATGTTGGGTACCTCTTTCGCAGTTCCAGTGGCTGTGAATGTAATTAATTCTAATCGCAATCATCGTAATAGCTTTTTAGATCAAATACCCAGGAGGTGTCCTAATAAAATAATCAATTTCTTGCAAAAACAAACACTCTAATACTCCCTATGTTCCCCCCCCCCCCCCCCCCCCGGTATCTCTCTTGGATTGGGCTTTGGCCTGGAGAGAAAAGAATGGTTGGAAAAAGAGGAAAACAGAAGGACCAGTGCTCCATTTGCATACCTTTTTAGTATGTGGCTGAGAGAGCCTTTATTAAAACTTTCCCTGTGGGGGTGGCCCCACTGTGTGTATACGTGTGTGTGTGTGTGTGTGTGTGTGGGGAGGGGGGTCACGGAGGACATGTGGCACCATCTGAGCTGGGAGACAAACAATGTTTCTACTCCATGGTCAGGGTGACTGCGAAGATGCTGTTAGCGACAGACCCCCGCCCCCGCCCCCGCCCGCCAATCTCCTTTCAGGGCAAGCAGGGGGCCAAGTTACTGAACAAGCAGGACTGTGGGGGAAATGGGAGTCCCAAGACGGCATCCTTAAGGACAGTAATCTTAAAGCCGACTAAATCTCCAGCTACTTCAATTGTACCCTCATTAGAACACACTTAATAATCAGTGATGTGTGTAGAACACACTGGTGCGTTGTCGAGTGCACTGTCACAGGGACTGAACCAGGGGCTAGCCCAACAAGCTGTCGAGTATCTGTTCAGCCAGGCTAGGAAACTCGGGGGTTACTTAGGTATCTTCCATAATGAATGGAGTGGAGGGAGTCCACAGCTCCCCCCCCCCCCCCACCCTTCTCTTTTCCTGGCAAGAAGGTTGAGGCGTTAGCACGCGTGTTAGCCTGTTAGCTTGTCTAATGAGCCATTCACAAATAAATTCCACAACAACACAGCACTCACTGAATCAGTGGTTCGCTACAATCAATTATCATACAGCAATCTAGACCCCCCCCCCCACCCCAGCTATAATTTGCAGTGGCCAGGCATTTTATTCCCACTCAAAGTGTTTGTTAGAAATGTTATCAAATTATTTTGACAGTTAGAAAAAGCTTCAATTTATTGTGCTTCTGAGGAAGAAAAAAACTCCTTGCTTTTTGATTCTCCACATTCACTCTAAGCAGAAGAGGCTGTGGAAGACAGGGGGGTTGCGGGGGGGGGGGGGGGGGGGGGGTTGAAGAAATATCACAGATGTTGTTTTTCTGGGTTCTGGGTCTGCTTCCTCTTTACAGGTTTCCTGCCCAATCTGCTTTACTGAGGTCTTTCTTTCTAACATGACAAATGACTCTTGCTAACCTAATTTCATCGGTGGTGTTTGAGGCCTCACGGTGGTCAGAAGCCTTCCCTCAGACGTTGAGCAGACTTCCTCATGCTGCCCTCTGTCTGACAACCTTACGATCTGCATATCCACGACCTCTTCTGGCTTCTGCTAAATTAGGTTTCAACAAAATCAACACCAAGCGATTTGTTTTGCATTCATTTCTCCCCAGTCTTCAGAGTGATCATGTTCATTCCACAGGGTCGGTTGTCACGAGTTTGGCCGGAATGGAAACTACAGGACTCGGGTTTCAAACCTGTGATACCACCCAGCGACGGCTGGTGTTTGGTGGGGACAGGGGTCACAGTAGTGGGGCATGCCAGACGAGGACCTCTGTCCTCACACCGTCACTCACTCCAGCCCTCCGAACCCCCACCTCGATCTGGCTGAAGACATCGGGGGGGGGGGGTGTAGGGGGTGGGGGTGGGGGGGTGGGGAGGACTATTGTAACCTTATCAAGAGTCCAAACGCAGGCTCTCAGCGATGTGCTTGGCTGATAAAGGCCAGGAAGTGGCGGAGTGTCTTTGATTATTTCGGCATTTTCTATTTCCCGAGGGTCATTGGCTGTCCTGATCTTAGCCCGAGAATATGGCGCACGAGAAGGTAGCTTTGATTGGTTCCTGATGTGTAGACGGCAGCTCTCGTCCCTTGGGTTCACACCAATTTATCCTGGGGATATTAAATGACCTAATGGCTGTATTATTTAGACAGCATTAACCCATCCCAATCTCTATCTGCCTGTTGAAGCGTTGAGCCGCTAAGCATCCGGGGGTGTCTGGATGTGAGTCGATCACCCCCAGTATTTAGCTTGGTTCGGTCCACCATCGTTTACGGTCAAAAGACCTGCAAATACCTTTCCAACAGCCAAGATCCAAGATTTTTGATTTCATCTTCCATTGTTGTGAAGATAACTGTAAGCAGGAGTGGTAAAAATTGATTTTCAATCTCTGGGATTGCGATCTGTGTGTGAGACAGAGGCTGAGATGTAGGCCTGTAAAACTGGCTTGTATTAGCTTGGGCCTCTCTCTGTCTCTGCTCTCTCTCTCACTTCCCCCAACAGGAACTGGCTAATTTCCTGAACTTGATATACCATTTGGTCCACACAGAGGGGAAACATCTGAGTGAAGATCTCAGAGAATTCTTTTCAGTTTAAGGGGCTTAATGAGTGTTCCAAACTTTGGGTCAATGCATTTTAACGTTTTACATGTGTCACGTTTTTCTCTTTTGGTGTTTTGAAGCCCCCTAAAAAGGAAAAGCACACACTCAGGAAATGAACATTTCACAGATAGAAGAAGAATGTGTTTGTTGTTTTTCCAACACTCACATTCAATCTTCATCTTCATACGTGTATTCATACACGTAACAACCATCCTATTGACCCCGTCACTCTTGGGGAGGTAAAGCCTTGTCACAGATCGATCCCGGCACATGAGCAGGGAAGCGGTATCTGCTTTCTGTAGGGCCAATATGTCAGGGGTGGCAGCATATCCTGAGCTTTTAGCTGAAGGTCATTGCACAGCTCGACATGATGATTGTGGTTCGAACCCCCCCCCCCCTTCCCTCCCCTTCCCCCATGCATCTGTCGGTCTGACCTCTGCCCCTACCCCCCCCCTCACCCCCCCCCCCCCCACCACCTCTCCTGGCAGTCCTACAGGATGACGTTGCGTCCGAACATCCCTCATTGGTTCTCCTGGACTCACTCTGCCGGCGACACGCCATCGAAAACCTGGAAGTCTGAGCTTAAGTTGTCCTTCTGGTCTGGAGTGATGTGTGTGTGTGTGTGATCTCGTGGCCTGTGTGTGTGTGTGTGTGTGTGTGTGTGTGTGTGTGTGTGTGTGTGGACGTGGTTGTTTTTTGTGAAGCCGGGGGTCATAAGAACAGAAAAACATCCAGACAAAGCACTCGCCTGCATCTGATGCACAAGTCAAGCATTAAACTTGCGTGGAGTATTACTTCAGCTTATTGATCTGAAGCCTCTTCTGGAGAGAGGGCAGTGTGCAAAATCAATGCTTTATTTTCTACTAGGCTACCGTTATTCACGCTTGTTTTTGTCGATGTGTAAGAAAGAGAAAAAAAACTAAAACCCCTGCAATCAGTGCAGTACCCTGCATTATTTTAGGCACCACACTGCAAACGAGATCAGATCATATTGTTTGCTTATGTCTGTGTACATGATGTGTACACATGTGTACAACATTAACATGTTCCATGTTGTACAGTGGCGGATGGGTGATGATATCACTTTCATTGCCAAGTCAAGTTTCAAAGGAGACCTCCATGTCTCTATCTGCCACACAGAGAATCTTCTGGGTACTATGCCTGTGTGTGTGTGTGTTTGATCTGGTTATGTCCCTGAGTAGAGAAGGAGAGAAAGAAAGAGAGGAGGTGGGGACCAGTGAGCAGCAACATAGCCGCTGACAGGCTGCCTGTATGTGCAGGTTTGTAACACTAACGAGGGCCATTGTGCCCGTGGTGAAGGTTAACTTTCTGATTCTGAGAGGCAGGAAGTGTTAGCCTGCCCTCCCATGCACTTTTCCTATCCACAGCCTCTGCCAAGTCTCAACAGAACAATTCAGACCTTGTGACCGAGAGGGAGGGGGAAGAGGGAGGGGGAAGGAGAGAGGCAGAGGAAGGGAGGGGAGGGGAGGGGGGGGGGAGAGACAGACAGACTGACAGAGGGAGAGCAGTCCAGTCCTGCAGGGTAATGTCAGATTATAACTGTTATGCAAGTGTTCCCCTTTTTGGTTGTTATTCTCATCCAGTGTTTTTGATTCAGATTGGCTAGGAAGTGACATGTTAATGTGGAGCAGAGTCCCTTTCTCTACAGAAGCAGAATCTTTGAAAGCTAACCCAGATGCTGTATATTGTGTGCAGGGGTTTTGAAATGCCAGAAGCTGACAGAAGTGATCTTCAGGTTGGAGATTGTGCCGCTCCCTCTTGAGAGAAATATCTTTGATTCCCATTCAAGGACACATAGACACACACGTTCATGTACACAGATCTATTGCAGCTCCTTGACTTGATGGCCAATCAGAGATTACATCTTTGTTAAATCATCCAGGAAATTGTTTGCGGGGCGCTGATAACACAGGTGTTCATATGATAATAACGTCTGGAGGCTGGTTAGAAAGGAAACAATAAAGTTATTTAAGTGATACAAGATCAAGTTGGGATCCATCTTAGTGCTTCCCTACTCCTGTGTCAGATTGTTTTCTGCCAGCTCAGTCTTTATGCTTAGATATCTTAGAGATGTTATTATCTTTCCAAATCCACTCCTTCCTCCCATCCTCTCCGCATAGTGAACACACTTCGCTCCCTGACTTTCTTATTTCATCTGAGGAGCAGTTGAAGTGTCAGACAGGAGCTTAAACAAAGATGTCCGCCCACAAAGGTGCCATAGCTCTTGTGATGTTGACACATCTCTCCCACAAAACGGAGGGCTGTGCACAGCAGGTGGGCTTGCGGAGCTAGCTGGCAGTGTTGGTAAATAATGAATAGGTCTCCCCTGGTGGTCTCCCTGGGTCCTGCAGTTCAGACCTCTTTCTCCGATTCTTTTCTTCATTACTGTGTGCTGTGTGCAAGAGGGGGCTGGAGGTGCGGCATTAATCAAAATTCTCCCTCAGTCATATTTGCTGCTGTGTTTTCTTTAACCTTTAGCTTGTTCGGGAAGTCCTCCTGTGTAGTAACCTCTAAAGGAGGCATCTGCTTGTGTGTGTGTGTGTGTGTGTGTGTGTGTGTGTGTGTGTGTGTGTGTGTGTGTGTGTGTGTGAGAGCAGGGAGCGTCTAAGAGCCATGTTGGATTTGGCCACATTCAGAAGTGTTTAATGCTATTACCAGACGGCTAATGGGCCTAATGTACGGCACTCTACGGAGTTAAGAGGCTGGCGCTTTACTTTACCTGTGGTTCTGAGAGTAGAGTAGGAAATAAGTAAATGCCTATGAAAAAAAATAAAAATAAAAAGGCATTATGGTATTATGCTGGTTTCATGTGTTTAGCTTGTTTGGTTGTGCTGTTAACTCTTGGGTGACACTTTCTCAGCAGCGGTTACTCCCTTTCTGATGTGAACAAGGGCGAGACAAGATGCCTGATAGAGACTCTGTGTATCATCAGTTCTGCAGACGGTCTCTCTATCAGAAACGGCTGTCTCATTAAAAATACATGGCGTGTATTGAGCTGAAGTACACCAATTAAGCCTGGCTTTCTATAAAAACTCCTAGTGCTCCGGATCAGCTCGAAGTGACTGCTCATGGGCCCAGATTAGATTTAATACCTTTTACCACAGTCCTCTGGGAGGTACGGCACTCACTTCAGAAATACTACATTCAGAAAAGAAAAAAAAATCACCATTACCTCTTTTTCATGACACGTTAATAGATGAGTTCCATTTCCACGGAGGTTACGTCAAAAATCAACCCTTTGTTAAAGACGCAAACCTGACTTCCCCCAAACCGCCGCCCGCTGTACACACTCACGCAAGCAACCATCAAGATTCGAAGGTTGTGTTTACGTTTATTTCTGTGACCTAACAATCTGCGTCCACACACTGTCACGGGGAGAACCTCGGCTTTGTTTGTTGTAGCAACATGCCGGCAGTGAAGTGGTTTAGTGGCGCTCTTGTTTTTTCTCTCTCTCACAAGTTTAGTGTTGTGTTGTCGGGGAAGTGCTTTGAGTTGGAGAGCACACAGTAAACTTGCTAGGCTAATCTCACTGCAGTCATTGAGTAACTAGACGTTATGAATGGCTTCAGTACCAGAGCAAAGAGTCAGTTCTGTTATTAGAATTCCACCGCAATACCAGTCACAGGACTTTAAACAAAGGTCTGGAACATTAATTTCAGTGGATCAGATCATTACAATGCAGCTGTTTGCTTTTGTATATCAGATCTCACTCACACAGCCTCCTGATAAACAGGTCAACAGGATGTTTACATTTGGCTGGAGGAGATCTGAAACAGAAATGGGAACCAAGTCGGCCTGTTTGTAAAAGTCAGTATTGATTTGGGCCTCTCAGCGGGGGTTAGGGAGCTGGGCTGGAGCCCGGGTTGGGTAGGAGAGGGACTGGACCTGTGTAGATATTCCTCCTTTCCTGGAACTGTGAAGATGAACCCTCCATACCTCTTCCTAGAGAAACCCATCTAAATGGAAAACACATTGTCTTCGTTATTCACCAAGCCAGGACTGAAGGCAGTTGCCATGGTTACTGCCATCCGAGGCTGAAGCCTGGTTGAAGGCCAGAGGAGCAGGAAGCATGGTGACTTCTTACGGGGGGGGGGGGGGGGGGGGGGTGAGGGGGGGGGGATTCCACTAGCAGCCTTTACACCGTCTAAACTGCTGCTGGCATTTTCACATAACGTAACCAAAAATAAATAAATAAACGATCTCTGAAAATAAAACTCTACAGATGCTTTGAAGCAAAGCTACCACTGGCATGGAGATGAATCACACACATGATGTCGTTGTAAATGATGTGTAGGATAACGCTCAAGCAAAGGAAATTAGAGTCAAAATGACAGTAAAAAAAAAAGAGAGAGCGTCATTTTTGTCTTTGCTTTTACCTTTTAAAGAGCTTGTGAGGAAACTTCCAGCGCTGGCAAATAAAAATGCAGATTGTCTCCCCAGCATGTCGTCCACCCCGGAGAATCAGCCCTGAATACTAAGCAGGAGCGAGCGCCACAGTGATAGCTGTTTATGTATTTCTGAGTGAAAAATGGCTCCACTTAATTTGTTTTCACACAGACCTAAATGTAGGTTAAATTTGCGTTAAATCTCAGAAAAAGCAAGCGGAGTACAGGTAAACGATTTATGCCCGCAGCAGCCGACGATCGCTAGCCAGGAGCACACTCTGAATCAGGGACAAGGTGCCTTTCGGAGGTTTGAAAGACACATAACTAATAATAGAGGAAGTGGTCATGAGGGACTGTTCTCATCTAGTGAATCATGTCAGATAGTAATTGGTTTACTTAATACAAAGCTCTGTGTTTGGGATCTGTAAGGGGGTAAACCAAATTACCACAGGGTCAGCCTTCCTGACCGCAGCAGTGCTGACCCCCCCCCCGCACCCCCTTCAGCTGAGGGAATGCCTGAGTAAATGGCTTAGCTGTTCGGGTCCCCAGAGGTGTTTTGTGCGTGAAGAGGGGTGTGTGTGTGTGTGTGTGTGTGTGTGTGTGTGTGCACTATGCCGTAGAGCAGTTGTGTGTTCGGCACCGTGTGTAGTTTTGCGAGGGTAATTGTCTTAACAGGACACGCGGTGTTTGATCGTGTTCGGAGGCTGTTTGTTTTCTACTGTGTAGATATTTAGTCCGGGCTTTGATACAGTTATAATTGCTGCAGGATACTGAGTGATGCACAGCTGTTATAAAGGACAGTCTATGGGGTAATTTCATGGGGGGGATCTCTCTATCTTACTCAGACACACAAACTGTTGAAGTGAATTGTCTGGATAATCCCCCCGTTTGTACGGTTGGTCTCTCATCAGTAGAGGCTCGTAGCAGACAGGTGGCAGACAGACAGAGCTCATGAGCACCTGAAGTATGAAGTACACAATGAAGTACACAATATCCATTTCTCCATAGATCAAAAAAGAGATAGGGCCCCATTTGAATTTAAATCCGCCCCAGGAATCATGTTCGCTCTGCCAAGGTTGATTCATGCAGAGTGTCTGGATTTTGAGCGAGGCTCTGGCTCGATATTAGAACATCATTTGTATGCTAAGAGGGTGGCGGCCATTGTTTGCATAGATGTTTGTATACGTGGTTAGGAGGCAAGAAGGGTCTTTCAGATGGCCAGTAATGTCCCTGGGTGTCTGGTGACCAGTGGCACAGACAGGATGTTCTTGGTCTCTGGCTGGTGTGTTAGCAGAGAGGGCTAATCTCATTAGAGAAGGATCCCAACAGTGAAGGAGCCTGGAAACAGACTTTCCAATTCACTTAGGTATACGTTCCACAAACACAACACAAACACAGACACACAACACATGAAACCCCACTGCCAATGAAAGAGGTGGGGGTCCTCGTAATTATAGACAGCAGTTATGAAGGAAAAGTTTTTATTGCTCTTAATTAATCATTTTAATTAACCCGACTGCCTATCTCCTCTTTCTAGTGGATCAGTTAATGAGCTGTTGCAGACTTTGGAGTCGTACGGTGCTGGAAGCGGTGCGCCCGCCCGCATCCTTTGTCTCTTTGGCAACTGGCATGCATCACCATGGTAGCATGGTAGCCTCAGCTAGTCTCGTGTGTCTCATTCTCATGGTGGCACCGCTTTAACAATTGGACGCTTGCATCCGCAGGAGGAGGGACATGTAAAAGACCAGACGTGATTGACCCAGAGACAGAGCGTCCGTGGTTGGCTCTGGGTGCTGTGTAAGGCTCCAGGCCTGCTGGATGCCCTGTGTGTCGGCCAGGTGACTGTGACAGGGCCCTGGCCTCTGCAGTAGCACACAGGAGGGCAGGCCACTGCAGAGGAAGATTCATGACCTAGCCAGCCCCGTAATTACTGATGGTTCAGCAGTTTTTCAGTGGCTGGAAACAGGAGGACATGGGATTTCTCTTGTTTTTCCTCCACACCCTCTCCTCCTCTCGCTCGCTCTCTCTCCCGGCACCACGCGCTCCACTCCTCTGGAATGGTGCCCGCTGGCGAGCGCTTCCCCTCCTGCTGTCAGCTCCCCTCACGGACGGCGTGGCCTTCCTCGCGCACGCCGATGACTGGAACACGCGGCTGACAGGATATCTCAACTTCTGGAATCGATCGTACGGAGGACAAATATGTTAGCCAGACGTGAGATGGGCTGATTGAAGCAGCCGTCAGACGCCTGGTTTAAAATGCTCATTCACATGACGGTTAACACGCACCCGGCGCACACGCGTGTGTGTGGCGTGTGATCGCCGCCACTTATTACCGCGCCGTGTTATATTTGTATACAGCGTGCAAGGGGCTGATCGCGATGCTTAATTTGACAGTGAAAGTGTTGACTTACGTAAGGGGCCCAAAACTCCCTCTCCTTCTTTAGCATACAATATTCATCAACTGCTATTTTTAGCCGCCCGTAAGATTATATAAAAGGAGACGTACAGTTTCACTAGCATGTGATGTGCTTTGCGAACATGAGGCAGATGCTGTGTAACCAGCGCCGGGCCACAGCACACATTAAGCATAGAAGACTCACCCTAACAAAGAAAAGGCGTTTTCATGGCGTTATTGCGCGCGCAGAGAAAAAAACGCTGAGCGTAAAAGCTGTAAGCGAAGATTTTTTTACGCAGTGTTTGATTGAGGATGCCTTGCCTTGAGAATCCCCCCATCCCCCCATCCCCCATCCCCCATTCCCCCATCCCCCATCCTAGACACATATTGGCATTCTTTTCAGCTCTGCACGTTGAAAATGAGAGGCTTCCTGATTCGTTTACAGAAGGACAATCAAAACATGGCAGCCTGCAATCTCTGGCAAATTAGAGGGGGCCGTGCGCCTCAGAGATGGGGGTGAGATGGGGGTGAGATGGGGGTGAGGGGGTCTGTTGCCTTGGATTCATCACATGCCTGTGTAGACACCCCCCCCCCACCCCCCGCAGCCTCCCCACCAACATGACCCCCGCACGCCTCGATAAGGAAGATTTGTGGCGTAGATTTATGGCGGCCCCACGCTGCCAATCCTTTAAATCAGTCTGTCTCCTACACACTGCAATCCTGCCCCCCCGCCCCCCCCCCCCCTGTCCTCCCCCGTCCCCCCCGCCCCCCCCCCCCCCCCGTCCTCCCCCGTCCCCCTGCCCCCCCCCCCACCCCCTTTCACAGGATCAAGAGTCCACCCATCTGGTAATGAGTTGTCATTGACCAATTAGGGGAAGCCAGATCAAATGGGGGGTGTGGACTGCCCCTCTCAGCCTCTCTCTGAGCACCCGGCCTTTTTAAATGAAGTGTGTGGTGTGGAATGAGAGGCTGGGCCTCCTGAGAGGCCGGGGAGCAGCAGCCTGCTCTGCCAGCATCGCTTCACTCTGAACGGCCCCCATCCTGCGCCCGCACACGCAGACACACGCGCCAGATTCCTCCACACGTCCGCTGGTCTTGCGGGCGAGCGACCACGTTGTTGCTGGCCTTCTTTTGGCAGCGTGAGCTCATGCTCTATTAGAAGCTCTAAAGAGGGAGTCAGGTGGCTCGGCGGTTAGAGGCGTCGGCCTCGTGATCGAAAGGTTGGGAGTTTGATTCCCGGCTGCGGCTGCATGACGTCGTGTCCACTTCACCCTCCTTGCCTCGGGGGGGGGGGGGGGGGGGGGGGGATGTCCCTGTACTTGCTGGAAGTCGCTCTGGATAAGAGCGTCTGCTAAATGGAACAATGTAAAAGCTTGCTCACTTCCCATTCACTGAACTGCAGGGTGAAGTCACAATAGGCCAGAGGTCCCACAGTGAAGAGAAGGAAGGTCCCCCCCCCCACACACACACACACACACACACACACCAACATGTGACCACGGTCCTAACGCATACTCGATCCCCGTCACTCTCTCACCACACAGACACTCACTCTGACACATATTTGCACACACAGCTGCACACACACACACACACACACACACGTACTTATGTTCTCCGCTTCGGCTTCTTTGAATTCCTCTCCATGTATCCAGCAGTTCGCCTGTCACTCCCCCCCCAGCACTATCAGTCTCCCTCCCTCCCCCCCCTCTCCTTCTCCCGCCCTCCCTCCCTCCCTCCCTCCCTCCCTCCCTCCCTCCCTCCCTCCCCCCCCCCCCCCCCCCCCCCCCCCCACTCTCTCAGACCTCATAATGGCTTCTCTTGGGTAGAGGTAGCGGCTGCTGCTATTTCAAAGTTTTAGCTGGCAGGATTAAGTGAGGTATGTAGAAAATGAACAGCCAGTGACTGGAGGACACATGAGCTGAATGCATAACAAACCATGAGACTGGCAGCCTGTGTCAGCGAGGCCCTCATGCACACAGGAACCACGCTACACTCCCGGCAAGTTCTCTTAAGGAGTGCTGGTAACAGGCACCAACAATAGCATTCACCTACAGGGAAAATGGAAATAAAACTCTATTTGTCCTCTGGGTCGTAATCCAGCCGCTAGTGGTATGTTGTTGTTTCAGCGTGAGTTACTGCTCTGGAAACACCAGCCACCTTATAGGTTAGGACAATATGACGAAGCATAGCTGGTCATAACATGGAATTAAAACAATCGCTTTCCCGGTGAAGGGAAGGTGTTTGTATGGATTCAGAAAGGGCTGGTAGTGTGATCGTGGAAGCTCTGGCTGAGGGAGGGAGGGAGGGAGGGAGGGAGGGAGGGAGGGAGGGAGGGAGGGATGAGCGGACACAGCGCTGGGAGCCACAGTGCCAGGCTGGGTCTGCTGGGTGGTTGGATGGAAGCGTCATACAGTCATGTGGCTCATCTGCACTCTCTGCTGCTTCCACCGCCACACACACACCACACACACACACACACACACACACACTCCCTCCCCCTCCTGCTATTAGGGGACGGAAATGAAGAAAGTAGCTGCTCAGTAAAAGGTTGCACAGGGCAGAGGGAGAGAGAGAGACAGAGAGAAAGGGAGAGGGGGAGGAGAGAGCGAGAGGGGGAGGAGAGAGCGAGAGGGGCAGAAAGAGCCTTTTGATTCTCCTGATGACACCATGTGGTTGGCCAAGGAGCAGACTGGCCGTGCTGGCCCCACCCACCATAGTCCCCCCTCTCCCCCCCCCCCCCATCTCCACCCTACCCTACCCCCACCCACACACACACTCCGGGTGTTGGGTGTCTGAGAGGGGGGCTCTTCTTGGAGGGGGCGCTGCGGAGGGGTGGGGGTGGGGGGTGGTGGGGGGGGGGGGTTGTGGGTGAAGAAAGACCGCCCCCATCTGTTTTTATCCTCGTCTCTCCCAGCTGGAGAGAGATCGCCCTCTGAGACTCGGTGAAACGTTACACTTGGTTAGGGAGGAGATATTGCCTAGTCCCCTCCGTGATCCCAACCCTCTGTTTTCTCTTTTTCTATGGAGTGGGTGTGGGTGGGGGGTGACTTTTCTCCCTCCCTCCCTCCCTCCCTCTCCCCTCCCCCCTCTCCCTCCATCTCCCCTCCCTCCTCCCTCCCTCCCTCCCTCCTCCCTCCCTCCTCCCTCCCTCCCTCCCTCCCTCCCTCCCTCCCTCCCTCCCTCCCTCCCTCCCTCCCTCCCTCCCTCCCTCCCTCCCTCCCTCCCTCCCTCCCCACACCACCATGCTCCCTTTGCTTTTGCAATCACGCTGCAGATGTGCCTGATGGCTGAACAATCTCTGTGTACCAAGCATGAGGCTCCCGCAGGAATCCAGGAGACTTGCTTATGTGAGCTGTCATGAAAAAAAGACAGGGGGAGGAGGGTGGGGGGGGGGGGGTAGAAGGCAGGGCAGGCGGGAGGGAGAGAGAGAGAGAAAAGAGAAAGGGAGGAGGGCAGGAGGGATTGCGAGTGAGTGTGGGTCTGCGTGAGAGAGAGAGAGAGAGGCAGAGCTAGAGATGGAAGCATGGAGAGACGAGGGGGAGGGGGGGGGGGGATGGCTGGAGGGTGGGTTGAAAGGAAAGGAGATGGAGAAAGACAGAGGGGAGAGGAGGGGATTTGTGAACAGCGACCCAATGCAGCAGACCTCCTGGATCGACTGGTGCTGCGCGTGTGTGAGTGTGTGTGTCTGTGTGTGTGAGTGTGTGTGTCTGTGTGCATGTGCGCTCGTGGACACGGTTGCGAGCCCCCTCTTTGCTCACGGTTACAGCTGGAATTGCAGACCAACCACATTAAATAAGAGAAATCCATTCCCAAGCCTGTTAAGGAGCCTTGTGGGGAGGTGTGTGTGTGTGTGTGTGTGTGTGTGTGTGTGTGTGTGTGTGTGTGTGGCGGGGTGCGTGAGCATGATGGAAAAGGGGAGTGGGGGAAGGGAAGATGAGGTGAAGGAGGAGGGGGTGGAAGGGGCCTGCGAGAGGGAGGGAGGTGGGGGGAGAAGGTAGGACAGGCAGGCTGGACGGCAGGCAGGCAGGCGGGCGGCTCCCACACACACCCCCCCAATGCCAGAGCTGTGTGGAGCCTGCTGGGGATTATGGCACATTCTGGAAGGCAACAATGGAGCGCGGTGAGTGGAGGACACGTTTCCATCCTCCTGCGTAACAAACAATGCTTTGTCCTTGGTGCCTGGCCACTTACCAGGCAGAGAGAGGCAACCAGGCGGACACCTGGAGACACTCAGCGAACCCACAGCGATGAGAGGCAACGTTTCCCTTTAACGTCTGAATAATTAAAGCTGAGCTTTTGGCCCCCGCCTCCTTCCACACACCCTAGGGAAATGGATCTACAGTAGAGGCGAAAAGGAAGGCTCATTAAAATCATCTGTACTCTGATATTTCCTCTTTCTTCTGCTTCCTCCTGCCTTTTAACACGATTTAAGGGAAGGGCAGCGGATCGTGGCTTTGCCCCGGTCAGAGATCAGGGCAGGCGGGTTATTAGCTCCTTCACCTGCAGTCACCTGACACCCTGGGCATGGCCACCTGGAGCTGGACGGCCAAGCGGCACCTCAGGAGGCGTGAGCGAGCCGCACTGTGTCTCTGGTCAGACCGCTGTGCTCTGTTTTAATAGTGTCAGCAGTAGTTAAGGCTTCCCATTAGTGCTGTGTGTGTGTGGGGTGGCAGGGGGAGTGTGTGAGAGGGGATAGCAGTGTGTGTGTGTGTGGGGTGGCAGGGGGAGTGTGTGAGAGGGGATAGCAGTGTGTGTGTGTGTGGGGTGGCAGGGGGAGTGTGTGAGAGGGGATAGCAGTGTGTGTGTGTGTGGGGTGGCAGGGGGAGTGTGTGAGAGGGGATAGCAGTGTGTGTGTGTGTGTGGGGGGGGGGGTGGCAGGGGGAGTGTGTGAGAGGGGGTGGCAGTGTGTGTGTGTGATTCATGGTCGCGCAGAGGTGTAACACTGCAGTTGTGTTGTCATAGAGCACATTAAGGGTGTGTGACAGTGTTGTTATGCTATCCTAACGATGCTTGGCTAGCACATTGGGAGGATGTGAGAGGGTGTGTGTGTGTGTCCCTGTGCACACGAGTATGGGTGGGTGGGCAGAGGATCCGGATCGCGGCCAATAACACCCCCCCCCCCCCCACCCTCGACAGCTTGGATCGGATGAGCATGAGGCTGGGGTCTGCTCCAGGGGCGTCCCTTGCGAAGAAATCCACGTTCAAGTCTCCCACGGACCAGAGCGAGTGGCGTGTCCCCCCCCCAGATGGCCCCCGGAGGAGCCTGGCTGTTTTGCCACACGAGCCATTTATATGAATAAATGAAATGTGTTTCCCGCTCCCCCCCTGTGTGACAGCTCTGAGTGACTGTAAAGCTGGGATGGTTCATGATCCATTTGTTATGCTATGATGGCAGGATAAAGCTAATCATTGTCTACCGCCTCGCTACAGCGCCTCCACCTCTCTCCCTCCCTCCCCCCACCCCTCCATCTCCCTCCCTCCCTCCCCCCACCCCTCCACCTCCCTCCCTCCCTCACCCCACCCCTCCACCTTCCTCCACCCCTCCACCTCCCTCTGTCCCTCCCCACCCCTCCACCTCCCTCCCTCCCCCCACCCCTCCACCTCCATCTCCCCTCCACCTCCCTCTGTCCCTCCCCACCCCTCCACCTCCCTCCCCCCCCACCCCTCAGCTCCCTAGCTCCCTTCCGAGGCATCGGACAGTTTTGGTTCTCGACCTACCCAGTATTTCGTAAAGAAGTCACTGGTAAACCTGTGTAAGGGTGGCACTTCATAGAACTGTATCACGGCGATGGATTGTTTGGGATTGTGAACGTATTTGGTGTGTCAGCCTTTCCAGTGTATTATCATCTTGCTCTGTCATCTTATTAAATCAGCATCTTGTTATCACTGGCACACTTATATAACACAGTCATGTAACAGGACAGTCCAGGGTTCAGCTGGTGACTTTGAGAGCATCAGGCAGCAGCCACTGGATCTGGGGAGCTTGCGTGGAGTCTTAGCCTCCAAACCCGGGGGGGGGGGGGGGGGATTGGTGCGTGTAGCAATCTCAACAGCCCGTTTGAAAATGTAGGCATCATCTGTCAGGCTGCAGTAGGGGAGGCAGCCGTGCAGAAGCGCACTGATTACAACAAGATCATTTGAGCCGAACCTTTGTTGGTGTTCCACTGCCCTCCCCACTGCCCTCACCGCTGCCCTCACTGCTGCCCTCCCCACTGCCCTCACCGCTGCCCTCACCGCTGCCCTCACCGCTGCCCTCCCCACTGCCCTCACCGCTGCCCTCACCGCTGCCCTCACCCGCTGCCCTCCCCACTGCCCTCACCGCTGCCCTCACCGCTTGCCCTCACCACTGCCCTCACCGCTGCCCTCACCGCTGCCCTCCCCACTGCCCTCACCACTGCCCTCACCGCTGCCCTCACCGCTGCCCTCCCCACTGCCCTCACCGCTGCCCTCACCGCTGCCCTCACCGCTGCCCTCACCACTGCCCTCACCGCTGCCCTCACCGCTGCCCTCCCCACTGCCCTCATCGCTGCCCTCACCGCTGCCCTCCCCACTGCCCTCACCGCTGCCCTCCCCACTGCCCTCTCCACTGCCCTCACCGCTGCCCTCACCGCTGCCCTCCCCACTGCCCTCACTGCTGCCCTCACCGCTGCCGTCCCCACTGCCCTCACCGCTGCCCTCACCGCTGCCCTCCCCACTGCCCTCACCGCTGCCCTCCCCCACTGCCCTCACCATTGCCCTCCCCACTGCCCTCACCGCTGCCCTCCCCACTGCCCTCACCATTGCCCTCCCTGCTGCCCTCTGACCAATCCTCTGCCAGCATGATCTTCACCAGTCTCTCTCTCTCGTTTCTCTCTCTTCTCCTTGTTGTGCAGCATTATCAGGTGTTTTTTTCCGCCCCTTCAAAGCTGCAAGATTATCTCCTGTGTAAGCATCTGCACTAACTTGTACAATGCCTGGCTCGCACTTTCGATTAATTAAGATCAAATAACGTAAGGCATTTGCCCCACAGTACAGTCATTATTTAGGAGGAGAACTGGCTGAATCAATTCTTAACAAGTTCACTCAAGGTAACGATGCAGAGCGAATAACAAACGATAACATCTACAAGATCGGAAATGGCAGATAAATAGAAACAATCTTGTAATTGCATCTGTTTGTCGCATCTCTAAGACATTGGAGATCCTAATCTTTAATTTGGCTCTTGTTATATATTAAACATCTAACGTTACATTTGTTTAATTACCGCTGGTAAATAACAAATGAACTACTATCAGTGCCACTGTCTGGCATCTGCTCCTGAAAGCACTGAGAACGGTAACATCACAGACGTATCAAATGTGATCTTAATTGTGTGAGCGTGTGTCTGTTTAGTGCATGCTGATGTTTGACTTCACAGGGTGAGAGCTTGGGGGGGTCAGAGACCACACACTGTTTACATGTCGATGAAAAAGAAAATAATTCATTGATGAGTGATACTTGAACCTGCCCTCCATCTATTTATCTATCTATCTCTTTCTCTCTCTCTCTCTCTCTGCTGGAGGTGAGATGACGGAGAGAACAGGATGAACACAGAGAGAGAGACAGAGGGACAGACAGAGGGGGAGAGGGGGAGAGACAGACAGAGAGAGGGCAGGGAGGGCTGGTAGAGAGAGCAGGGGGACTGGCTCATCAATAAGCACAAGGTCAGACAGGCGCTGCTGGGCTGAGTGGGCCCTGTTAGCAAGCTGCAGCTGAGGATTTGTAGAGCTTGTAAAGGCTTAAAGCAACACCGCTCCGCCTCTTTGTGTGAGCTCTGGCAGGAAGTACAGAGGGGCAGAGAGACACCTGCTGGTGGCCAAGGGCCGCATGGTCACACAGGACTGAGTGTGTGAGGGTGTGTGTGTGAGTGGGGGGGGTGTGTGAGTGGGGGGGGTGTGTGAGTCTTGTGGCTGAGCGGTTAGGGAGTCGGGCATGTAATCAGAAGGTGCCCGGTTTGAACCAGTTGTGCCGACATGATGTTGTTTCTTTGGGCAAGGCACCTTACCCTACTTACCTCAGGGGGAAGAGCGTCTGCTAAATGACTGAATGTACTGAATCTTTCATCGAGAGAAAGACATAACGGAGTAGATTCCCCTGGAAAGGAAAGCCAAGTGATTCTGGAGGTTTTGCTTTATTAAATTTAATTTTTTGATGATGCAGGAGGATATTTGTTTGTTGGTGTGAATTCTGAGTACCCCGATGTTATGATACGGAATTCATATCAAATATTTTTGCAGTGAAATACACGACTATTAGCTGCAATTTGTGTGAATCTTCTCAATAAATCTTAAGCAAACTATTGTTCGTTTTGGCACAGACCTTCTAACTTCACATATTGCTAAATACATATCCCGTATCTGACACGCCTTTTTGCCACAATTCCCTGTGAACCACCGCTGGCCACAAAGGAGTTAACAAACAAACTGATTCCATCTGTGAAGAGAGAGAGAAAGAGGGAAGAAAAAATGTCAATCTGTGTTGTGTATTTTTTTTTTCTTCGTCCCCTTTTTTATGAGCGCTCTAATTTATGGAGAGGAATGCACTAGTGCGCCCTTCTCCCCCCTCAAGTACAGGCATGAGCAGCTCCAATAGGTAGCATAAAAGCTCTTTAGCAGTCTAGTGGAGTAGATTACTGGCCTGTCGTTAAATCTAGCCACAGACCCCTAAGTGAGCATTATCAGTATGGTGCAGAAGGCTGTCTTCTCTCTCTCTCTCTTACTCTTACTCTCCTGCTCTCTCGCTCTCTCTCTCTCTCTCTCCCTCTCTCTCTCTCTCTCTCTCTCTCTCTCTCTCTCTCTCCATCTCTCTCTCTCCCTCTATCTCTCTCTCTCTCCATCTCTCTCTCTCTGTCTCTCTCTCTCTCTCTCTCTCTCTCCATCTCTCTCTGTCTCTCTCTCTCTCTCTGTCTCTCTCTCTCTCTCTCTCTCCATCTCTCTCTCTCTCCATCTCTCTCTCTCCCTCTATCTCTATCTCTCTCTCTCTCCATCTCTCTCTCTCTGTCTCTCTCTCTCTCTCCCCTCCATCACTGTCAGAATACGCTGTGTGGCACCAGCATTCCGCGTTCTGGAATGTTTCAATCCATGATGGTATTGGAGAAAGCCCTGTGTGCTTATGGGAAGAAAAAAAAAGCAAGTGATAAGGTGAGACAGGGGTGAGATACGGCAGAGAAACGGAGAGACAAAGATAGAGCGAGATGGAGGGAAACCTCTCCTGTGTGTTTATTAATTCACTTGGCCCTCTGCTTAAAGCTGCGGTCCCTGTGAGTTATAGCCAGTGCGCTGAGTGTGATATTTATTTGACGTTGAATGCAACATTAAATCGCCTCCCTCAGGGGAAATTGATAACCTTTAATATAGGGTGCAGCACTTGTAATGATGCTGTGTGGCGCGTCTCATCACAGGCTATTGTTTACGCAAGCCTTCCATTAAAAAAGTATACCTTTAAAAATCAATGGTAGTGTTTGCACTTCAGGTAAACTGCTGTGGGGCTATGGATATATAGTCGGATTAAATACGGAGGATATGAGTAACTATTAACTAGAGATTACATAGTGTCTGAGTATTTTAAACAGATCTTGCATGCCAAGCAAAGGTTCTCACCATGAAGGTTCTGTCTAGTAGACTCTGGCAGACATTGGCAGACACACTGGGGTTAAGAAAGGCAGCAGACAGCAAAGCCTTTTCCCTCTCAGCTCTGCAGATGCTAGCAGTGAGGGCCTCCAGGATCCGCTGTCCTTGGTGGTGTGTCAGCCCAGGTGTGTGGCCGTGTTAGGGACTGGGGTTAAGGCTTGTTAAGGGTGTCACACCAGCTGCAAAAAAATGTCATTTTTAAGGTCTTGGAGGTGCTTGTCACCTGCCAAATCAATAGTTTCCTCTGCTCCACTCCTACACACACACACACACACACACACACACACACACACACACACACACACACACACACACACACACGATCACTTGTAATATCCTGTTTGGTATTGGATTGGCAGCAGCTTCACTATAACATGCTGTGCTTGTCTCTCTTTCAGAGTGCTCCAGTTTAATGGCTGGCAGGTAGAAGCCTAAAAGAGGCGATCAAAATGAACTCGATACCGTCGATGGACAGGCACATACAGCAGACCAACGATCGTCTGCTATGCATCAAACAGGTGAGTTGTCTCAAATGATTCCTACTCATGCTTTGGTTTGTGTTTCTCTGGTTAAAGCATCAGGAATAGATCTACTGCACTATTAAGATGTCTAGGAATGAGCTTTTAATCCCATTCTTGAGAAGACAGGACAGGACGCATCACACACACACACACACACACACACTGTGTGGCCTTCCCTTCAGGTTATTCTAAATGTTGAATCCATTCATCCTTTCATCAGACTCTCTGTGTGAGGCTCAGGTTTCAGAGCTGGCTATGAGAGGGGATTCTGTTCCAGGATTCCTCCGATCCGACCTCCCCTGTCTCCATCCATCCGGCTCTCTCAATCCTCCACCTCACCATCCACAGGCAACACCTTTTCTTCCCCTCTTGACCCCTTTATCTCCGGGTGAATCCGGAACAAAATGAGACGAGCCTACCTGGCTCAGACCGGAGCGCGGGCTGCAGGAACAAGCCTACGGAGGATTTGACGGACAGCTTGTTTGTTTGGCTCTGCCTCAGGGTTGTGTTCCTAGCTCCTGGTCCAGGAGAGTACAGTGGGGGGGATGTAGAGGAGAGAGGTGTGCGGATGTGTTATCACGCATGTGAACACGGCCAATTGGCATCGCTCCAATGCTGGAGTTCCCTGCTATTAGTTGGTCTGTTAAGAGGTTTAGTGTCGTCCCCCCCCCCCCCCCGGGGACTGTTGAGCAGGTAAAGTTGGTGGGGTGGAGAGGGAAAGAGTGGAGGGGAGACTCTAAATGGTTATTGTGTGAGGCGGGTCAGCCGTAGGGGATTCAGTTAAGATAGCGATCAAAGGTCAAATAGAGATCTAATCTGACTTTCACTACCTGCGTACACAAATACTTTGGACCACAGGCTCTCTATATTTCGCGTTTAATCCATCCCAGTTATCCGCTTCTCAGAAAATATCTTCTAATTGTTTTGGGGATTTAAATGTATCTAACAGAAATGATCCATCTAACATAAATGAAACAAATCCTTGTGTCAAAGAAACAAATCCTTGTGTCAAAGGTCAAATGTCTTAACCCCAACACCGGAAACCTAAACAAACATCAGCTGACGTTAGCGAGACCAGAGAAGGGGATCGTGGGTAAACACGTCCCGTCGAGAGATCCGCAGGGTCCTAAAAGGGCCTCGAGTTTACCTAATAAACGAATGAGCGGCGGGTCATTGGAACGAGCCATGGAGAAGTCTGCACCCTGCTAATAGAGGCAGCTTTGTGCTGCAGACAATCATGGTTTGGAACTCAGTACAATAAATACCATTTATGTCCTGCCAATTAGAGAAGCCTAGAACCCATTCAGCTAGTTCCCATTCTCCTCCCCTTTATACAAAGATGATCATCGGGGGAGATCAGAACAATTAACTCACTATATGCCCCCACGCCCCCCCCCCCCCCCCTTACCCAAGCTCACCATTGTCAAATATGCAAGTCATTAAAATAATTAAGGAAATATTGGAAACCAATCCAGATGTTTGTGTTAATTGAAAGTGTGTTCATGCTGGAAGTGCGGCGTCTTGAAGGCAGCGTTGCCACCGCTGCATCAGGAATATCAATGAAGCTTTGTGTTGTCTTGTACAACTTGACAGATTTGTCTGAATAAGCACAGACAGCCCGGTGAACAGGGAAACACATTGATTGTGTTGCTCGAATACTGAATAACTGACAAGTCCGATATTGACTTGTTGTAAACTGTGAGAGGTTTGCGTGACTGAATCTTGGGTTAAGGGTTCAAATATGACAGTGTTGCCTTCACATTGACCAGATGATTATACAAACTGCATTCTCTTTTGATCTCAGGTGTAATATTCCTGGATTAACCTTTAGTTACACACAACACACTGTACCATGAATGGTTCCCAAACGTAGGAAGTGCTTGGAACTTATTTCCTCCCTGCCTTGGAACCCACTACTGAGGGTAAAGACGAGACAGTTTGATGTTGCTTGAGTCTATTTCAGAGTGTTTTTTCCCTCCTCCGCGGGTCGGCCTGTGTGTTTGACTTCACAGCGCATGGTGTGTACGAGCTCGAGCTGAAAACACGAGCCGTCCTTTCACTGCGGGAACGCTTCCTCAAACTGTAAACGTCAATATTTCGAGAGCGGAGGAGAGTTCAGCTGCCACGGAAACTGCAACAGTTTTCTCCCGCTGCTGTTTGTGTCAGGGGGCTTCTCGGCAGCCACGGAAACATCCCTCTTATGTTTTCTCTACGCTAATGTCACATGTTTGTCTTGTTTGGTTATAGACGTCTAGGTCAGGTCTAGGCTGTGAATGACTGTATCTGTTGAGCGCTGCCACCTCGAAACACTAGAGAGAGCCTGTCTGTGTCCTGTGGGTTGATGGTAGACTGGGCAGGACTGGAGAGCAGCTTAGTGTTAATGTTGGGGGATCATTCTCACCCAGGGGGCACAGAGAGAGCGAGGAATGTCCCCTGGCCACTAGTTAGGTTTGATTGGTGGGTTTTGGCAGGAGAAGGGGTAACATCTGTGATGATGCCATGCCAAGCTCGCCGCGTAACGCACGCACGCACGCAAACACACACACACACACACACGTGGTGGGGCCAATTGTTCAGAGTGCAAAAGAACAGTAATCTCCTCAAGCGGCACCACTTGTGTTGTATTTCTTTTCAGGACATCGCCCTCCCACCCCACCCCACCCTCCCTCCCCACCCTCCCTCCCCACCCTCCCACCCCATTCAGCCATTCGTCCAAGCCCCCCCCCCCCCCCCCATGTTTCTCTACACTTGCCATGCTGATCGCATGTTTGCAGCTTCCATACTAATCTAAATTTAGCATCATTAAATGTGAGTTTCTCCTGAAGACTTTACCCACTGGCAGAATTCACAACAAATACACCCCCCCACCCCACCCCACCCCACAACCTCCCTCCAGACAGAGATTTGCCCTGCGGGGAACGGTCTAGGACTGTGCACATGAAATAAACAAGACTGGTTTCATCCGGCCCTTCTTCAGACGATGGCTTTGTAAATTGATATGGGCGCTGCCTAATCAAAGGTTGACCTCTGCTGCCCCCTAAAGAGCATCAGAGTAAAGGAAAGGGGACGGTGACGCTTCTTCCTCTTCCCGGCTGACATGCGACACACACAGAGACATCAGGATGGAGAGAGGGCAGCTCTATGAAGACAGCCAGAGGGTCAAACAGCTGGCTGTCAGTTAAAGTCCCAGCTGCTCAGCTCATTCACCTCTGAGGTGTGCTTCCCTGTGAAGATGGTGCTCTGAAGACCTGCTAGAGGAGGGCAGGGCTGTGTTCAGCCGCTGTATTAATGCCACTAACTAAAACCATGTTGTGTGGTCCCTGCCTGTCCTCCTTTTCTTGTGGGGAATAATACCACGAAATGGATCAATCGAAAAGTGTTGATTTTTTCCGTCCAAGCCCACAAATTGACTCCTTGAGGGCAAATGTTCTCCAGATCGCTCCTCGGTCAATGTGTCTGAAATGTAACCCATTTTGCCTCTCCTCTCAGCCTAATAGGTTTTTTGTTGTGTTTCCCCCCCCCCCCCCCTGTGCAGCACTTACAAAATCCTGCAAATTTCCAAACGGCAGCGACAGAGCTGCTGGACTGGTGTGGTGACCCCCGGGCCTTCCAGCGGCCCTTTGAGCAAAGCCTGATGGGATGCCTAACGGTAAGATGCAACCTTGACAACCCCCCCTCCCCACCACCACCACCTCACACCTCCAGGTTCAAAGTTCAAAGAGGACCTCAGATACAGATAGGCTGTTAAAACAAGTACTATTATCCCGATAAAGTCCTGATATTCCCATGTGATCTGCCTGGAAGGTCAAGAAAGAAAAGTTGCTTTATTTTTTAGATGTTTTAGGAATTTACCTTTCAAATTTACCTTAGCCACTTTCTAAATGTTAGTTTGAAGATGAATTGTACAATGTATGATCGTGTAGATATTTCTAAATGAGGATGTGAACTAAAACGACAAAGCAATCAATGTTCTTGGAGAAATACAACTTAATTGCTTTTAATCTCAGAAGGATGGGATTTAAGGATGTTTGTATGGTAAACCCAAATGTCCTCCTTCCCCAGTACATGCATTTTTTCTGTAGAATATCCTCTCATCTGAGAGTGTGAAAAAAACACTATTTTTCCTCTCTCTGAGCTCTAATGCCTATAGATATCTCATTAAATGACAATGGCAATTTGTCTTCAACAGCCAAACTAAGCTTTCATATTAAAATGAGGGTATTGTACAGTTTGTGAAAAGGTCAGTCCCCGCACACCTCTAGATTAGTCAACTGAGACGCAGATCAAGTGCAGACATGCATGGCTTAAATGTCACTCTGGGTTACTTTATGCGTAACAGAGTCTCAATGGAAACCTCTCCTTCATGTTTTGAGGGTAGTCATTTGCATAGTCATTCCTCAGCGGGTGTAATTCAAGTGTGTGAGCAAAGTATCTGGAAAACCCTCCTGTGAGTTGTGCAGCAGATACATTCCTGAGGGTGTCAGCGCTCAGCTTATTGTTGGTATCGAGCGGTTTTTAATGCGCAGCAGCAGGTGCCTCTTACTCCATTTCCCACCCAATTCATTTTGTGTCCCGCAATGAAAAATCGAGAAGCTTCCCTCGATGGTTACAACTGAACTGTCCTCTACAATTTACAGCTTGTTCCTGACCAATCTAGAGTGGGTTGGAAAACAAGCGCAGAGCTTTGGCATGGTTGGGAAATAACAACTGACAGGGAATAGTGACTGTCAGGCTTGTCAGTGGCAATATGAGCTGCTATCCAGCTTAGTGCTGCCTATGTCTTTTCCAGCTTGTTGCCTCGTCTACGGTAGTTCCATTGTCATCGTGGGACACACAAAAGCAGTTCATCTTTCTCTTTTAAACAAACACTTCACCCCCCAAAAAAGCACCACAATTCTTGTGCTCCTGATTGTGCAATTAAGGCACTAGAATTAGAACTGTGCGCTGAACAGCTTAAACTAGAATTATCATTTAGCAAAATGCCCCTTGCATGTTTAGGTTCTAATTAGACAACTTACACTCATATATCTTCCTCATAATGTGTGTTTCCTATAAATAAGACAGAGATATGCATGCTCTCTGCGGTATCCCTTCTAAAGCTATACTTTACGAAGATAATTATACATTTCGATGAGCAGTGTTGTGCTGAAACCCCCTCTGGGCATGCCTTGAACTTGTGTCTGGGTGTAACAGCAGAATCTGCTACCGGGAAACAATGGGGAAGGGAAGGTTCCATCTGTGGGGAAGCCTATCTGTGTGCTGTCTTTAATGTTGAAGAGATTGGAAGAGAGGACCTTTTTAGGCAATGTAACGGCAACGTTAAATCAGCGTTTTCTGCCATTTAAACAGCAGTTTACAATGTTACTTAAAGCATCACAGGTCATTTCAGCTTTCGTCTCAGCAGGGATCCACATAGATTCACACAATGGCAGCAGGTCTGTCTTGATTTGTCTGTCAAAATGTCCATCACAAACTTTTAAATCATTGTACCGCGATAAAAAGTCCATCCCATCCATATGTCTGAGGTATAGGTTTGACAGCAAACAGCCCTGAGCGTGACTGAAACGAGACAGTTTCATTTCTTGTTTTTATAGTCGCCCTGAAGGAACTTCCCTTTGACGTGAATATCTGATCTGTTGAACTTGTTGTTGTGTTCAGGTGGTGAGTCGAGTGGCAGCGCAGCAGGGTTATGACCTGGACCTGGGATACAGACTCCTGGCCGTGTGCGCAGCCAACAGGGACAAGTTCACTCCCAAGTCAGCAGGTAGGAGCTCACTCTGCTCGGTCTTACCCTCCTCCATCAATCCCATGCTCAAGAATCCAACCTGGTAAAGTGTGTGGGTGTTGCTGTCTGTAACACAGTGAGAACCCACACATGAGGAATGGCAAACCCATTCAGTATTTGTTTTTCGTAAAACTTTGATAACTTCTATCTTTTAAGATCCTATTGCCTTTTTTGATGAATGCTGATACTATTTCAGTGGACTTTACACCACAGTTATGATATTGTTTCATATCGGCATGTAAAACCATAGGTTAAGGAAAACACTGTAGTAAAGTTGTAGATACTATTAAATGAATACCCGTTTCAGATAAATGAGATCGTAATGAACTTCGTATTAACGGTTTTGTCCAAAACCTTTTTCTGAAGGATTCAATAGAGTTATCCACATTCTTCTAGCACTCTTGAATATCAAGTACAATACTGCTCACAGCACCAATTACTTATATTCCGTATAAAAAATATTTGTATTTATCAGGCTTGAACCATAAAGAACACATCCTCAAGTTTCCTGTTCTTGTACATTTGTCAATGTAGCCACAGATTATTCGGTCACATGGTCACTGCCAATCATCTTCGTAATCTCTCTGAAAAGCATCTTGTAGCATGTAGAGAATGAAGATACATACCCTGTCAAATACTCAACAGATAACCATGTTTACTGCTAAATATTTTGTAGTCATTGAAAACTTTGGGATTTGTGGTTTTCACCTGCTGCAGTATGGAGGAACATCTCATGTGCGGTTTTTGTGATGCATCTGAGCTGTCCTTGCTGCAGTCCAGGACATAAAACACAAACTCACTGAATCTCATCTAGTGTCGTTTCCTTGATCCAATTTCATGTTTGTATTAGGATTAATATAATATCATTTCATATCAGCCAGGATTTTTTTCTTCACTTTATGGGTTTATGTAAGATTATTGTTTGACTGTCAGTCTGAACAGATTCTAGGTACTGCAGTCCTCTGGAAGGCAGAGAGAAGGCACAGCATCCCAAAGTATATTTCATGGTCAATTATGTTCACGCATAAATATACTGAAGAATAATAATAATGCATATTGTGAATGGTTGATTAGAAATACTAGCGCAAGCCTAGGGATAAGTATCTTTTTTCTTTTCTTATTTTTTTTTACTACTGAGTCTTTACATTCAGGCTACAAAGGCAGGGCCCACACTGGGAGCTAGGAGATGCCTCTTAACACACTCCTCTCACTGGGCCCCAGGGCCAGGGCCTGTGTCCAGACATCCAGCAGCACTGTTGCCCAGCGACAGAGAAGGGGAGGGAGTCACATGACAGGGCCAGGATGGCGGCAACGGGTCGGCCATCCGATACCAGAGACAGACGAGTCAGTGTCTGCGATTTGCAGAGGAGGGCTTTTTGGACGCGCCTCAGAATCTAACAAGAGAACAAATCAACTCAGGAATGCCAGATTAGCAGAGGGAGGGGGGGGGGGGAGGAGGGAGGTGGGAGGAGAGTTAGGTGAAGTGGTTTTAATTGAATACTGTTCTTTGCATAATGTTGCTCTAACAATAATTCATTTAGCCCAGCCTGCCAGATTTCCTGGACAGCATCCAAGCTAGCAGCTCAGTGACTACACAGTTCATCGCTCAGTTCTGGGAGTTCCTCTCCCCTCCACTCACATATATGACAGGAGCACAGCTTTGCTGCGTAACTTGTCAGTTTTACTTTCAGGATTTTAGACATGTGATTGTTCCTCCTCTTGACGCACTGTAAGTGCTGCGATTCGCTCTCACTATTCATCTCGCTATTCATTCTCCATCTTGTCTCGCAAAAGCAGTAGCGTTGCATGAACTGCGGCCGCGGACCTTGTCATCAGCTCTGTCAGATAACGTCTTGGTGTTGTTACACTGAGGGAAAGATGGCTGCTTTTCCTTTTTTCATGCTATGTGCTACCATGTCTTGTAATGTGTGATGCAGCTTCAAAGTTAGAGACAGTTTTCTTCAGGTTTGGTGTTTCTAGTTTTTAAGACAGCTGTTCACATCAACACACAAACAAATTAATACATTTTTTCAGTTTTGAGTGAACATTTTTTCAGTTGCTGACCAGTGTGAACAGAGTTATACTGCAGAATATACAAGGCTTGGCTGCACATAATGGTTATTTCTCTTCAGAAACCCGACATGTAGGGAATTTGCTAGAAATAGAATGGACAGAAAAGCTGAAGTGCTTGTATGACATCTCAGTATTCATAAATACAAGTGGAGCTAGACTTAGTTAATCTAGTCATCCTGTTTGTTTGAGTGTAGTTTACAGTTTAGTTGAAAAGAGTACAATCATCATTTAAATATGAAAGATCACCTGAACATGAAGAATTGAATGACATTTGTCACTGTCACCTCACGAAAAGTACAATTGCTCACACTAAATAGCATTATAGTATACTTTTATATTACATCCTAGGCGTAATGGTGTATTGGAAACTGATTCAATTTACTAAAGTGGTAAAAACACTTGACCAGATACAAATCTTTCATCTCACTTTGTTTAACTTAATGAGTAAAACTCACATTATCTCAGTGAATAGTCCGTTTTTTGTGTCAATGGTGGTATAGTGAGCCCTTAGAAAGCGTTCTAATCTCACAGCCATTTAGGATGTGGGCCAGATTGCAAGGGAAGAGCTGGCTACAGGGGGGTGGAGGATCTGTCTGCAAGTTGTGACCTCTTTGTGAATGAGATTAGCCTGCTCTATTAATCTGTGATTACTAGGACTGTTTTACCATGGAGGAAAGCCTTGCACGGGGAGTAACACTGCTGTCAAACAAAAAAAAAAGGGGGGGGGGGAGTATTCATTGTGAGAATCTTTGGACATGGGCCTCTATATCTGAGGCCAAATCACAACCTGTGCAGGGAGGATTTCATCAGCTCCAAGCATTCACTTATCAAAGACTACCCTCTTGACAGGGGTATTGGTGCAGTCTGGTACAAGTGTTTTAGACAAAATGTTCAATCACAGTTCTCCCTATGTGGGTCACAATGGCACATTCCAAACTGACTGTGCTTCAGCAAGCACTTGGAATGCCTCAGTTCTAAAGCGCAAAAGAAGGCACCAATTTATAAGCGGGAGGGAGTACGTTTAGTCTTTCAGATCAGTTTATTTTCCCTGCACAGTAAATTCATAATAAATATGTGCTGGTGGAATTTTGTCAGGGTGAATTCCTAAATGTCTTCCTATTCTCAAAAGAGATTAGCACAAGTATGTCTTCACCAACATATCTTCTTGTTTCTTCAGTGTATAGGCGTGTGTGTGTCTCTTATGCACCTTCCTCAGGGGTATCTCATGAGACAGTTACACTATGCTATTGTGAGAAAGATTCACACCATTAAGTACACAGAATGGAATGCTGGGAACATCATAAAGGTTACAACCTCAATTTTTCTGATAGCTATTCTTTCCCATTGTCTGTTGTAATTTTTTTCACAAGCCATGTTTTTAAGGTGTGACCTTAAATGTTGGCTTTCTGTTTTCCAGACCAGCCCAAGCATGACTCTCAGGAGCAGGTTTCTGTCGGAATGTTGCCTAACGTTTTTGTCTCAAGTGAGAGATATTGAGAAATCAAATGAGGATTACCTTTTCTCAGATCACCAAAACCATTTAGGCCGACACAGTTCCATACATTTCATGAACAGCAATTTAAATGAAAGCTGCAGTCAGAACGGAGCCAGAATCCAGATCAAAAACATGTCGATCATTCAGTACATTTAACTTACTTATAATCTGTTTATTCAGTCCAACAATCGGTATGTAGCCAATGAATTATGTTATATCATTTATCAGGGATTTAGCAAGGTTCACTGACTTACCAACAATGTTTCCTAGCTAGTATTTTCTGGACATGTTATACAATGTCAGGTTACTCTGCAAATAAGACTAAAACAGCCATGGGGTCATTTTTACACCTCTGGGTCTTTCGAATGCAAGCAACTCTGTTAAAATGAATCCTACATCTCACAGTGCATGGCGTTTCTTAAAGGGGGCTTATTAATCAGCAAGGCCCATGATTCATTTAGGTTTGGACACGCATGCAAAAAGGCACAAACTTGCCAGTTTGGATTAAGATGATCAGAAGTAACAGAATCATATTGTAGGAAAACCTTTGCATGTTTGCTGCATGTACCCCTGAGAACAAATATGATAACAATAAAACATTGTAGATATGATATTGTTGACGTAACCTCCATCTTGACCCGCTCCTTAGCAGTGAGTTCTATACATGTTAGTATGTGCTTCAGTGGGAGGAGGAACGGCATTAAAGACATGTGGTCAGACGTGCTGTTATCAAAGGTATGAAGAGGCTCAGACTGCACACCAGGCACAGAAGTCCAATTCACACGAGCCTTGAGCCCTGGTGCTTCACTCTGTGGATCTTTCTTCCCCTAAATGCTTTGCAGTTTCCTCTCATTTCTTCCCTCAGTCTTGGTTTGCATGAAGGAACTGATATTTTAGCTGCGGCTCGTCCTAAATAGAAAAGAACACGTATTTCTGAAAGCACTGCTGGTGGCCCAGACTGTATACGTCAGCAACAGTTGGATGGAGTTCAACAGTCTGAGAAACAAACAAGCCTTCATCCCTCACCCACTTGGGAGAGCGATTCAAGACAAGAGGTACTAGATCTACAAAGGAGAGCCATTTACTGCTTATTTGTAATCAACTACAGTAATAGTTACTGTAACATATTTCAAGTTTACGTTGAATTACTCTGAAATTCAAAGTTGGTACAGTTTAATTGGGGTTCATTTTAAAGATGGATGATAATTAATCTCATAAACCATGTTTATAAAATAAAATGCATCGTTTTTTTCCCCTCCTTAAGGCTGTACTTAAGTCTCTGGTTTGATATGTGTATGTCTAACCAGTGTAGAGGCCAAGCATAGCATTTCAGTCAACCGTGACAGATGATTTTCAGTACAGGTTTTCAGTCATGAGCTCAAATGATCAGACATGGCGGGAAGGCAAACACAGTGGGACCTGAGATGAGGTGTGTTCAGTCTGATGATTGGCTGTCCTGGCTATGAAGGGTCACTCGCCATTGGCTCATCATCTTCTATAAGCCACTCCATGCTGTGTCTCTGTGGAAAGGTTAGCTAGTGAGCCTGAAAAGGAGACAGATTGTTTGCTTTATTAAGTGAAGTGGGACCAGAGTTAAATGCACCATATGTATCTGCTTTAAATTAGAGATCTCAAATTCTATATTAAAAAAGAAGTATTTGGCAGATGAAGTGAAGGATGAGGATATTGGCAGCTTCAGGTTATGCCTCTGTTGTAGATGTTGTTGTCATGTGCTGTTGTCACCGGCTCGCTCCCTCCTCACAGTCTAATTTGCCCCTCCCTCTCAGACAGCCCCTGTTCCAGCCACAGGAAGCCACCAACCTGCCTACTCCCTGGCCCCTAATTAGAAGGACTAGTTTGATGGATTAAGTCAACAGTACGCACAGACAAGGGGGTAAAACCACCACTTAATGTAGCCAGCCAGAGCCTTTCTTGCCTCTTTTTTGGGGAGGACTTGTAGCTCTCTCCCATGACAAGTGTTGCTTTAAATGAATTGATTGAGGCTTATTTTACCCGTTGCTCTGGACCAGGGCCAAGATACAGACTGTCTAGCACATTAGGCACCACCCCCCTTTCAAGTTTGAAATGTGAGCTGCCTGCGTTTTTTCTCTCTCTCTCTCTCCCCCTCTCTCTCTCTCTCTCTCTCTCTCTCTCTCTCTCTCTCTCCCCCTTCCCTTCTGGCGAAGTGGCTGTGTCTGCTTCTGTGTGATGTGTGTATTGGGAGAGCAAGCAATGGATCACTAGACAGACACAGAAGATACATCAATAACAGCTGCATACATCCGAGGTGAGGAGATAAGCATTTGGTTCTCTCCCTCTCTCGCTGTCCTCCCACTCCCCACTCTCTTTCTCTTCCTTCTCTCCCACCCCACCTCTCTCTCTCTCTCTCTCTCTCTTTAACCCTTGAGTGCGGCAGAAGCCAGTTCCTTGATGCTGTAGCTGTTGTTTGCGGTGAGCTTTGCATCTTACTGTGATCCAGACGCGTGCCCTCCTGTGTGAAGCCTCCTCTCTGTTCTTAAGCTGAACCCTGTTCTCCCTCCTCATGTTCCCTTGGGTGTTCGTTGCCTGACTGCAACAAAAAAAGAAAAAACGGTGGCAAGTACAGCAGGAGCCCATTAGCAGTGACTCCATCTGTGATTGGTTTTGCCTGTGAAACTGAGAGACCGGGCGATGAATAATTGATGCGTATTGTGCAGTGACTGGACAAGCAAAGGGGAGCGGAGGGAAGAAAACAGAGAAGCTGTCCTGAGACACTGAGGGGGGAAACGAAGGAGGGGGAGAGGAGGTAAAGGACAAGGTAGGGAGCGGAGGTAGAGTGACAGACTCGGGGTGTGAGAGAGATAGAGACAGAGAGAGACACAGAGAGAGATAGAAAGCTTTAAAATAGCTGCTGGCTTCAGTAGAGCAGAGATTAAGGCTGCCCTGTATCCTCCTTTGTTCCCAAGCAAATTCCTGATTCCGAAGTGTTTTCCGAAATGTTTCCAGACAGATGAGACGTCTTTTTTTGTGCAGTGAAGAGTGAGGGACACAGCTCAAGTTGACTGCAAACAAATCTGGTTGATGGGGGGGGGGGGGGGGGGTGGTGGCATTGTGAGCCGCTGGAGCTGGGGTTGGACTCTTTACTCACAGTGTGAAGCTGTGAGCTGTCACAAGGAGGAGGCACTCTCCAGGGGGAAGCCTCTGGGGTTGTAGGGGGAGATGAAGGTTGGACTGCTGGGTGGAACTGCACGTTATTGGGGCACTTGGGAAGGGGTGATGGGAGGTGGGGAAGGTTTTTGTCCGGGTTGAGAGTTGGGGATGCCAACCTGCTGTGCCATAAACTAATGCAATGGAGTTTGACAGTATAGCCACCGCCATGCAGTACTTCACAGGATGGAGTTGGAACAGCTGAGTGTGTTTGACCCAGTTACTGCTCACAGTGAAGGGGTCAAAACAGCCTTGATTATCTCTTGGGGTTGAGCTGACCTACTTGAGGCGACGTATTTCCGCCAGACTCTTAGTCGTTTAACACTCCTTCCCGCCATATTGGAAACACCAAAGTCCAGCCAAACCCTTCACAGATGTCCCATACAGCAATCAACACCGTTTTAGATGTACTTCATGGCTCAATCCTTCTTAATGAATAACTGGATGAGCCAAAGGTTTTGACGTGTTTTTTTAAATGGAATCATAAAAGCAGAAAATGCCTCTAAAACCCTCATGAAAGACAATAAATCAGAACCCTGAAATGCAATTTTCTTAAGAGGCCAATCTTTCACTGCCAACTCACTTCCAAATCCCCACCACTCATTTGTAGAGTTCTTCTACAGTTTTTTTTAAAGTAGATTTGTTTGTTTGTCTCTTGTTATTTACCGTCTCCTCATCTATCACACAAGATAATCACACATCTCTTTGGAGACTATTCGTCTAACTGGCTAATGTATCTTGATTACTGCTTATGGGAATTTTGCCCCTATGTGTCTTCGACTTAAAGGAGGTCCCAACATGCCAAGACAAGAAGGAGTTTTGCTGTTGACAGTCTTGGCAACCTCCAATATCTCGCTGTTGCAGTTATGTAAACTGCATCCTCACCCGTTCCTTAGTGTATTGTCACAGGCCCACATTGAACGCTCGTTCTTTATATTGGAGACGTCCCCCTACACACACATCCAACACCACAATGCACTATTTTCACTTGGAAGTGAAGACAATGGTTACTGCCAAGAACCAACGCTGTGCCTAGACATCTGGAGGTTTTCTTTTACTGTAGAGAAGTTTAAAGAGGGGAGGGAAGCTCACTGTCTGGTGGAGATATCTCCCTCCCTGAAAGAATCACGTCTTTACTGTACGTAGGAGAGAGATGAAAGCAGGGAGCGCACATAACCACAGTCCTGCTTGTTCATTCCCCAAGGAAACAAGTTCTGGGGGCTGAATCCAGTGGGCGGATCATTTAGTTGCTCACACTCATTACTAGTCTGACAGATGAACTCATTTGCTCATTTCACTCTCTTTTCCTCAAGGCGTAGGTGAGATTTCACAGTAGAGAGGGAAACCACTTTAGGTGGAGCAAATCAAGGAGAGGTTGAGTTAGGTACCTGAGAAACTAAGTGGTTGATGGTCGAGAGCTACTCCGTGGGGAACCGAGGGAAATTAGCCCAGGACAATAATCAGGGATCACATTTGAATCCGATCTCGACAGTATCATCAAACGAGAGGCAACTTTTGTTTTTGTTTTTTTTACGATGATTATACTGCGTTTCAGTTCGCTCTTCACATGCTTTCTTGTGTAGTGCCATTCGATCGGGCAATCAGGTTTCAAACCTAGTGTCACTTCATTCCGGTGCTATCGTAAGACATTCTGACAAATGTGCAAGTGAACTGGAGTCAAACTTAGGATTCCACGACAGTGCACAAACACACCCATGTCCACAGCCCTTTCAGTCTTCAACAGGGGGTCAAAAAAACGGGGTCACCCTTCAACCAACCAGTTTGTTTGGGGTGCCTTCACGCACCCCTCAAATGCTGTGATCCGCTGTCTGCATTATCGTAGTAAAATGTTGAATTTGACCCCCCCCCCACAGAAACCAACACCTGCAGGAGATGTCAGACTGACTCAGGTACTTGTTATGTGTCTAAGTCCTACACAGAACAGTCATCTACACGTTGGCTGGATTCACCGTCATCATCCCAGTCTGTCTTTCTGTCCCCATATGTTGGGGTCGTCCAAACTGGTGTGTGCTTCGGATGTGCTTTCTGAAGGGGAGATAGGCTGGCTGGGGTGCTCTGGCTGCTGACCCCTGTACTGTATGTGGTGGATGTAATGATGCATGGTTGTTTATATAATATTGTTTCATCATTTCACTTCTGCCACAGCACAACCACTTGTGTATTTATGTATTTGAGCTATTTCTTTTGAGGGGGGCAGGGGTTGGAATTGACTTGTCATAATGTAGTGTAAAATAAGTCCAAATTACTTTTGTGTTAAGTGATCAAATCCAAGATCGCTGCCTGGATGCTAAAAGTTAGCATTCAGAACACAGTTAAACACTCAACAATCAAGGTGCTGTCGTCTCTAGTTCCATTAAGGTTTGATCAAACAAGCAGATCCCCAGAAAAGAACATAGTCTGGCCATGGCGCTGTGTCAGCTGTGTTGCTGTGTTTGGACCGCTCAGGCCCGGCTGCACATATGGATGGTTCTAATGAGGCTGGGAGGGGGGTTGCCATGACGATACCCAGCCTCTTCAAGCGTGTGTGTGTGTGTGTGCTTTCCCTCCACTTCGAAAGTAAAGTTTGACCCCATGCCCGCTGTGAAAAGGTCACAGGTGACTCAGCCACCAGCATGTGCCACCGTGGCACTTCTGGCCCTTCCCGGGGGCGGCGGCGGGGGGGGTGGGGGTGTTGGGAGGGTGGCTGGCCCAACGCATCTGCTCCATCCCTAATTAGTATCATTGTGGACCCGGGCTTAAGGCTCCCTCCTTCGTTAATAGCAGCCTGTTGCTCGGGGAAACCGTCTGCCTCCTGTAAGCAGCTTCTCCTGCAGGTCGGCCACTCCGGTAATCCGGTGACAGACGCGTGCAGAACGCAAACACTCCCATGAACGCACACAGGCAAACACACACGCACGCTTTCATCACACAACGCTGCAACACACCACACTGTTTGTTGACTTTAGAAGCTTGTGCGCTTGGTGTCAAAGGTCCAAGGTCTTGGTCATGAATTAAAACAATCTCAAATATAGATATACATGTTCAATATTATATTATGGATTTGGTTGTTGGTGAAATGCATGGAAATATACAAATTTTGAGGATAGCAAGTTCAGTACAATATATCTCATAATGGTCCTTCATGGGATTACCTGGTGTGTTTATGATCTAAATGTTTGTGGGTTATTGGAACTCTGTATCTTCTCCTACAACATATAAAATATGTTGTTGATGGCTGCCAGGTTGTACTGAATTAAGATGCTGAGGCTTGAGTTTGACTTCCAATCTGTTTATCCAAGGAAACACATGCATGAACAGATTTAACATGGTATTGAGGTTGCAGTGAGGGGGGTTCTGGGTAAGGAATTAATTCTCTCCAGGGGGGTGTCAGAGGCATATATCTCCACCTTCGTGTTCATATACTGAATAACATGCCCTGATTTGTGGTGTTTGGGAGATTATGTCCTGAAACAGTAGGTCTAGTGGGTTGGTTGTTATACTCAGACAAATAGTCTGCATTTGTAATTGTAAAAAATGTGTATTTGATCTGATTATTCTTTAGAAAAATGCCAACTGTCTTGTAGAATCCAAATGTATCTTTTAGTGTCAAGCTAATCCTTCATAAATGTATGTTCAGTTCAGGATAAATGTCTTATTCCCGAATATCTTGGCCCCTCGTGCTACAATCATCGAGTCAAGAAGTCCCACAATTCTTGTCTGTCTGTATCTGTATGGCTTTTTAATGCATTTTAATAATGCTGGTACTGTCCGTGATTTATACACTTGGGCAACCATGTGAGGGAGAAAAAAATCCATTGAACACAACGTTGGTCCAAACGGTTTCTCATCTGAGACTGTCAGTAGAGCAACAAAGAACAGAGGATGTCAAAGCGGCAACCTAAATACACTAAATCCACACCCTTCGCTCATTTTGTGTGCCTCATTGTGCTGCTTGCAGTCGCATGGACACATATGCTTCTGGCTGCAGTAATACCTTCCTGGAACGCAGCCAAGCATTCCCTCTTGCCGGATGGACATGGCACGACACAGTGGCCATGCGGCCAGCAGGAGGCTGTATTTAAGCTGGGGCAGATCTGAAATGGGCCATAAAACCCAGCCAGCAAGTCTGGCTCACCGCAAGGCTATGGGCCTAAGTACTCATTGACATGGCTCCAATATCACTGGCTTCCTATTGAGACAGAGAAAGAGGGAAGGGAGGAAGTACAGAGGAAAAGAGGCTGTGTTCAAACATCGCCCTGGTTAGCTAGTTTGTTTTATAACAGTGACACTGCTGAGGCTTTAAAGCAAACAAAAATGCCCAAAATTGTTTGCGAAATCAATTTGCTCTATTGCTGTTAGTGGGTGCAGACTGCTTTTGACACGTAACTGTTTGTTTGGGTTTAATGGTTTAGAGGGCAAATGTCCCAGTGGTAAAGGGAAATATCATGTCACATTTCAAAAATGACATTCACGCACCTCATCCTTCCTTCAGGAGCGCTCATTTTCCTTCTCATTTTTTCTCATTTCACATAGTTGGTCAATCTTAAACGACCAAAACGTGAAGTGACTGGTTATCAGCAGGGTTTGAATGAAAATGAATTTGTCCTGTTAAATCTGCAGTCTGACAACTTGCTAATGTTGTTGTACCAAAGTTCGACCTCAACATGTTTTGGATGAGTGACAGATGTAGACCCATTAGTGGTGTCCAGTGTGGACTGTGCTCCACCTGTGCCCCTGTGCCACATCACCCCCCCTCCAACACCTGTTAAACCCTCATGGATGAACAGCCATCGCAGCTGGACTGGCTTCCCCATCAAGCTGTGACTGGTCTGACTGCTTATAAAAAGTAGTGGGATACATTGCATTATTTTGACACAGAAAGGAAACTGTGTAGAGGCAGGGAGTACCATATGGCTGGGCATCCTTTGGCAATAGACTGAACTGAATGCTTTACATGGCCCCTTGGGTTGATTTGGTAACCAGGGATACAAGGTCTCCATAGCCTCTTTCTCAGCTTAATTGACTTTAGCCTGAAGGACTGAGATGTATTCAGACTTAAGCAGACAGTGAGAAGGACAAAGTCAGAGAGAGAGAGAGAGAGAGACAGAGACAGAGACAGAGACATAGACAGAGAAAGAGAGAGAGAGAGAGAGAGAGAGAGAGAGAGAGAGAGAGACAAATATGCTTAGAATAAACTGAGAGTTCCCTCAGAAACTACACGCTGTAGTTTAGGTTCAGCTGAAGCACTCGTCATTAGTTTGCCTAGGGTCTTTTCTTTTTTTTAATACCAATGTCCCAAGGCTGCGGGGCTTTTTAAAAGCACTGTTTAGTTAGTCGGTTTATTTATTCATTTCTATCTATGCTGCCATGTTTGCTGTGTTGAGTGACAGCATTATCTCATGCAGGCCGATTGGATGATACAATGTGTCTGGTAACATGCATATTGAGGGAGGGGGGGGTGGGGGGGTGGGGGGGGGTTGCCAGGTGGGTAACCACATCCTGGGACCTCGGGTTGATTAGGGAGCAGGTGTCTATTAGATAGACCAGAGAGAGAGAGAGAGGGGGACAGGGGGATGGAGGGGAAGAGGGGAGGGATGGAGAAGGGGAGGGGGTGGAGGGGGGATACACTCATTGCATCTGCCGTACCTGCTGCCTGCTGAAGTCCTCTGCCAGAGCATGGTGAGAGAGCGATTCATACTCAGAAATAGAGGGTAACGTAAATACATCCTTTTTATTCTAAAGACGAGCCCCCCCCCCTCCTTCAAATGCTTGCCCCCTCAGGATTTAGCATGTAGTTCTTTGGTTTTGTTTCGGGAAACGTGCGTGATCAGTTTTGAAGCCCCTTTCACTGGAAACGGCTCAAGGCTCGCTGGTGTTCCACACACTCTCTGGCGCTAAGCGGGGGGAGAGACTGCATTATTATTGGGAAGGGCATTGAACAACTGTCAGGGAGGCAGTACTCGTCATTTGTCATGTCTCCCTGGGGCATTATGACACAGAGCGTGGCTGGAAGCTACACCCTCGCTCTGAACCACCCATCTAGACCCAGCGTGCATTAATGCCCTTCACTCTAGCTGACCATCAGGCAAGGCAGCTGAGCACCAGAATATCAATATGCCCCAGACACAGCCCAGCCCCTGGGGACAGTCTACAAGGCAAACACTCTGGGCTTATGGAAGACACAACTAGTAAAGCACTGAGTGTGTACGCTGTCACTTGGCAGCTAGGTTGAGCTTCTAACCATCACAGACGATTCTAGAAGGATCAGCTGCTGCCTGAACAGGCTAGGCTATGACACCTCTCCCGTGTTCCAGCTGGGATGTTCCTTTGATGGCAGTACGCTAAATCTTCAGCGAGAAGCACCTGATACAATTATCGGCCATT
The DNA here is from genome assembly GCA_030340665.1 of Neosalanx taihuensis. NCBI lineage: Eukaryota > Metazoa > Chordata > Actinopteri > Osmeriformes > Salangidae > Neosalanx > Neosalanx taihuensis. The sequence goes on from CM059303.1 coordinate 2,762,303, forward strand.
TTTTTTAATGACTTAGTAGTATTTAGTCTGAAGGAACAGTTGAGTCTATTGAAGCCACTGAGTGTGGGAGAATGGCAGAAGAGAAACAGCAGTCCTCTTGTGTTCATCCTACTGGCTGTCCTAGGAAAGGTTTGGGGGAAGGAAAGAGGAAGAGGATGTGTAGATTAGGAAGGATGGACAGTGAGAGCTCAGAATGGGACAGCCCTTCTCAACCTGTCATATGAAACCTGAAGTTGGTGCTTTAACTCAATGACAGAGCGCCTCCCCTTTAAGCAGGTCTGGCTCAGCGGAGGTGGTCATTTTGTGGGGCGATAAGCTCTCATCTAATGGTTGGGTAGAATAATTCCCCTGTAAGTGTCGGGGTGGGAACTTGTCCCTCTCAACTTGATGTGCCGTGTCGCTGCTCAGTAGATGTTTCTCTGCTTCCACCGCGCTGCATTAATCCGTGCATGGGCTGGCGGTGGCAGCGTGACACAGGGATCCACAACCCTCCTGTGTCTCACAGTCTTGCAGTGCCGCAGTTTGGGGATAAATTGTGCAGACATGTTTATCAACACGGCGGAGGTGCAAGTTAGCCCTTGTTGGAGAGAATAATGGTGTCTAATTGAGCTGTAACGTTGCTGGCCACTTGCCAGTCAGAGAAGGGGGGGGGGGGGGGGGTGTCGGGGGGGTGTATTTCAACAGCTCTGATTGGCAACGCTTACCCTGCAGTAAGGTACTGTTATGCTGCTTGAACCTGTGTGTTGTAGTAGACCTGTCATTGATGGTTAGCCATGTTAAACGCAGCACCAGTGTATTGGCTCCTCAGTCCTTTCCCTGTGTGTTTTCTTCGGTTAGGTCTGGTGATGAATGCCTGAGGGCTCTGCTGTGTTGTCAGATTCATCCTTAATCCACCCGTATTGTGGCTCTAGCACCAACACTCTTCAGCTCCAGCCCTCAACTCAGGTTCACCCCCACCCTCCCCCCCCATCTCCAGCCCACGCTCAGATCGATGCTCTGAAGGAACCATGCAGTCTGTCTCCTGGCCCCTGTCTTGCCAAAAGCGGGGAGTAAAAAGGGTGGGGGGAGGAGGGGGGGAGGACCCAGCTGCCTCGGAGCCTGAACCCCGTGCTGCTTTTAAAGGAGAGGGAGGAGGATTTGGAGGGAGAGAAGAGAAGTGGAGGGAGGGAGGGAGGGAGGGAGGGAGGGAGGGAGGGAGGGAGGGAGGGAGGGAGGGAGGGAGGGAGGGAGGGAGGGAGGGAGGGAGGGAGGGAGGGAGGGAGGGAGGGAGGGAGGGAGGGAGGGAGAGAGGGAGGGAGGGCGGGCAGGGGAGGGAGGGCGGGCAGGGGAGGAAAGGGTGAGGGACTGCTGGTACCATCTGTACATGTCTTTTGTATTCCAGCCCTCATCTTTACACAGAGAGAGGCTGGTGTGCTCAGTGTGTCTAATGAAAGGAGAGGTGCCTTTTGGGGCAGAGTGAGAGGATAAGGTGTGTTTTTGCGTTTCCGTGTGGGTGCATTTTGGACATGTTTGTGTGTGTAGTTGGCCACAGTTCTCTAGATATCTCACATTCTAAGTGTGCTCACCGTGTGTGCGTCTGTCTGTGTGTGCGGTTAACTGTACACACACACACACGTGTTTGCAAAGTGTCCCTGTTTGTGAAGAGAGACAGATGCTTTTGTTTGTTCCTACTTCCCAGTACCTCCATTAGCCTGTTCCTCTCTCTCATCCTCTCCCCTTTATACCCTTCCATCCGTCTCTGTTTTGCTTCTCTCCTCCACCCCTCTCTCACTGTGTCACGGTGCGTCTCGGCCCCGGCTCTCTGGCAGTAAGGGTGTGTGCAGCTGTGAGGACTGGCAGTCAGCTGTTGAGTCAACGTGGCCACGCTCTGGTCTGTGACTGACTCACCACTGTGGTGGAAAACTCCCAGTATTTTGCATCACCCTGTCTCTTAACCCAGAAGTGCTACTGCTGTGAATCCCAGGAGGGGAGAGGGGGGGTGGGGGGGCGGAGGGGGGCAGGGGGTCTACCCTCTGCTTTGATTGGATCTAAATTCCCTTTCTTTAAAGGGTTGGAGTGAGGAGGGGAATCAACAATGGGTCTTTTGTAGTTAGCATACTGTTAAAGATGCACTGCAGATGAAAAGCACAATTTGATCCAAGCGCTCTACTTTGGTTCAAACACACCACACTGTGGTAGTTACCTAACCAAGCAGTACCTGGACGGTTGCAGCCCATCCAAGGGGCCATAGTGACCTCTAGTGGGCAGAGACGGTAGTCTTTATTTGAGCTCCCATTGTTTTCATCATGGGGATTTTTATGCATTGCACGGTGAGTTGGGCCATTGCATTTACATTGTTGAAAGAAAATCTCAGTTGTTTTGAATTCCTTTTCGTTAATGTCTCATCTGCGCTTCCCCACACGCACATTCATTCACCTCTCGATGGGATGCAGTAGAGCAGGGGTGTCATACTCCAGTCCTGGAGGGCCGTTATCCAGAAGGTTTTAGATGTTTCCCTGCTCCAGAGCACCTGAGTCTAATGAAGGCTCGTTATCAAGCTCTGTGGAGGTGTGCTGGAGCAGGGAAACATCTAAAACCTCCAGGACAAGCGGCCCTTCAGGACTGGAGTTTGACACCTGTGCTGTAGAGAGTTGTTTGTTCTGTAGAATAGACTGTGTCTGTGTTGACCTTCCTCACAGGAGTCACTCATGTCTCGATCCTTCTCTCTCCATCAGCCCTGCTGTCATCTTGGTGCGAGGAACTGGGACGTCTGCTTCTCCTCCGTCACCAGAAGAGCAGACAGAACGAGCCCCCCGGCAAAGCACCCATGCAGACCCCCATGAGCTCCATGAAGCCTGGCCTCTCACACGGGTCAGTTTGCTGGATTAGATTAGATTAGATTAGATTCAACTTTATTGTAATTATACAGGTACAAGTACAGGGTAACGAAATACAGTTAGCATCCAACCAGAAGTGCAAAACAGTTAATCCAACAGAATATAATAAATATGGGTATACCCAGAATATACATAGTATATACAATACATAGTATATTTATGTGTGTCTGCATGTGTGGCGGTTGGCCCTGTGGAAAGGCCTGTGTTCTCCTCGTGAAGCTAGCCCTTCCTCATGAATCCATGCTCAAACACACTGTCTCCTTTACCACACAGACCACAGGGCTATCGGTAACTCATCATCTACTTTAGATATGACTTCCCTCATCCCCGAATGGAAATTCACCCTAATTCATCCTAGCCCCAAGTAGTTCATTATTAAACATGATAGTATGGTTAAACACAATAAAATGAGCTTTTGTAATACTACCATCAACCACTTGTACTAAACTTTAACTCTTGAAGAGGAAATGTACAAGCGGTGGTATTGTACCAACCAGACAACACAATGAAACGTCTCCAAATGTTAGCCTCTGCATATGAAGTGAACCCTGTATGTCAACGCAATGCTGTGTTCTCTACAGTGATGGGTCATTTCCCTATGACTCGGTTCCATGGCAGCAGAACTCCAACCAGCCCCCTGGCTCTCTCTCCGTGGTAACCACCGTCTGGGGAGTGACCAACACCTCGCAAAGTCAGGTGAGCTTCACAAACATTCAGTAGCTGTCTTGCTGAGGGTTGGGTTCAGTCGACCACATTGGGTTTGACCGTGTCATTTGTGAAATTCTAACAGAACGAAAAACAGAATCAAGCCTTTAGCCCCCATCAAGGACACTCATTCCATATCGATTAACAGCCAACTTAATGGAATTATCTAACATAGACCATCTTTCTCTACTGTTGTCTCCCAGGTGTTGGGTAACCCGATGGCCAACAACAACAACCCCATGAATCCTGGAGGAAATGCCATGGGGTCAGGCATGTCTGGGAACAACCCAGGCCTGAACTCCCCCCAGTTCCCCAGTGGCCCCCAGCAGCAGTTCCCCAACAAAGGCAGCTCCAACCAGACCTACATGCAGCAGGGCATGTACGGACGGCCCAACTACCCTGGGGGGGGTGGCTTCGCTGGAAAGTGAGTGTGGAGTGACCAGCTTTGGGGCCATGTTGTTGTATAGCGTTCTCCATTCCATATCTTTAAGATACATACTCAGCTGAGCTTGTTGTCTCACGTTGGTTGGACTTTTCCAGGGGGGGAATCCATAGCTTACATGGTGGATTTTTTCTGTCTCTTCTTCGCTAGTTACCCTGGTGGTCCAAACTCTGGTCCTGGTGGTATGGGCATGCCTCCCCACTCTCGGCCGCCCTCAGACTTCACCCAGCCAGCCGCCGCCGCTGCTGCCGCCGCTGTAGCTGCTGCTGCTGCCACGGCAACAGCCACTGCCACAGCTACAGTGGCTGCTCTGCAAGAAACACAAAACAAGGACATGAACCAGTACGGACCGGTAGGTTCCAGGCTCAGTGAGTCTTTTCACCAGTACAAGCTTGAAATAATTCAAACTAAATGGGAAGCAGTCCTAGAATTGTGTTATTAAGTCATTTGAATCACACAATGTCAAAATACATTATTTTCATTGTAAAACTGCCTCGATTATTTTGATGTTATGGTTCTAAGTAGACTCTATGGCCACAGCAAACCAAAGTTTTGGGCCATTCGGGTAATTTTGTCTTTCAGATGAGTTCCTCTTTCCAGATGGGACCAAACCAGGCATATAACAACCAGTACATGAACCAGTCTGGGCCCCGCGGGCCCCCAAATCTCCCTGGAAATATGGGAGCGGGCATGAACACCTCCAACATGACCGGCCCCCCAATGGGCATGAACCAGCCACGAGGCCAAGGAATGGGGCCCTTCGGGGGGCACGGCCAGAGGATGCCCCAACAAGGCTACCCAGGACCCCGCCCTCAGGGCATGGGCATGCAGGGCATGAAGAGACCCTATCCTGGGGAGGTGAGAGAAACTGCATCCATAACCAGAGCCAACAGTTAGATACAGGAATAGACTGACATGATCTTTCCCAGGAAACTGTCAACTTACGTAATGAATGTCTCATTTATGTAACTATTTGTCATCGTTTGATTTGCTAGTGTATCTGATGTCTTGTGTTTCACCTTGTTTTCTCTCAGCCTAACTATGGTGGGCAGCAGTATGGACCAAACAGCCAGTTCCCTAACCAGCAGGGGCAGTACCCTGCTCCCAATGCCTCCCGGCCACTCTCCTCCCCCACCTACCCCAGCCAGAGGATGCCAGGCCAGCAGATCCAGGGCCAGTACCCCCCTCCAGCTGGTACCATGGGCCAGTACTATAAGGTGATCACACAGGGCAACAAGCACATCCTATAGACTGACAGCAAATACAAACGCAATTATTTTGGATTCAGCCATGAAGACCTCTAAATCTATTTTCTTTTGCAGCAAGAGCCATTCAATGGTCAAAACAACTTTTCTGGGGGTGGATATCAATACGGTCATGGCAATATGAATGGGGTAAGTCTAAAAGCTTTGTAAGACATACTGTTGTGCACTTCAGGTGATAACCTGTTTATGCTATTAAATTCTAATTCATGTGGGTTTATCCTGATTGCAGCCTCCCAGACCAGTGGGTAACTACCCCCATTCTCCGGTGCCAGGAAATCCCACCCCACCTATGACCCCAGGAAGTAGTATCCCTCCCTATTTGTCGCCAAACCAGGATGTCAAACCTCCATTCCCTCCAGACATTAAACCAAATATCAACGCACTTCCTCCACCTTCAGGTTAGCCTCAATGCTGGGTGGGACATGATCTTAACCATCCTGCTAATGTCCATTCCTAAATCCATTACTAAATCTATTCATACAGTGCTTGAACTCCCAATATAATCTCATTCACATTAACTGTTGTGTGCCTCCGTGACCTGTGAATGTAACTCCTCCTACGTGTCATCCCACTTCAGCCAATCCAAATGAGGAGCTGCGTCTGACGTTTCCAGTGAGGGATGGGGTGGTCCTAGAGCCCTTCAGGTTGGAGCACAACCTAGCCGTCAGTAACCATGTCTTCCATCTTCGACCCACCGTACACCAGACCCTGATGTGGAGGTAGGAAGCAGGCAGAGCCATGTCAGGAAACACATTCAAGCACATTCCAAGTCTATCAATATGTGCACAGCGCTACCTCACTGGCACCACATACAGGAAGTCCTGCAGGACCGACTTTTATGGACCATAGCAAATATAAGGGTATAAGGGTATAAATATACGGTCTGTTCATACCCTGTATATTCTGATTATACTGTTCATACTGTGTATATTCTGAGTATACTATTACATTCTGTTGTAATAACTGTTTTGCACTTCTGATTGGATGCTAACTGTATTTCGTTACCCTGTACTTGTACCTGTGTAATGATATTAAATTTTAATCTAATCTAATAAACATGATTTCCGCACAGTCTGTCATTAGCAAGACCATATTGACTGGAAACTTGGCTCCTCCCTCTCAGGTCTGACCTGGAGCTTCAGTTCAAGTGCTACCACCACGAAGACCGACAGATGAACACCAACTGGCCGGCATCCGTCCAGGTTAGCGTCAACGCTACGCCTCTCACCATCGAGCGGGGCGACAACAAGACGTCCCACAAGCCCCTGCACCTGAAACACGTGTGCCAGCCAGGAAGAAACACCATCCAGATCACCGTGACAGCCTGCTGCTGTGTGAGTGCTCACTCTCTATCACATGTAGCTGGAAGTCTGCTTTAGTTTCAGATGTGTATATCTGTGTTGGTTTCATGTAGCACCATGATCCTGGAGGAACATTATTTAGCTGCATGTACATCATATGTGATTGAAATGATCGTGAAATCCACTTGATTTGAGATGCACAAAAAACAAATGGCGACCGTAATGGCGACCCTAACGATGAAGACCTCTCCACAGTCGCACCTGTTCGTGCTGCAGCTCGTCCACCGGCCGTCCGTACGCTCCGTCCTGCAGGGCCTGTTGAAGAAGAGGCTGCTGCCAGCCGAGCACTGCATCACCAAAGGTACGGCCCTCCTCCCTGACACCAGGCGCTTTCAAGGGCTGAATCTTCCTTGACCCATCAGAGGTATCAAACTCTTTGAGGGCCGCTGTCCTGAAGGTCTTAGATGTTTCCCTGCTCCAGCACACCTGATTCCAATAAAGGGTTGTTATCAAGCTCTGTGGAGGTGTGCTGGAGCAGGGAAACATCTAGAACTGTCAGGACAGCGGCCCTCGAGGACTGGACTTCTGTGCCATAGATGGTCATTATGTCTTTTTTCATCTCCATCTTAGTAAAGAGGAACTTCAGCAGCGTAGCGGCCTCCACCGGGAACACCACTCTGAATGGAGAGGATGGCGTTGAGCAAACAGCCATCAAGGTCTCCCTGAAATGTCCAATCACCTTCCGGCGGATCCAGTTGCCAGCCAGAGGCCACGACTGCAAACATGTCCAGGCAAGTGTCATGGGGGGGGGCTACTGCTGCTTCAACAGCACTAAACAGTGATACTTTTTTATGGTAATGTGTTCACATAGTAAAACTAATATACCCATTTGACTGATGTTCCACAGTGTTTTGATTTGGAGTCATATTTACAACTGAACTGTGAGAGGGGAACGTGGCGATGTCCTGTATGCAAGTAAGTGTCTTAAGCTCATCTGCATCTCTCAACATGAACAACTGGAGATCACAAATAACATTCCAGTGATAGTCTCAAACACCATACTGATCTGGCCTCTTTTTATTTTTAGTAAAACAGCATTGTTGGAAGGTTTGGAAGTGGACCAGTACATGTGGGGAATCTTGAATGCCATCCAAAAGTAAGTTGAAATGTCAAACCATATTACACAGTTTATATATATATATTCCCCAAATCAGATCCATTATATCCCTTGTCACACTGCCTCTCTAAGACCTGACACCAAACTTTGTAACTGTGTTGTCCCAGCTCGGAGTTTGAGGAGGTCACCATTGACCCCACATGTAGCTGGCGACCCGTCGCCATCAAGTCTGAGATCCACATCAAGGAGGACCCGGATGGACCGATGGCCAAGAGGTTCAAGACTATGAGTCCCAGTCAGATGATAATGCCCAACGTGATGGATATGATCGCTCAGTTAGGACCAGGGCCATCACCCTACCCTTCTCAACAGGGGGGCAACAACAGTGAATACGGTAACCACGGTAACAACCTTTCCATTCCGTTATATTCACCTCATCAAAATAGCAGATTTATCCGAGTGAAGTGCGTTAACTTTGATTGTATTGGTTCGTCTCTGTGGACGTAGGCAACAGTTACCATGGGCACGGGAACTTCGACTTCCCCCATGGGAACCCAGGCGGTACTTCGATGCACGACTTCATGCATGGCCCCCAGCTGTCCCACCCCCCCGACATGCCTCCCAGCCTTATGGCCCAGGACAAGCCTCTCTCCCACAGTATACCTGACACAGTGAGTTACCTGACAGAACTACAGATTGACTGTATTCCATGAGAGGTTAGCTTCACCAGCCTTGGGACAGTCTGACACTCTGCCCTCTACCTCTCCTCTCTCACCCCTTCACAGATACCTCATCCTGCCAGCACTGATCAGTCTCACAGCTCATTGCAGCAGAGCTTACACCCCTCCCACCCCGGCAGCCAATCAGGGCAGCAGTTGCATCACAGCGGACCTCCTCAGCCGTCGCGTCAGGCTCCGCCTCCACAGCAGCCTGGCCCAAACAGCCATCCCCATGGCGACCTGACCTTTAACCCCTCCAACAGCTTAGAGGGGCAGGTCGGAGGGCAGGTAGCCCCTGATATGCCTGAGCCTTCCTTGGATGTAAGTGTACTAATTCAGGCTAAATGAAGTCAAATCCGTTGATTCAGCTTGATTTAATTAGAACATCCTAACCATTTATTTTGATATTTTTTCTTTTTTTCACAGCTTCTTCCAGAACTGGCTAACCCTGACGAGTTGTTATCCTACCTGGACCCCCCCGATCTCCCGAGCAATAGCAATGACGACCTGCTCTCACTCTTTGAAAATAACTGACAGTCCAGAGACAAAATACATGTGCACACACACACACACACACACACACACACAAACGCTCATTAAGAACTGTCTGGACTTCCTGGAGTCGACACACCCCCCAACCTGGGACTGATGCTCATACTTGACAAACACAAAGATGCACTCCCTTCCTCCTCTTCCTCTTGTACAGTTTTCATTCTCCAGCACAGACTGACTGAACAAGATGTAAAACTCAAAACACATGGCAGCGTTGCCGACCTGCTCTTTGCTCCATGGCGATCGCTATGAACTGTGCAGCTATATTCTATTGTTTTTATATATCACACACAGTTTGTGTGCACATTAGGAAAGTGTTGTAGCATTTTTTATTGCAATTTTGTTTCCTGTTCAGAAATTAAATTCATTTTATGAAATGAATTTGAAGAGAAAAAAAAACACTTGTCTCTAGCTAATTTATGTCCACATCGTTTTTCCAATTTAGGAGCCCCCTTTTTTAAATCAGTCATTTAGTAACTTTAGTAACTTTTTTTCAGACCGGTTAGTAACACTGTTTCTGTTTCTCTGTGACCCATTTTTTCGAAGCACAAGGGATTTCGTCAATGCAAAAAAAAAAAAACATCTACATTTAAAAGGGAAGGTAATGAACATTAAAGGTCATCATCAAAGTCATGAAAAGAATTAATAGACATCTTTAGGTGAGCAGTCATCCACCCCCCCCCCCATCATAGCAATTTTATTAAAGTTAATTTTGTTTTACATTTTTTTTGTCATTTTGGAATGAAGAAACATCTCTGCCATGAGGGAAAAGAGCGGTGTAATTAGAATGGGAGCAACGCATCGTTAAGAACGATTGTAAACGAGGGTATCAACTTTAGGGAAAAAGGTTCTGACTAACTCACACAGACGCAGCAGTTCTATCCTAAGAGCCTTTTTTGTACTGTTTGTCTGTTACATACAGTAGTTTATATTCCCCTAGTGAGAGCTTCTGAGGAAAAGAAAGGGGGGTACTGATAGAACTGTAATGACCTGCTTATAGCTGGGACTCACTCCTTGCTGTTTTCTCTGCATGAGCCCTGGGCTGCTTGTGTTCCCATTTTTGCAAAGTTGCGTCTCTCTTCCTGTTGAAAATGTACTGTAGTATACAAAGTGCATGTGTGCCAAGCCATTGTCTAGTGGTATTCCAAGTAGTAAAGTGTGTGTCTTATCAGTTGCTTCCATCCTTCTGTAGTCTGATTTATTTAACACTAAAATGTTGAAGGGATAAAGCTAATGTCAGCTGTTCATGGTATTGTGCATTTTCTGGTGATGTTTTTTAATGTTTATTTTATTTTTCTTTATTATACATTTCTGTAAATTTTAACTATTCATCAACTATTGGGATCTTGCTAATCATCACCAAAGTTAGGGGGAATGGTAGTCTTAGAACCAGACAAATCTGCAAGCTAATTTTTCATTTACCCTGGCGGAATGGCAAAATAAGGATTTGCTAATTGGTCCGAACAATGCCAGAATAGGGGAGAGGAGGAGATGTGTGAATGTGTTTGTATGTGGTTGTCCAGGTGAGCTGGCATGTATGTATGTGAGTACCTGTTCTTTGAGCTATTAAATAAAACAATTTAAATTCATCCAACAATACTGTTAAAAGTCTGGTTTTTAAAACAGTACTGGAGCTGATATTTTATCACATTTGTTTTCAGTTTCACTAGAAAAGTACTGTTCAGTATGAAAATGTATTTTTTTTAATGAAAAGCTATTGTAAATATCAGTGTGAATATTTTTGTATCTTAATAATGTTTGTTCTTTGTGTTTGATTGTCCAACCTGTCCACATATCCTTCCAAACTTCACCATTGTCAGTCTTTGTAAAACGTTGAGTCTTTGCTCTACTCACAGATGGGTGAAACTATTAAAATGTCTCTTAAGCTAATACCTGAAATGGATGTTTTACCCAGTACGATTACAGATATATAGTTTAGACAAGTACTTTCTGTCATTATCTCCATGTTTTTAACCCTGATAATCAGTCTAGATAATCATGCCATTTTCAGAGTAAAATCTTTGATGTCAAAGTCTGATGTTGCAATATTTCTTTTGTGCTCTATGGTCTACATCAAGGAACTATTGGTATGTTCTTCAGTTGATCTCACATGCTGTTATTTAGGTCAATGTAATTAGAAAACCATGTGGATTTCATATTTGTTGCTAATTGTCAATACACGTTTGGTATTTTAAAGAAATATCACAGCCTTATTCTAAATAAATGTATGATATTGTTCGGGAAAAAAAAGTAAATTTTGTTATGGAAAATATTGCTTTTTTGAAAGCTTTTGACCATTTACATTTTTATCCAATTTAAATTCTTATTTCTTTTCTTTTTGTAGTAAATTATTTTGTATTGGTTTTCTTATTTAAAAAGCTAGAAATATAATTTCTTCTAAGAGTACCAATTTACTAATTGATCATCTTAAACCTCATATTTCAAACTTCAATATGCTTTAGTGTTTTTTTTTTCTCTTCAAAAAATGAATATTCTTTCCTGTTATCTGCTTAAGCTTTGTTTAATACCAACTTTGTAACAATGGTAAAGTTCCTAACAACTCACATGATTTACTTTTATTTTGTATTTAATAGAAAACTGTATATCAGTACCATGGAGATAGCTAACATTTCACATTTCGCTCTTAATTGTACATGAACCAATTATATGTATTAGGCAGAACCCCAAATCTGTAGTTGCACAATCATTGTAAAGGATAAACTTTATTGGGAGTAAAGTATAAAAATAAAAATAATAATAAAAAAATATTACAAAAACAAAATGAAAATACAAATAAAAATGGGCTGGTTTATCTGCTTGGATCTAGTAAGGATGGATTGGATTAAAGCCAGACTGAGTGGGTACATGCCCATAAGAGGAATGTACATATGTAAATGAATATAGAGACGTGAACAGAAATGTATTCATTTTCCCTGGGAATGTGCATTGTTTCTTCAGAATAATAAAACAGCTTGCAAACCCCTGATGGAAGTGGCTCAATTTGGAAAGTGCTTAAACCATTTTGTTCGTCCTCTGTATAATTTGAACTTTTTTTAGGGTAACTGGGATAGCTTTGACTACATGTAATGTACATGTTGTAGTCTGCGACCCATCTAGAGAATTATGAGGCTAGCACAGAAATGTGAAGGAAATAATGGGTGAAAATTGTTAGGGAATCATTTTTTGTTTAATTTTCAAAGGGTAGGGGGTCCAAAGGATTGTAACCAAATCCGTAGTTTGTAAAAAGGTTTCATATCATGATCACATACAAAAGATGTAATGGTACAACCGAAGGTGATTCATGCAAATGTGGCCATTGTCTATGTTTGTACATTGTATGTACAATCATTTCATATTCTAAACTGGTCAGAAAATAAAGGTACTAAATGTGATTTTTAGTCTTGAAAAACTGTATGTAGTTAGATGATGTGACAACCTAATATTTATCTAATAAATATGTATTCAGATGATACCTGAAAGCTGCTGTAGACTTCTCTTTTTAAATAATCAAAATTATTATATTTCAAAGAAAAGCTTAAAACTCATTAATCCACACTGGACCTGCATTGAGGGCCGACTTCAATTAACTAACATGTTTGAACAAATCCCCTTAATTTGTTAATCAATAAATATATGTATTTCCATTCCATTCTTATGTATACTGGCATAATTAGTAGATGCATGACTTTTTTATGAAATACATTTTGCTGCATGTACTGTGGACCAATAAGATCAATAAGATCTGTGGACCAAACCTAATTATTCAAACATGTTAATGAGGGAGAGCTTCTATGTTATAATAGAAGCTATCCCCTGCACTATTGACTACAGTCTGGTTTTACACTATATAACAGTGATTCTATAAACTACTTTGTTTAGAATACTATCTTTTTCCAATAGGGTAACTCTTTGCATTAATTTACTTCCAGCTGTATGGAAGCTAAATACAGCAAATGGTTAATTTACTCTTATTTCCCACTGACAGCATATCGGTTCTATGGTGTAATGGTTAGCACTCTGGACTCTGAATCCAGCGATCCGAGTTCAAATCTCGGTAGGACCTGAGTTTTTTTTCTGGTTTTGTAACGTTTAACATTTTTGTTTGTTTGTGTAATAATTTTGCGATTCACATTTTCGTTGTTTCTTTCTTTTCAGATATGTTTGAACCATTTCGAAAACATGGCAACATCCTACCGGAAGTTATGGACATACACAGACAGATCCAATATGGCGACTCGCATGGTACAATGTTATTACTCTCTGTTTAGACCTTCTTGGACGTATCAAATATTTTCTCCACGTGAAAGTTTTCCAACTATATGCAAAGCCAATGGCAACATTACGAGTCACTGCGTTCGTCAATGTCCTGGTTATGGAAGCAAAGCAGGGGATAGCACACAGGTTAGTTTATCTCTGGTCGACACAAATTAGGAACACACCTGAGTAATACATATCAATTTCACCTTCCTAATTCAGATGTACATGTTAATTGAATGTCGCATATATTCCTATAGGATGATCAGATTATCGTTCCAGTAGGTAAGCAAGCTATGTATTATATATACAGTATTACCATATCGATTTCATAAATTGCACCACAGAGGATAAACAGTAGGATGTAGTAGGATTTTAGTGGTGAACTTGACCATGTTTGAGGATGAACTGTGTATCCTCTCTGAAAACAGATCGCCTCCATATATCCTACAGCAGAAGCGGCGGAGCAGGCGGTCAACACGTCAACAAAGGTGACGTCATATTACTCAAGTGATTGGGGTGTTTATACAGTACCGCTATATACAAGCAATGTGTTTAAAGTAAGTGAAGCCGATTAACAAGGACTAGCCGTGCAATTTAAAGTTCACCATAACATGAGTGTCATCTTTGAACTGACTGTCTTGTCTGGTCACAGTGAGCACCAAAGCAGAGGTCCGCTTCCACGTATACACAGCAGACTGGATCCCAGATGATGTCAAAGAAAATGTCATACTAAAGGTGAGATTCACAGATTCACTCCTGCACTTTACTAATTATATACATACCTTTAATATCCATATTGAATTCAAGGTCCTGATAGTTCAAATTACACAAGTGCCTTGTGTAGGGGGAAATAATTGATATTTTATACGCAAGAACAGCCAATCAGATCACATCTTGACCCTTCCCTATCAACATTTGACTAACAATGCTACAGTAAGTTACACAATGAGATGTGAGAACCATCCAGCAGACACTCCATCCAGCAACTCCAGATTTGAGCGTATGAGAGGTGGGGGCAGGGTGACCCCCCCCAGCCCAATACTGCTTCCTCTTTATTTACACCACATATCTGTTTTATCTATGCATGAATGAATACTCTTAATAACAATGAAATCAAACATTCACCTATGCCAACATCCCCTCTCGCACTACAGAACAAGAACCGCATCAACAAGGCAGGGGAGCTGCTGGTGACATCAGAGCGAACCAGGAGCCAGCATCGTAACCTTGGAGACTGCATACAGAAGATCTCTGACATCATAATGGAGGCCAGCGAGAAGCCACATGAGCCCTCCAATGAGGACATAGCCCTCAGAGCGTCCAGGTCTGTAGAATGGATGACAGGTCCAAGTCTCTCTGCCCCTTTGGCATGGATCTGTAGGTTTAAAAGCAGACTGTGTTTTTTCCTCATATAGGTTGGAGAGAAGAAACCAGGAAAGACTTAAAGAAAAAAAGATTCAGTCAGCGATCAAGCAGTCAAGAAGAGTCGATTTTGACTGAAGTTTTTTTTCACAAGGGGAACATCATTTGTATATATTATGTTTAAGAAATAAATAGATGTAAATAATGTATATGTATACTTTACAGTTGTACTGTATTAATTGCAGTCCTGAAGAATTAATCAATAGATGATGATGATTAGATTCAAATTAATAATATGAATAATAAATATTTATTTAATAAACCACCGGCTCATTTTGGTGGATGTAGTTAAAAATTCAAGAACCCATGTGTTACATAGAAATGGAAAAACAAAATAGCAGAGGATGGTTTCGATCCATCGACCTCTGGGTTATGGGCCCAGCACGCTTCCGCTGCGCCACTCTGCTCCTTGCGACAATATGTTGAAACCAAAGTTTAAATTGTATTTCCATCGTCCACAGATAAACGTGTCCGTTGATTTTAAATGCATACGTTGCCTGCGCATTGTATTTCTGTGTCCAGATAAATCTAGACACACTTTATATTTCAAATGCTCACTTGTATTTCACCCAAAAATTATTTTACTGGCGGCACCTCTGCCTTGTTTGTCGGAAATGTTTCCACTGCATTGCTAATAAAGGACTATCTTATCTTGGGTGACATTTCCTTGACTGCAATGACGAATTGGCCTCTTCATGTGTACCAACTGTGCCCTCGAACATAAAAAAATAAAAAGCGACCACGAAGGGACTCGAACCCTCAATCTTCTGATCCGAAGTCAGACGCCTTATCCATTAGGCCACGCGGTCTCAATGTATAGCACAGCTAATCCAGACCATATAAAGATTAATTAAGCTTAATCAAAATGCTTTTCATTATGATGAAATATTTATATATCTAATTATTCTTCAGCTCATTTATCGGCCAAACTACAGCGAGCCTTCTGTCTGCTGTGTATTCTTTTATAACCAGAACACTGTCACTGCTAGCAAAACTATGTTTGGCAAATTTAGCCTGGAATGCTTTTCAGCTATTTAGAAATTATATATTGAAATATTTCGAGATTCGTCTTGTTTTCGTTCCATTGTCACCAACACATATGTATGCCCCTACTTAAGCGAGATATGACTGCAATTGTATTTCCTTGAAGAGATATTTAAATGTATTAAAGGTTGCAACGCAGGATAGTCCGGGTGGTGGATAAGCAGCCCAGAACAAGCATGTTCTGTGCATCAGTGTAAACACGAACAATCCACCAACCGATCCTCCAATCGACATTTGAATAAAACGATTACTTAGATCCTTATAACATCTGGTACTTGTATATGCTTCCCTGTATCTTGTATTTTGTATTTATATTTTAATATATTACTCAAATACTTACCTTGCAATTTCCCCGCTGCGGGACAAATAGAGGATTATCTTCGGCCAGCCATCTCTAATAATATTTTATAGTGCAACAAGTGGCTACATGTTTGACTAACACTAAAACACATGCAAGAAACCAGGCAAAAATACTTTCTTCATTATTTTGTTGCTTTAATAAGCACATAGCTCATCAATTATGTCATAGAGACAATGTCAAGTCAACACAAGATTGATTCTAATTCACAGCTGTGTGTTAGTGTGCTATGACGACACATTGCTAATGTCTAGCTAAGAATACAATTTAAAACCTTATGCTGTAAAGAAGAAACAAATAGGACCAACGTGGATTGGTTCTAATGATATGTTAATGACACACCTACATAGGCACCAAAGCAGATTATAACAATGTTCGCACATAGATGAATAAATAGACAGCGAAAGACGTAGTTAATATTACCCAATAATAATAAATATGCAAAAATAGCCTTGGAGGACAGATGCATTTTTAAGTGCAAGAGGTAAGAATGTATAGATCAAAATGAGGCCAAGATTTTAAATAAGGCCCAATCTGGGAGTCATTCTCTCTGTTTTCTTGACATTATAGCCTAAAAAAGATCCTATTGGACACAGTGTTTCCACACAAGTCAAAAATTAACACGTTGAAATGTGCTTGGCTGCCTAGTTACTTTTCACTCTGCAACTTCTGATTGACCCTGAGATGGGAAAAACAAAAAAACAAAAAACGATATAAGATTCTCCTTTTAAAATCCACCGACATGGCACTTTACATCCACACCTCTCAGAAATCACCTTTAACCCTGCCCAGTGTCCAGGCCCTCTGCTGGGTTTGAAGCTTGAAATGAGTTTACACTTTGACTGATGCTAATATAAATATGACATTACAAGGTGTATGCATGTGATGTTAGTATTCGACTAATGACTAATTCAACGAAAGTAACGATGGCAGCATTGCTCAGCTAGTTTTTCAACTGTAGTCCATGTTTTTGTTTGTTAAAGACAAGGCCCTTTTAAGGTGTACTGTGCAACACTGTATAGGACTGTTGTAATGAAAGGATGGTAAAGACAGTCATCTGGTTAGTAATACTTGTGATAGTTTAGCTATCATTCCATTATATCTGGAGTCAACATGTCTTTAAGACAAAATCCTAAGTGTTTCAGTTATAATCACTGTAAAGAAAGACCCCTGCCCTCCTTAGTTTGTTGTGGTAGATAACATAACAATATAATCCTCACACTTTCCTCGGCAGCCAGAAATTACTTACACAGAGTCTCAAAGATATATTCAAAAAAGATACATTGCGATTCACATTTGACCACCGAACTCATCTGTATCCCTAAAGTTCCACAACCAATATTAGTAGCAGGAGTTGTTTATAATGCCCGGAAAACCGAAAAGACAGCAATCTGTGTGGATTGTCTGCTGCATCTGTAGAGTAGGTTGGCAGGCAACTGCCTCAGAGCAGGTAAGCAAGCCATAGCGTTCCCTCAACCAATCACTTTCAAGGCTTATTGTTAAGAGTACAAATACATTAGAGAGTAAAAGCAACGTTCAGCAGACATGTCCTCAGTGTCCTACTCAGATCATCAGCCGTACCTAGATTACCCTCACTGTTGTGATGTCACTGCTTGTGTGTATTGCTCACCATTCCAAACCCTCGTTAACCTCCTATTTTCCCTGACATCTGATCTGCCTCCACCCCTTCCCCCCTCCACCCCTTCCCCCACCCCAATGGTACCTGGTCATCTTCATTGTTTTATTTGTCCAATTATCTCTTTATAATAATAATCTCTTTTTCCTGCCTCAACAACATAAAGTTTCTCCCATTCAAGTTTTTTTTGGCATTAAGTTGGTTAACGGGTGGAGGGACAGTGATGTTAGCACATCTCAGCTGAAGGCAGCTGTTTCCTATATTCAACTTAGAGGAACATTAGAGCATTCGTCCCTACTTTGATTAACCTCTATCCCTTTTTAGATCCTACAAGTCTGTAACAGAGTTAGCCAGACTGCGGACCAGAGGAGTTTTCCTACAGTAAAAAACACAGTATTCAGGATGATATGAACAAACACAGAGCAGTGCGATATTCTAGCATTGTCTTCTGGGCAAAAAGGCTTAGGGTTTCCATCAAGACGGACACTTCATCAGCAACAGTTTATGAGGCCATGTTTCCAGGGTGGTAGGATCGCACAGGGCAGTCACACAGCAACCATTTTGTTAGTTTATCCATTAGTGTTTCACTTCGTTCTGACAAGTTCAAAGACAGTTGTGTTTTAGGCTGAGATTTGGGTGATAAAGAGTAACACTTTAAAGTCTTTAAAGTTTAGTGCATTTCTTTTGAATCGGTGTCCCAGAAGGAATAAAGTATAAAAGCAATCTCTGTTGAAAACCCTCCTCCTCCAATGTTTTTTTTGGAGTGACAGGTCTACCTGGGACGCAGGTTGCCAAAGCAAAGGCAGCTGAAAAGGAGGGAAAATGTCACCCATGATAAGGAAAGGCAGCCAAGGCGCTCCGAGACATCGCAGTAACATTCACAGGAAGTACGTGAGTTTCACTGCCATAGCAACACTGGCGGGTGGGGTTGGTAACCAGGACAGTTCGGAGCAGCAGTTGTAACAGGAGAAACACAAAAACAGACATGAGGTTGTCGCAACTATGAAAGAAATCTGAATGGTTTCGAATATATGTTTCCTTGAGCAGTGTTCTTTTGATCGGATTCAAATATAACAAATCTTTCTTGGCTGTAGTAGTGAATCAAACGCAACCCATGATGGGAAGCGTCCACTGGGAGGCGCTGTAAGTCAGTGCAGGGTCTCTGGCTGGCTTTCCCTTTAAAATAATAAAGCTCAAGTTATTTCACAAACTCCCACTCGGCATCCAGTCAGTAAATATCACTGTTTACTGCTCTTCCCACCCCCTGACTTGCTAGGCTTGCTAGATTTGGTGGCTTTGGTGGCTTTGATGTCAGTCTTGGTTTTCTGGATACGAGAGAAGATCTCCTTGAAGAGGGCCTTGTATTCCGGCGTGTTCTGTCCCAGACGCTTGTCCACCGCCTCCACCTGCTTGCTGATGCTCTCCATGGCCTCCGGGGTGGAGGGGGACTGGGTGGGCGTGGGAGGGGGAGCCGGGGTGGGCGAGGCCCCCACGGCGCAGTCCTTCATGGAGGGGTCTCTGGAGACGGGCCTGGAGGTCTGGACGCCGGCATGGCAGAGGTTCTCCTCGTGACGCCGGCACTTCCCCAGCAGCTCCTCGTACTTCTCCAGCAAGGCGTGGTACTGCTCGTCCACCTCCCTCAGGATGGACATCCCCCGCTTTCGCACGCTGTTGGCGTGGAGGGCGTAGCTGCCTCGCCGCCTGCCTGAGGCGTCGCGGGCCACGATGGCGTTCAGCGCCGTGTCGCTGCAGCTCTTCCGGACCGGGCTGGAGGCCGGCAAGGCCTGCCCCCCCACGCCTCCACCGCCCTCCGCCTCCTCCCTCACCCCACCGCCTGCCTCGTCCGCGGCCCCCTCCAGGGTGTCGGTTTCGGGGGTGTTGTTGAGGAGGGTCTGGGTGAAGCCCACGCCGTCGTCCTCGCTGCTCAGGAGGAGCGTGCGCGCCCGGCGGAGCTGCTGCAGTTCCTGTAGCTCCGCCTCCAGCTCCCGCACACGCACCTGGCAGCTCTCGGCACCCTGCGGAGAAAAACAGTCAGCCAATCAAAAGAGCAGATCTGAGTCCCCTCCTGCTACTGGTGGACATTCCCACAGAGTTGCAACTCCAGCCAAACGGAAAAACAGACCCCGATTATTATCATCCCTGTAGCTGGGGAAGACAATTTCCCCAAAGGGCTCTGATTGGTCACATCTTCATATTCAGATAATAATGTGTCGACCGATTGGTCGATCCTCACCTGCACGCGAGCCTCCAGGCGGGAGAACTCTCCGAGCAGGGCGTTGCACTCCCTCTCCACCCCCTCGCGCCGCCCCCTCTCCGTCCTCACGGCGGAGCGCAGGTCCGACACCGCCTCCCTCAGGCGTTCGTTCTCCTCCTCCATCGGCTGTCGCTTCAGCTCCATTGAGAAGCTCTCGGCCCGGCCGACCACGAAGCCGTCCTCGTATCTGCCAGGCAAACACACCCAGACACACATGTAAACACGCACACAAACACACAGCCATGCATCCATGTTTCCTTTGGCAGAATCTGACTCTCAATAAAGCCCTTAAAAGATGGAGTGAGACAGGAATTGTGGTGTGTGTGGGGGGGGCCTGACCTGGGCGCAGTACACAGCTCCCTGAGGCAGGGGAAGGAGTGGATGGTCTTGCGTCGTTCCCTCTTCTCTCTCCGGACGCGGAGCTGTTCCAGGGAGCGCAGCTTCTCCACCTGACCGGAGAGAGTCTCCACCTGGGCCTGGAGGGCATCGATGGTGCCTGTCAGCCTAGAGGCACCGGGGGGAGACAGGGGAAAGAGAGAGGGGGGGTTGGGGAAGCGAAGGGAGGGAGAGAGACAAAGAGAGAGGGTGAAAGGGTGTGAGTGTTATGGAAAAGTAGAGCAAGAGAGAGAGAAAAGAGGTGAGATGGAGGTAGGGAGGACAAGAGAGTGAAAGGTTAGAGAAAGTCAGGGAGGGAGAGAGAAAAGGTGAGGGAGAGGTGTAGAGAGAGGGTAGGGAGGGAAAGAGAGCGAAAGGTTGCTCTCACCTCTCTATCTTGTGCTGCGAGGCCTTGCTGTCCAGCAGCAGAGTACGGTTGGTGACCTCCAGTTCTCTGGCTGTGCCGTCCAGCTGCTCGTACACTTTAGCATGCTGCTCATTCATGTCGCGCAAGACCTCCAGCTGCTTGGCCAGGTACTGCACACACACACACACACACAATGTTATCGTAAAGCTGGGTATCTTGAGTAAACAGTTCTGGCCACCCTGAGAGCTACAAACCCAGTGAACCTCTTCAGTTGCCCTTTGTGCAAGTGTGTGCGTGTGTGTGTGTGTGTGGGGGGGGGGGGTGCTGGGGCCTTCATTATTAGCACTCAGCTGCCAGCTGGGGTCTTCACAGAGAAAATCACATTAATCCACAAGGATCTGGACAAAGATCATGCACACCCAAACAAATACAACAGACCCCCCCACCATCCTGTGTTTCGGTTACAGACCTAATCAGACCTCATTGACTGAAGTCTCTCAACCGTGAGTGTTGATGATGAACCCAGCAGGACCAAGGCCCCGGGCCGCTCTTCTCCTCTGCCCACGGAGGCAGGACACAAGCAGGGTGTACTTTGTAATCACACCACCTGGCTTGGTCCCTTTGTCTCATAAACTTCCAGTGGCATGATTTGATAAAGGTAAGTGAAGTATCAGATGTTACATTGACATCCACTCTCAGGTGTGTGTGGTAGACGGATGAGAGAGGTTGTACGTGAGAAAGGTGGAGGGATGGAGGGGAGATGGAGAGAGAAGAGAAGCAGGATGGATGGAGAGATGAGAGCTGGACAGAGAGGTTGCTGAAGGACCTACCTCGATCTCCTGCACCTGCTCCTCATTAGTGAGGTACATCTGCTGCAGGGAATCCTCCAGCTCCTTATTCCTCTCCAACAATGTCTTCCCCAGCTCTGCTGCAAGGTGGAGGTCTGGAAGGAGAGGAGAGGAGGAGGAGAAGACAGGGGAGGAGAGGAGGAGAGGACAGGGGAGGAGGAGGAGGAGGAGAGGACAGGGGAGGAGAGGAGAGAAGAAAGAAGATATGGAAGATAAAGAAGGAAGAGGAAAAGGATGGAGTAATAGTACGAGGGAAGAAGGAAGGAAGGAAGGAAGGAAGGAAGGAAGGAAGGAAGGAAGGAAGGAAGGAAGGAAGGAAGGAAGGAAGGAAGGAAGGAAGGAAGGAAGGAAGGAAGGAAAAAGGCAGAGATAGGTGAGGAGGATCAGAAGAGAGGTATTAATGGGGTTGAGAAGGAGGAAGAACATGGGAGAGAGAAGAGGAAGGGAAGAGGAAATGAGAGACAGAGATAGGGAGGCAAGGAGACAGAGAGAGAGAGCAGAGAGTTAACACAGGAAAGCATAACCCTACTGGCAGCATGTCACTCTGACAGCTGCAGAGGAGCTGACTGCTGTGCTCTGCTAAGCGTCACAATACACGGGTGACCGGGCTATTCTCAGCTGGCTCCCATGGTGATAACAGCACAGTCATACTCCTGAACGTGATGAAGTTAGAGAGCAACCAGATCATCTATAGAGAACAGAGAGAGAGAGAGAGAGAGAGAGAGACCTCTGCAGCTCCCCTCCCTCCTGGTTTGTAACCCTCTATTCTTACCCTCCCTCTCTCCTCTTTATGGACAGGAGGCCAGAGAGCCATGTTCGACAGATCCCTGAGAGAACATCCTGGCCTCTGAGACAGAGAGAGATGGATGGCCTCTGGGTAAGAGGGGGTGGGGGGAGGAAGAACTCTGTACGGCCCCGGACATTGCAGACAGAAGCAGATCTGTCTGACAGGAACTTCCAGGTGAAAGATTTAGTACACGTGTTTGAGTTAGTGGGGTGTGTTGTATTGTGTGTGTGTGTGTGTGTGTGTGTGTGTGTGTGTGTGTGTGTGTGTGTGTGTGTGTGTGTGTGTGTGTGTGTGTGTGTGTGTGTGTGTGTGTGTATAAGTGCATGTGGAAGTAATGTGGGGTGGGACGGGATGCGATCAATAAGAATCCGTTTGACCTTTCACCCCCTGAGAGAAGAGGAAGGTTGTTAATTGGCTGAACACAAACACACACACAGTTTCAGGACACCATGTAACACCATGTTGTTCTTCCCCCTGGCAGAGGGAAGCCACATCCTTCCTCTTGTTGTGCCGTCTGCTCCAGTCTTCCTGGTTCAGACCAGAGGAAGACTTGCTGCTGTGTGAGTCTGCACAAGGGCACACACACAAAGTATGTCCTGTACTGTACCACACACACACAAAGTATGTCCTGTACTGTACCACACACACACAAAGTATGTCCTGTACTGTACCACACATACAGGTCTACCATAGCCTTCCATATACAGTATCAACAACATATTTGAAGACATATTTCAGACCTCTGAAGACAGAGTTAGAATTAGAACTGATGAAAGAATGTAGAACCCAGAGATGAATGTAGAGCTCCCTTCCTCCCCACAGCGCTAGCTGTTTAGAACGATGTCCCACTGCTGGGTTCTAATCTAGACAAGCCCCGTGGGAACATTCTAGAATAGAACGCGGCCTGAATGGAGCTTTGGAGTTAGAGATGAGAGCACCTGGATCCGCTGGGCTTGATAGAGGACAGGCATGCAGCATCAGTGAAATTGGCTTCTTTCAAAATTACAAGATTAATTGGTTTGATCTCTAACTAATTTCCCTCTCTCACTTGCTCACTCTGTCTCTCAGTCACGCTCTCTACAATCTCCCTCTTTCATTCCTCTCCACCTCTCTCTTTCTCTCTTTTAATGAGTACTAGATTTCTATTTTTCGCTCGCTTTAAAACATGCCAGCTCATGCAGCAGCATTGGAGAAGATTCAATTCCGTAGTGATACAGAACAGCGATATCACCCAGTTAGCCATCTTGTTTGTTATGTAACCCAGGTTATCACTAAAGTGCTTCTGTCTGAGTAGAGATGAGTTACAAGCTCATAAATATGCAAAACAACCTCTCTCTCCCACAGGTGATTGGTTACCGAGGCCCTGCCAATGGTAATTTCCTGGGCAGCAAAACAGCTGTGGGCTGTTTGTGACACCAGGACTGAACAATCCTCTTCGCTTCTCTTTGGAGAGGGGAAATTGAATTATGGAACGGCAGGAGGCTATAAGCAGCTGTAGCAGGAACAAAGCTCAAAACCAAACACAGACAAACCTCAGAGATCAAAATCTACAGCATGACTTTCACATGGTAGTTTTGCATGGGACCTCTGTGGACTACAAGGACATGACTTAAATGTGTGTGTGTGTGTGTGTGTCAGGAAAAAGCAAAAACAGGAAGGGACATAAAGGGAAAAGGAGAAAAAAGGAGGGAGGGGGGGGTTTGGGAGGGAGGGGATAGACGATCAATAGCTGCCATACAGACTAGACTCCAACCAGGAAGTATGCTGACCCACCAAGGATGACATCACTCTCGGAACTCGCCATGTCTCAAACAGAATGTAGAACATTTCCGGAATGTTCATGTATCGTGAACTCCTCTATTTCCTCCACACACTCCAAGTGTTATCCTGCATACGTAAACTATAATTTGCATGTACGGGTGTGCATATGATTTCCCGCCTACATGTTTATCCATAGGTGTGTGTGCGTGACAACAGTCTCCATGTGAGCAGTTGTTGTTGTTGTAGGTGGATACATCTCTTGAGATCGAGAGGAATGTGGACAACACCACCTCTCCTTCTCTTCTGCAGCTGGGCCGTGCTGCAGAAGGCTGTGCTGCAGAAGGCCGTGCTGCAGAAGGCTGTGCTGCAGAAGGCCGTGCTGCAGAAGGCTGTGCTGCAGAAGGCTGTGCTGCAGAAGGCTGTGCTGCAGTCCACTATACTGAGACTACGTTCAGAAGAGGTCAGGAGAAAAACCAGTACCGTCTAAAATAAGAAGAACCAGCCAATCGTACACTGAAATAAGAGCAGAGATAGAATGAATAAAAAACAGAGGGAAATAGAAAGAGAATCAAGAGGGGGGGGGGGGGATCTGAGAAATCAGAAATCAGAAAGAAGAAAAAAAAAGATACAAGAAAGATACAGAAACAAGACAGAAAGCTCCAGCAGGGTGTCTTTGCTCAGATGTAAATCTCGCTCCGTCAATGATTGGATACTGAGTCTCAACAAGTCTGATCTGGGATCAGTAGCTGGGCCGGAGCCTAACAATGTGTTCACTCATAAGAAAACATTCATTTACCAGTCTATCACCTGGTGTAACATGTACTTACAGCACTGTGTTTGTGCGTGCAAGTGAGCCAGCAAATGTGTTTTCAAATGCATTATTACCGGGTTCGAATGACCTCCATACAATCCTCCCTCTGCATTCCAAGCAGCACATCTGCTAAAGTTTCGGAACGCTGACAGATCTCCTTTCTCAGTGTTTTGTGCAGCCTGAACGACAGAGACTGCTGTTTGCTAGGCCGGACCCAGAGCAGGTAACACAATGCCCAGACCTTGTGGCTGATTCCCTGACACCAGGCCCCTGGCACCTGGCTACATCATGTCCATCCTGCTCCCTGACTGGGCTCAGCAACTATGGAACTGTAGAAGATTCATGCAGGCCTAGATTGATGGTCTAGAGATTATGAAAATAGATTGTGGGTCTAGATCATGGGCCTGGATTGTGGATCTAGATTGTGAGCCTAGACTGTAGGTTTGTATCATGGGCCTAGATCATAGCCCTAGAGAGACAAGACAGCAGCTCGGAGAGATGAATGGAGGCTGTTAGGAGAGAGTGGATTGATGCAGAAAGAGCTCTAGTTTTGATCTCTGCCTCTTTGTTTCACATCAAAAGATCCTGCCAGTCTCCCTCTCTCCTCAAACTGACCCGATCTGGCTCTCTCAAGGCAAAATAAAGTGAGAAAATCCATTTTTATCCATCAAGTCTAGCCTGTACTAAGAGAGGTGTGTTTGTGTATGCATGTGTGTGTGTGTGTATTTTGTGTGTGTGTGTGTGTGTGTGTGTGTGTGCACAGCCAGATAAAGAGCCACGTGCAATCAACCTCTTCCACTGCCATCAGCAAAAACTGTAATAATTGGCTCTCGGACAGGAAGTGATAGAGACACAGAGTGAGAGAAAGAGAGAGAGGGAGAGAGATGGTGTAGGAGAAAGAGGGATAGAGAGAGAGGGGAGAAAGTGAGATAGGGGGAAGAGAAAGAGGGGGAGGGAAGGGGGAGGGAGAGGGAATGCAGGATATGAAAGGAATTAGATGAAAGCAGAGTGGTAGTCTGTAATTGGCTAGGGCCTGATAAGCATCGCTAGCTTGGCTAGCATCAGCTTGCCACCATGAAGATGATATCACATGTACTGGAGACCAAACACGTATGAACAGCAAGCTAACATCACACCCTCTCACATCACAGCTGGATTATGACATCACAACATGCATTTGTCATAATCAGCTGGTCTGAAAAGATAACTTGACTCTGATGATGTGGTGTTTTGGTGTTTTCGACGGCCAGTGCAAATGGAAATGCATTGGTCTGCACTGACAAGGACGATGTTGTCATATCATGTTGATAGTGTTTCACTTTTAGGCTGACAGACCTTTTACTGAGACATAATCTGCAAGGGGAACAAACAAGGACAATGGAACCATAAAGGTCAAAACCAACCAATGGAATCAATACGTCATAATAGAGTTTGTTAATGGAGCCTGTCTTATGGTTTAAATGACATGTTTCAGTGAAGACGGTGGGGGGTGCTGGGGGGAGGTGGGGGTGGGGGTGTATTCATCACCTGCCGAGAGGTGTGAAGAGGAAAAAATATGAACTCTGACCCCTGACATGCATGAAAGAAGCTTAACGCGCAAATATAATATTTCATGGCAAATAAATTGTATTCGGAAAGAAGAAACATGTATACTGTACTGGAGCATGTTTAGATTCATTACTATAATGTTTTAATCATTTACCTTCAGCCTGCAAAACAATGGTATTCAGGACCTGACCATTCAATTCAGTATTTATTTATTTTCCATTGGCTTCCTTACATTGTTACACAGTTTTATCGTCACATTTTATTGTCACAAAGGCCTTGGCATTCTGTCAAAGCATTGTTGTCAAAGTAGCAAAACGGCAACAACTCGTTTTATGATGCTCTGCACAGTTGACATATTTACTGTGGCCTACCTGGGTATACGACTAGGACCGATTGAACACAGTCACCATTGTTTGGTGCAAACAGCTGAGCTCATCGCTGGCTCTACCCGGTCAGCCTGCACTGACTCTGGGATGCGGCTGCACCGAAGGGCCGGCTTCAGGTTTTCTTACCCTGTTCGAGGTCTTGCTGGTCGTACCATGGCTCTTCCTCCTCGGTGATAAATTCTTCCATTCCTGCGTCTAGCATCGAGAGAAGGGATCGTCCTCCTCCGCCGGGTTCTTCAATGCCCACAGCCCCTCCAGACCCCCACCGACCAGACTCACCACCTCTTTGCGGTGCTCGCCGGTGGAACAACTCGCTCTCAGACTCAAATGGAGACCGATGAAGCTGCCTGAACAAAAGACGACCGGTTCAGTCTTGGCTGCCCGCCTCCGGATTGAAGATAGAAATGGGGCTGCTGGTGCACACCGTCATTTCAGAGAACAGTCTGTTTTTAGTCTAAGGAAAACTTGCAACAGTTTATTCAGGAACACATAAACAGATTTAGTTTTGTAGCAATCTAAGTGGGCAGCAATGAAAGGAAGAAGAAAAAAAAGCTTTTAACGGGAACCGTGTTTCCTCTATCCTCAGTCACTCCCACTTATCTCTCTCTTCCTCTCCCCCTCTCTTCCCCCTCTCGCATCCTCCGTTCCATCCTGTCCCAGGGACAGTTCAGACGTGGCAGATGTTGCAACAGCCTCCCCTCCCCTCCTGGCGCTCCTCTCCTCTCTCCACGGCCTCATCCCCTCCTCCTCTACTCCCCAGTCTAACGGACATGAACCACTTTTCACTCGTTTAAACTAATCATGTAACATGAAAAAGCACATTTCAAAGTGTGGAATTGAGGACCTTTACAGTATATATTGTGTACAAATAACACTTTTGGAAACTCTGCCTTCATGACACACAGTTATGACGTGGGTTTATAATATGGTCACACTAATTTATGAATGCATCATTGACTGACAAGTCAAATGTAACGTTCAAACGGGGGTCTGATCTATGACCTTAACCAAGACCATATATAGTGTGAACTATGAACTTGTAGCCAAGTCTTTGACCTTCAGTCAGGCCTGTGTCCACATCCTCAGGGATAGCAGCTCCACATCTGGATGGTGTCTCTGAATCCACCTCCTCCACCGTAGGTGACCCACATTCAGGTCATCCCCGGCCTTCCAGGCCTTACACGTGCTTGTTTAAATAAAGATATCACATTCAAACATGAAGCATGACATGGGCGTTGGGACCTACAGCTGTACTGTGTCCAGTAACGAGTGTAGGAACAGCTTAGGGTCAATAGAAAAGCTGCAATTGAAGACGTCTATCAAAATAACTGCTGCTAACTCCAGAGCACCAGAGCATTAGCAGATCAAGACGTCACCAGTTACGTCTCAACTGTTCATTCCTATGGATACAAATGTACACTTCATAGATACTTCATTATCCTGACGATGTCACAATTCTTTGGTTTACTTGTGTCGTGCATAGATTTTACCAGCAGGGGGCGATCCTTGCCTTCAACGAAAGCCCTTCCAGCAGATTGCTTTCAGGTTAGTAATCACATTTTCTCTGGCATTACTTAGAGCACTTAGGCCAATGAAGGCCAAGGGCCTGTGAGGCTAATGGTGGCAGGAAGTGCTTTATACTGATAGAGGTCACTAGGAACCTGCTTCAGTCAGGTATGCTGAATGAGAGAGAATGAGAGGGAGGGGGAGAGAGAGGTGGAGAGAGGGGGGTGGAGGGAGAGAGAGGGGGTTGGAGGGATAGGGGGAGAGAGGGAGGGAGGGAGACGTATTTTTTTGATACAAAACTTCTTTACGTAAGCGTTTCTTCAAGGCTGAATCTTGACAGATAAGAGATTCCTCAGAAAACACAGGATACCATGTCTGTCATCTCACCAGTGGCTCTGCAGGAATACAGAGGTTGTACAAGCCATTTGGAATCAGCGTTACTTAATGTGTTTGAGAAAACTTCTAAAAGCACGATGACCATTCTGTGTGTCTGCATGTGTGTGTGTGTGCATGTGTGTGTGGGTGTGTGTCTGTATGTGTGTGTGCATGTGTGTGTTGCCTGCCAAGATAGCCAGTCAGTGATTCAGCAGTTTATGCATTGGTATTGAGACTATCCCATCGCCCCTAACACACACACAGATACACACACACAGTCCACCAACACACACAGACCCAGCCTACTCCAACATGTTCACACTGGTTTATTTGACTCCTGATTCAAGCAAGCGTGGGGCAGAAGCTATATTCTATAGCATGATGCTAATGAAGGATCTAGCGTCATGACTAGTGATTGATCATCCCTGACTCACACACACATACACACTGATGAACAAGCACTCACAGATACACACACATATACACTGATGAACACACATAGGTACACTAATAAACACACATGTCCACAGTGATGTACATGCATGGTGAAGACACACACACATACACACACACACATGCACTCAGCAGCATGGTACAGGGCTGACCCAGGCCCCAGTGCTCCACACACACAGGGCCAACATTGTCCAGGCCAGGCTCTCATCAGAGGAAGGCCCCAGTCAGCCACCTGCACAAAGACAGGCTTTATACCAGCACACACACCCCCCCACACACACACACACACCACCCCTCCCCCCACGTCTGCTCTGAACCCTCTCTACTCCACCCTGAAACACACACACACTCTCACACACTCTTTTACACAAATACATTCATTTTCTCTCGCATACATATACATGCTCCCTCTCACACGCACACGTTAACGCACATACTCTCATTTACACACACACACCTACATTACGTTTACATTTAGTCATTTATAATATAATTACATTCACTCTCTCTCTAACACACACATATGCACAGCCACACACACGTACACACGCTCTCTCACACACACATAAACACACATACCATGCAAGGTCCTGTCTCAGACAAGGTCAGAGGTGACTTCTGTCACAGACAGGCACTGGTGAAGACAGAATGGACGTTCTATTGGTTTTTACTCTGACCCCAACAACAGCAGGTTTAGGGTCAGAGGTTGTGCTCCCTAATCTGACCCCTACTTGACCTGAAAACATGCTGGTTTACGTAGATCATTGTTCCACTACATCAGTTTCAGTCTCTGATGATGGTTGCTGAGCCTCAACCTAATGAGGACTCTGATTCTTTGTTTTCTGTTTCTTAACCAGACGTCCATCTTTCCCCCCACAATGCACCTCTTCTCCCAAGGACTTGTGGCTGAGCGGTTAGGGAGTCAGACTATTAATCAGAAGGTTTCAAATTTGAACCCTGGCTGTGCCAACATGATGTTGTGTCCTTGGGCAAGGCACTTCACTCTTGCCTCAGGGGGGAATGTCTCTGTACTTGCTGTAAGTCACTCTGCATAAAAGCTAAATATTAAGGGGAGTGTGTGTTACTACATGCTCCTCTGGAGTGTTTGTTCCTGGTTGGTTCTCCATCTTTTGTGTGTTTTGCTGGGTTCTTCTCAGTGTCTGGGTGTGTATGTGTCTGTGTGGATCGGTGTGTGTGTGGCTCGGTGTGTGTGTGGCTCGGTGTGTGTGTGTGCCTGGGAGGAAAGTGTTCCATTTCATCAGGATCAGCAGGAAACTGGTCTTCATCCAAACAGTTACGCAACACGCTCAGTGACCAGCCCGAGTGTGAACGATGCTATACTGTGGGACAGCAGAAACACACACACACACACACACAGACACACACACAGACTGGAACACACACAATCTGTTTCCGTGCGTATCCACATTCACACCACCTCTCCCTGTTCTTCTGAGGGAGTGAGACAGCTAGCGTAATGTTCTGACACACACAGGGAGAGGACAGACTGGCGGTTTGAGAAGTGAGGCTGACAGGAATATGACCGCATCACTTCCTGATACAGTCCTATGTCACAGTCACATTTTCACTCACCAATCTGCGAAAGTCTGACGCCTTCATGTTCTGCAGTTGGTTTCCTGCCCATAACAACGTGGGTTTCTTATTTTGAACGGATCATCTTCCTCGCAAATGACCAGCTCATTCATTAGCAAAGGACATTTTGGCATTGGAATGCTCAACTAAATACACACCACACAAACATTCACTCACTAGCCCGTTCCCTCAGAAGGCATTCCAGTGTAGTTGAGTAGCACAGGCCCACACAAACAGGCACACCCCCCCCCCCCCCCCACACACACACACACACACACACACACACACACACACCTCCTCAAACACTCCCACACACCCCTCATTCTCCACAGCCGTTCATCTTTAGAGAGCAGACAAAAACAAAGCGAGCTGAGAGGATCCATTGTTCTCTCTCTCTCTCCTTGTCATTTCTTCAGTTCAGTTCAGTTGGCTCGTCTGCTGCCGTGGTCGTCTCTGCGGGAAACACCGCTACATGTCCACCAGGACCCTGATCTGAACCGTGACCCCCACCTGGTTCCCGACCCTGCCCTGGACCCTGGACCTCACCCTGTAACCTGTAGGAAGTATGTGTGAGATTCCCTGTTTCTGAGGCTCTTTTTGCACCATCTTCTATAGGTCCAGTTGTTCCTTTCCCCTCACAACATCAGGCTTAGATTAGTACCGTGTTTTCAGCAGATGATTACTGTAACACCAGCAAACACACTTTTTAGAAATGTGTGAGTGTGTGTGCGAGTCGGCTGGTAGACGACTAGAACAGCGACCCAAACACGTACACACGCACGCACGCAGGCACACACACACTCCTCTCTTCCCTCCTGTCCTTTTCTGTAGAAGAAAGAGTCTGGTCTCCACGACGACCACCGCAGACAAAAAGGAGTCTGGGTAATAGGAGCAGCTGGCCCCCGAAAAAGTGAGAGAGAGGGGAGTGTGAGAGAGTGTGGGGGGGGGGGAATACAGAGAGAAGGGAGGGAGAGAAAGAGAGA
This sequence comes from Neosalanx taihuensis, assembly GCA_030340665.1. Classification (NCBI taxonomy): domain Eukaryota; kingdom Metazoa; phylum Chordata; class Actinopteri; order Osmeriformes; family Salangidae; genus Neosalanx; species Neosalanx taihuensis. Next base: position 2,794,044 of record CM059303.1, read on the forward strand.
TGGTGAAAGAGGAAGGGTGTGAAGACGGAAAAAAAGAATGAATGAGTGCAGAGAGGTGGCCACAGGACAGAGGGAGAGGGGGAGTGTGAGTAAAGACAGGGACACAAGTTGAGCGTGCGAGAGAGAGAGAGGGAGAGAAGGAGGTGTAGGAGGAGGCACAGACTTCCTCAGCGGACAGGAGCGACACAAAGAAGTAGAGATTGAAACCAGACAGGAGAGACAACTACAGCAGGGGGAAAAGACATGGTATCACTGTAAACACTGAGTGAAACAGCCAGGCTGAACTAACGCACCGTGATAGCGAGAGGAACAGCAGAGAGAGCAACAACAAGAGGGGGAGGGTGACCAACAGAAGTTCCATTCCTATTTCTTCAGACAGAGGTGCATGAACTCTGAAGTTAAGAAGTGAAGTTGTCTGTGGACTTTCAGGAGGTAAGACGTTGTTTTGTGTCTGTGGTGTTTTTTACGTGTCCTTTTGCAAAGCCCTCTGGCCATTGGTGAAAGTGTGTTTCTGTGTTTACTTGGGACGTGTGTAAGTTCATGTAGTCATATTTGTTTAAACAGACATGGTGCCTTGTGTAAACGCTATAAACTTTGTAAGAGGATAGTGTCAACAGATTTACATCTTTCAGAGGTTCTGAGATTCTTTGTTGGTTGGCATCATTTCCATCTCTATGATAGTTCAAGGATCTTCCAACACCACTGAAATCTGCACCTCAAAGACTGCCTGTAAAGAAAAAGGAATGTGGGGAAAAAGACCGAAATGGACATTGTCAATTGTTTTGCAAGTCACATGACATAAACACCTTTAATGGAGACTATGAATAGAACCACACTTATTTCCAACATCTGAAAACATAAAAGTTTGTTTTTATCTCACCCAGTTTGTATTTTGGTCCGCTTGCACGAGTGACTGTTAAGAGTAAGTAAGAACAGCAGGTAGAACAGGGTTAGAGACAGAAAAGACACTGCAGGGATATAGAGGAGAGGGAGATGAGAAAACAACAAGGCAGCAAGGAGAGAAAGAGAGAGGGGGGGGGAAGGAGAGGGGGGAAAAAGTGCTGAACCAGAGAGGAGAGAGAGGGAGAGCGACAGCAGAGGTCAGGCATTATGGATGGAGAGTAACCCTGCCAGGTGGCTGGGAGATTCATTCACAATAATCTAGAGATCAACACACGCACTTGCACAATCAAACACATACACACACATACAAGGTCAGCCCTAAGGTTTTGGGGGGCCACAAGGGGGCCCATGGCTTGGAAATCTTTTTTCTTTCTTGAGGGGGGGGGGGGGGGGGGCAAACCAATTGTGGGGACATTTTTCGTTTGTTCATAGGGTCTGGCAACCCTGTACATATGCACTCTCTCTCCCTCACACACGCACACACAGAAACACAGCTGCTCCTCACCTCATAGATCCAGATTAAAGCAACCTCTCTGTCGCTGCTTTTTATATGATAAAAAAATCATACGTGTCAAATGTTTTTTCACCGATAAACCCACACAACACCTCAGAATGGACGCTGCTTCTCTGCGTATGAACGTCCCTATTTTGGAAAGTCTGAAAGGGCTTAAACTTGTCAGCGGTTGTCCCTGCCAGTAGCACCCACAGTCAGTGCGTGGAGGATCTGTGGAGGGCGGCCGGACCTCCCATCTGCTCCTGTTGATGACAGGCCTGCTTCTGAAAGGACACGGCCCGGAATAGTCTGGCAGGTTTATAATTAAACACTTGGCAGGATCCTGTTCCACTTTCTGTGGGTAGAAATATACGTCCTCCTCTGGCAACACCAAGGCTCTGGTACACCCAGAGACAACACACACACACATAGACACACACACACACACACATACACAGCCCACAAGCACAAGAATGAAACCAGTAACGATAGGTACTAATTAGCGTAATGAAAAAGCATCTGTCTATCTATACATACGCCCGTGGACCACAGGGATGAGAATAATTGTAGGCCATTACAGTGAATGAAAACAGTGCTCTAAGGTGGGGCTGGATAGCTGGTTAAGAGTCCTGCATTTCATTTCAACTAAACTGGAGGCTTTCAAATGCAATTTATAGATACGGTTTCACATGCACAAACTTTTTTTCCAACATAATCATCTCGTTGCACTGCATGTATTTACGTGTGACGAGGAGACAGAGGGAGAGGGAGTTTTTCTTCAAACCTCACACTCCTCCATCATTTGGTCCGTAGGGGCTGCTTTCCTGTTATCCCCCCCCCCCACACACACACACTCCTTGGTCACCTGACGACCCCAGAGGTCCAGGGTCCCCCCCTCCAGGCTGCCCTCCCTGCCTGCCTGCCCTCGCCCGGCCAGACCCAGAGCCAGTACCCAGGATGGAGGTGAAGGAGGAGGTGATAGACATCATCCAGAAGGTGTGGACCAAGCTGCAGGGTCTCCCCCAGGCCAACCCCCTGGAGCTGGGCGCGTTCTTCATCCTCATCCTCTTCGTCGGTGAGTCTCTGGACACCGTGTTTATTCTGGGATGTTGTGTCTAAGCTGAAAGCAGGTTCCCGTGGGTTTGATTGTGATTCGCCGTTGATAACGCCAAGGTGTCCAATCATGTGCTTACAGTACAAATACACCTTGAACCTGTCGCTGGGTGATGACATCATTAAGGAGAGGTTACAATCGATGCCCATACTAGCAGTGCACATGAACAGAACGTATTCGATACATATTCAATGCCTGGTTTCGATGTGTTGTCCGTGCAAGAACAGCAGAGGTTAATACTGACATTGACAAGACATGAACATATGTTATCAGTCAAAGCTGCATGAATTATAGGATCAGTTTCAAGGATGGAATCAATGCATAATGCAATATTTCAATCACATGCTAACAGAGTTAAAAATGACACTGTCTTCCTCTCATCTCTCTCATGTCTGTTTGGCCCTCTCTCTTCTCTTTTCGCCTCATTCTCCCCCCCCCCCCCCGCCCTCTCTCTTTTGTACTCTCTCCCTTTGTCTCTCACCCGCCTCTCTCTGTCTCCCCCTCTCTTTCTCTATCCCTTCTCCAGCCACGTTCCTCTTCATGATCGTCCTGGCCTGTGTTCACTGCTGCTGCTGTGGGAAGCCCAAGTACCAGGGCTCCAGAGTGCAGCCCCTGCAGCCTGCCTGAGGAGGCACGGCCGGCCCCGCTCCAACACACACGCTGCGTCCTTCACTTGCGTCCTCCCTCCCCTCCCTCTCCTAGTACACACGCGGCACATGCCTGGTTCCCTGCAGGCTTTCAGACTGGAAGTGTGAATCGCCATCGGTCGTATGCACCTGGGAGATAAGCGCTTCTTTCCAGGGAGAGTTTTAGTGTTGGACTCAGGCCCGGAGCAATGCAGAGTGGAGCACAGGTACAGAAGGGAACTAGGCCTGAGAATCCATGCGGATCAACAATGGAAAGAGGGAAAGAGGGAATACAAATTTCAAGGACACATTAACACTCACTGCAACTGGACTGGCAGCTGGAAGAAAACTAAACTGAGCTTTGAGCAGAAAGACTCTATGCTGTGCTGAAGGCCTCTAACTTGTCTCATGTTGTGTTGAAGGTCTATCTTCTTCTTCTGTCTTCGATCAACTGAACGTTGTTGGTTTCTGTGTCTGGAACGTCACAACCCTGCCAGCTTCCCTTTGAGATGGCCCCTGTGGAAATGCTATGGAAATGTGGTCCACTTTTCTCAGCTTTGTTATTGTTATTTTTAAAGACAGGGGGCGCCCCCTAGTGCTCAGTGCTGACATTGGTTGTGCCAACAACGAAAGTACAGTATTATTCATTCATATTAAAGGTATACTATAAATATACACAAATTGTACAGTGTCAAAATTTGAGTTTGTGGGAATCGTAAACTTTGTCACCTAAATATAGTGTGATATTTTTTAATACAGTTACAGTTTTGGGATATATTGCCTAGTTGTAGCAGCTCGTTGGAACAACGTTGTTGTGAGTTTAGATTGTCTTAATGTTCACGTGAAAATACAGTATTTGTTATATTAAACAATCAAATGAAAAAGGTTGACATGATTTTTTCCACTGTACACTACAGTACACTAGATTATTTACGGTGACATTATAAAAAAAACTAAAACATTATAATATCTGAAGAGGCAAACCTTGTGCTCTCTCATGCGTTCATCTCTCAACATCCATCTCTTTCACTAGCTTGTCAAACAACAACCATTCCCACTGCACTCCTCCCACTGGTGCCAATGGTACCTACAGTATCTCAGTCCAGTTAGCTGACAGCCCTTATCAGTCTTCAACAGAGTCAATATCACCACTAAACATTAACCTGCCTCTCCTACAACACTGTCGCCACACACTACAACCCTGTGTACTACAGCCTCGCCACACGCAACACTCTCACAGGGGAAACCACACACAGCTTCAGTCCCTGGTGAAGTCCATGGAAGACGAAGGGGTTCCACACCCACATACTGGAGTGAATGATCGCACCACAAACTGGACACCCTGAAGGCTTTCAGACAGGGGGACGGATATTGTAGTGTGGGGTGTTGGTTGAGGAAGTGTTAAGTGAGTGCGAGGGAAGTGTTAGGCCTGTTAAAGTGTTAGGTGCTCCCTGGTCTTGTCAGAAGCCAAACAGCGACATCCTCTGGCAGAAGACTCTAGAACATGGCTTTTGAGAGGTGAGTTGTTGAAGGGAAATGATGAAGTGACGTTACCTGATCGGACAATGTGACATCACGGATGATGTTGTTTCACCTGATTGTATATTCTAACATCAATAACCACAAAGAAAAAATGTATAATTAGAAATATACTTTGGACCCTGACTATATAATTCAAAGTTTGGTTTGGTCTTTGGGTTTTCCAATTCACGTTTGTCTAAACAATGACTGGGTGTGGCAGAGTTAATGCAGTAATCTCTACTGAATATTGTTACCCTATTGTTACCCTAAAATAAATAAAATAAACCTTGTACAGTGATGACCATTCAGAAAAGACTACAGTGCAAACTCAATCAAGCCAAGGCCTCACTGTGTATTACTTAGCCCACTGATGACAGTCCTCACTTGTCCCATTGACCCCTGACCTCTCTGTTCCCACTCCAGCGTCCCAGGCACTGTCCCAATCCCACCTGGCCCAGCAGGGTCACACCAGGACTGGATGCAATGGGCCGTTCACCGCATGCAGGTGGAGCCCTGGGCGCTAGGTGGGGCCATAGTCATAGCGGTGTTCGTGGGGGGCTTCCTGTCTCTGGTGGTCTTCGCCCTGATCTACGGCTGCTGCTGCTGCTCCAGACCTGGAGAAGGGAAGAAGAGGAAGGTGAAGAACTCAGCGCTCCAGTCTAGAGGACCTGAACATGCGCTTGATTTGGAATGTTTACAGGTTCCAGAAATTCCAGAATCCTAAAAAGCTCCTCTTGGTTTCCCATTTCTTGTTCTCAACCAGTAAACGAATACATGACCAACTCTGGGATTGGAAAGGAATTCAAAGTCATCACAGTAGGATCACCTTGCACACCCATTAAAAATGACTTTGGTCCCTGCAAAGTTTCTGTCTGAAATTGGACTGTTTGCTAAACTCACCGTCAATAAAAGCATACGTTTTATTTGTCCTCATTTAATGGTTGTTGTTTTTAAAAGCCGAGGGTTTTTAACGGTATCACATTAAAACAGCATACAGTGTAAAATATTTCTGCCTACATTTCCCATGTTGGTGACAGCTGATGGAAGTGACGTCATTAATATACGACCATCTTTCGGCGCAGCAATGGCGAGTGGCAAAAAGAGTGCGCTTCTCTCTTCTTTGGCTGACTATGGGGATAATTCAGAGTCTGATTCCGACCCAGACACAGATCAGACAGGTATATCGTGGTTTTAATTCTTGTATTTGTTTGTACCGAACAGCTTTGCTCCGCATTACATCCGCATTTCGCTCCATATTGTTAACCGGAACTAGCTACAATGGCTAAAAAGCGCCGAGCGTCGGTCCAACACTGGTGCACTAATATGAAGAGATAATATCTCACATATCTCCTTATCCATGAGCGATATTGTCAAAATTCTGCGCTAAAACACAACGAAACCATACTTAGTAACTACACATTTAATACCAGTGCATCAACTTTCGATTTAGAGGTTGAACTAAGTTTGGTGTGTCCTTGTGCATCATGTAGACCAGGGGTCTCCAATCCAGCACACCTCCACAGAGCTTGATAAACACCCTTCATTAGAATCAGGTGTGCTGGAGCAGGGAAACATGTAAAACTTTCAGGACTGCGGCCCTCGAGGACCAGCATTGGAGACCCATCATGTAGACTGCAGCTCAGCAGCCTCAGCTGATCACCGATGCTCTTCTCTCCTCAGAGACCCGGGGAGTGGGTCTGGTGTCGGCCAGCTACGGTGACGATGACGTGAGCCGGGTAGAAGACCCCGAAGATAAGGGATCGCTAGAGGAGGAGAGTGGGGAGAGTTCCCGCAATTCGGTCAGTCTGAAGGTTCAAGGCGTGTTTCTGTTTGTCCGTGGATGCAGGTGGTGCTGATGCTGCAGGAGCCGCATGTCCTTATCTTCCTGTTGATCATTTCATTGTGAATGAGGGAGATGAGGAGAGAAAGGGATAAAAAGCTGTTATTTGATGAGACGTGGCCTTCTAAATCGACTATCATTGTTGACCAAAAATACTTCTGTGCTGTCCTGTTGAAGGTGTTATCTAGCTGCCGCTAGTGTGTGATATTTTGGCATTATACGGTTTTGTGTGTGTACATGCAGGCTTGTTCATCAGAGCACCATTCAAGTGACACTTTAACACTATTCCCTATTGAACCCTCTTTGAACACTGTTAACTTTTTGCATTAATGTCCTCACAGGAAGAGGAGGAATCTGACGAAGGGGTAGATCCAGATGATATTAAGGTATTTACCCACAGTCCACCTGCAGTTGTTTCAAATCAAACCCCAATGTCACTGTCTCACATGGAACAAAATCACACACCACACACCACACACACACACACACGCACACACACACACACTAGTCCATGTCGGATGAGCTTGCTGTCACAGCCGTATGTGTGTTGGGACACTAGATGGTGCTGGGGGTCTTTGTGTGTCTTAAACCTTAACGATTACAAGGCTGTAAACCACCGATGCTTCAGTGTTGTCCAGATTGCTGAAGGATCTAACTGAAGGATTCAAAGCTGGAAGATATGTGTGTTTGCATAGCAGCCTGCCTGCACTTCAAACTTTGGATTGGTTGAGTTTCAGCCCCACCCTGTGTGGGAGACAGTGATGAAGACTGTTTGATTTGGAACGATTTTTCTGAAGAACAACAGAACACTTCCTGCTGTGGTGATTGGTGCAGGTCAGCGAGGTTAGGTCCTACCAAAACAAACAGACCCATTCCAGCCCCAGCACACACACACACGTGTGTGTACATGTGTTTGTGAGTGTGTGTGTGATTAGGAGAGAGAGAGCGTATGAGAGAGTCTGCGTGTTTGAGTGTGTGTTTGAGTGCCTGTGATTTCTTCTCTTCCGGAACCTCCAGCCTGGTGCATTAGCATCTTAGACAAGGGAAGACAGACAGAGACAGAGACAGATAGACAGACAGATAGACAGACAGGTGAGTTAAGACAAGGTCTCTGAGCTCCATGCAGGAAGGCTCAGCTGCTCTCAGTCATTTGAACTTAAGGGGGTTTCACAGCCACAGGATCTGTCCTGTTTCTTTACACACTGTGAAGTCCCACCCCCACCTCAGCCCTGAATTGGTTTGGTCCACGCCCCTCCTCAAGACAATTCTTTCTTGTGTCCATGTCGTTGCTAGGTGACCGAGTGGCAGCTTTGTGTGTGTGAGAGATGCCATGCCAGTGAATAGGATCACTGTTCTGTGTTCGCTGCTCGCTGTTCTGGTGAATCCAGGCTGTATTCCAGAGACAGTAGACGACCCTCCCCCTAATATAGCTGGGTCCCTCACTGTCCCACACTCTTATCTTCATATTTATCAGTCTACCTCACCCTTTTAGAACACACTAGTTATTTACCAGTCTATATGGGGGCTAGGCATTCTGACCCAGCCTCACCCCTGACCCTAACTTCTCCTGACCCCAGCCTCACTTGACCTCAGCCTCTGATACTGAATAATATATTCACCATCCTCTCTTTCACCCCCCCCCCCTTCTCTCTCTCTCTCTGGTCTCTGTCCTCTCTACTGTCCGTCTCTGTCTCCTTCTCTTTCTGTCTTCCAGATTATCCCAGAGGCAGACAGAAGAGACCCCAACGAGCTGGTTGGTAAGTGTACAGCGCACACACACACTCCCTCCCTGGGTGTGGTCCAGAGCAGTAGGCTGTCAGTGTTCAGCAGCTTGAAAGGCGGGGGGGGGGGGGGGGGGGGGGGTTACTAAATCTGCTGATGGTTAGACCATTGTGTGTGTGAGAGAGAGGGAGAGTGCATGATAGTGTGTGTGTGTGTGTGTGTGTGTGTGTAAGGAAAATGTGTGTGTCAGAAGCATGTGAAAGCCATTCAGGATATGAGTGTTGCAGCAGCAGACACTCCTCCCTTCAGTCATGAACAGATAGTGGCTCACACTCTTACACACGTGTGTGTGACTGTGAGGGAGAGGGACGGTGTGTGTGTGTGTGTGTGTCCGTGTGTGTGTGTGTGTGTGTGTGGGTGTGGGTATGTGTGGGTGTGTCCAGTCCTCAAGTACATCCCTGCAACCAGGTGCAGAAGATGACACCCCTTATGTCATCCGGCAGTCGTCCCCAGGTCATGTCCTTAGTCCGGAATCTTCTCTGAGCGCTTCTCATCTGTCACTTCCAGAAGGATCTCAGGACAGCCCCCTTACAGTACATCCATTCAGCAGATGCTGTTTGCCAATGTGGGTCTGTCCAGTTAATGTACAGCAACAGAAGCAGCACTGACTGAAGTCCAGTTAAGATAAGAGAGGCGTTATTGTTCCTGTAGGAAATGTGTCTGAAAAAGAAGCTAGCCAGTAATGGGCTGCCAGACTGGCTGCTATTGTGCTATTATACTTCTCTCTCTCTCTCTCTCTCTCTCTCTCTCTCTCTCTCTCTCTCTCTCTCTCTCTCTCTCTCTCTCTCTCCCTCTCTCTATCTCTCTCTCTCTCTCTGTCGCTCTCTCTCTCTGTACAGCCAGACCTCGGTCTTCTGTGGCATTAAGGTGTGGGTTTGTGGATCTGAGCCAAGCCGCTGGTGACTCATCTAACTTGCCTGGTCTGGTTATTCAGCGCTGGGGGCTATTGGATTTGGTGTGCCTGTTCAGTACATCTCCCAGCGTTGATGTTTGTACACTACATTCTGTGTGTGTGTGTGTGTGTGTGTGTGTGTGTGTGTGTGTGTGTGTGTGTGTGTGTGTTACCTGCTGTCTCATAGCTCTGTCCTCAGCAGGGAGGGGATAACTGAAGTCATCACTTTGACAGGTGTGTGTGTGTAAGCATTAGATCACTCCAGGGGCACACCTTACCGGTCTGTACTGGAGTGTGTGAGTGTGAGTGTATGTGTGTGTGAGCACAACTTATTGTCACATGCTGTACTAATGGTCTGGGTTCAAACAGTATTTGACGAGGGGATGTTTAGACATGTTACAGTGCTCTGGTTTGGAAAGAGTCTGTCGACTGCCTGACTGCAACTCCATAGAAACTGTACACACACACACACACACAGACACACACGTGGAGAGAGTGTCAGTGTTGAGAGAGACTGAGAGACCCAGGAGAGAGAGAGACCGACAGAGAGAGAGACCCAGGAGAAAGAGAGAGAGAGACCGACCGAGAGAGAGACCCAGGAGAGAGAGAGACCGACAGAGAGAGAGACCCAGGAGAAAGAGAGAGACCCAGGAGAGAGAGAGACCAGAAAGAGAGAGAGACCCAGAAGAGAGACCAGAAAGAGAGAGAGAGACCCAGGAGAGAGAGAGACCCAGGAGAGAGAGAGACCGACAGAGAGAGAGACCCAGGAGAAAGAGAGAGACTGACCGAGAGAGAGACCCAGGAGAGAGAGAGACCAGAAAGAGAGAGAGACCAGAAAGAGAGAGACCCAGGAGAGAGAGAGACCAGAAAGAGATGAATGAAGAAGGAGAAATGAGGGCATGGTTGAGGGACAGAAAGAGACTGTTCTACCTGCATCTTCACTCAAGCCTTAGCAGACCCTCACACACACACACACACTCGTAGGGTTAGGGTCACACACGTTTGCTCACACACAACAACAATCCAAAAATCTGCGGAGGAATGCTCCATGATGTTTACCCAACGCTCTCCCAGACATATTTCTCAGATGTCAGATATGAGTCCATCTTCTTCACTCCTGAAAGGTGTACTGTAGGTACACTGGGGCGGCTGAATACCTGCAGTAGCTTAGCGACCGCTTGACTGCTGATCCAGGTGTTTCAGGGTTCAAGTCATTACCCTGCCCCCACCCCCCTACCACCCTACCCATGCATGTCTGAGAAAGGCGTCTGCTAGATGAAATAAAGTTCCCTGTCATTATGTTCAGATGAAGTTTGAGTTTTGATTGGATGGTTTCTCCTGGCATATCCTGTATAGTGTTCTTATCACGGATGGAAAACCCCATGGTTATTTTGTGGTTTGTTGGAATGTTAACGTGGCAGACTCATCCTGATTGGCCGCCTGTGTGTGTGTGTGTGTGTCCTGCAGCCTTGTTCTCAGAGAAGGTGAGGAACATGTCTCCTGATGAGATCAGGATTCCCCCAGAGCCCCCCGGACGCTGCTCCACCCATCTGCAGGTACACACACACCACACACACCACACACACACACACACACACACACACACAAGCTGCTCCAGCTGATTACTTTAGTAAAGAGCTAACTAAAGACGTCCAAGGTGTACGTGCGTTTGTGCGCTTGCGGGTGTGCGTTGTGTAAGCTGTGGTGTCCTGAAAGTGAACTGGTTTGTTCAGGCAAGGTGTGTTCTGTGAGGTGTGTGTGTGTTCAGGTGAGTGTTCTTCGAGGTGTGTGTGAGTGTTCTGTGAGGTGTGTGTGTGTGAGTGTTCTTTGAGGTGTGTGTGTGAGTGTTCTGTGAGGTGTGTGTGTGAGTGTTCTTTGAGGTGTGTGTGTGAGTGTTCTGTGAGGTGTGTGTGAGTGTTCTGTGAGGTGTGTGGGTGTGTGTTCTGTGAGGTGTGTTTGTGTTCTGTGAGGTGTGTGTGTTCTGTGAGGTGTGTGTGTGAGTGTTCTGTGATGTGTGTGTGAGTGTTCTGTGAGGTGTGTGTGAGTGTTCTGTGAGGTGTGAGTGTGTGTTCTGTGAGGTGTGTGTGAGTGTTCTGTGAGGTGTGTGTGTGAGTGTTCTGTGAGGTGTGTGTGAGTGTTCTGTGAGGTGTGTGTGTGAGTGTTCTGTGAGGTGTGTGTGAGTGTTCTGTGAGGTGTGTGTGTGTGTTCTGTGAGGTGTGTGTGAGTGTTCTATGAGGTGTGTGTGTGTTCAGGTGAGTGTTCTGTGAGGTGTGTCTGTGTTCAGGTGAGTGTTCTGTGAGGTGTGTGTGTGAGTGTTCTATGAGGTGTGTCTGTGTTCAGGTGAGTGTTCAGGTGAGTGTGTTCCGTTTCAGACAGAGACAAACACTCACATCTCACCACAGATGTTAACTCTTCCCTCCTGCCGAGTGAATCACTGTATACTCACTTTCAGGATGGAGATTACACACACACTCCAGGTGGCCCGGAATACTTCTGTCACAAACACTCACACCGTGGTTATCCAAGCTACATTCCCCCCTGTCCTTCTGTTTCAAGACTTCCTGGTTTATTTATTTATTTATATACATATTATGATATGTAAGGATATCTAATGATATATTTAACTAATCTGTCCAATTCCCTCCATGGTCACTCGTCATATCTGTTGTTGTTTTTCAAGAGGAAACACAACATTCCAGCGCCCCCCTCCCCACCACCACACCCTCCTCTTTTTTAGCAGCTAGTTAATCATGTTGGGTCTGTTGACCCCAGCCAGCTCTCTGCGGCTCTATGGAGCCTAGTTGTCAAATATTACCCTGAGGTATCAGAAATTGCAGAAACACAATGGCTCCATTCAGAGTCAGTCCCCAACACAAGTGCTGGTGTGTAGATGCCAGGCCATTCCCAGTGGATGTTATTAGCATGCTACCGCTGAGGATAGCATGTTATGGCTGAGGAACTTGAGCTTGTTAGCACGGTAAAGCAGAGAAGCTATCTCACGCCTTGCCCAAGGACACAATGTCATGTAGCCACAGTCGGGAATCGAACTCGCAACCTTCCGATCAGGAACTCAACGCCTTAACCGCTGAGCCACATGACTGCTCCATGTTGTTCATGGGTGATGATTCAGCATATTTTTGATCAGGTATATTTCTGTACTGAGTTTAGTTCGTTTGGTTTAAAAAAACAGGAGAAGATCCAGAAGTTGTATGAGAGGAAGCTACATGGAGACTTTGACACGAACAACCATATTCAGAAGAAGAAGGAGTTCAGGAACCCAAGGTACACACACACACACATGCACACAAACACACAAGAACACAAGCACACACGAACAGGAGGCCCAAGCAGCCCTAACATGTCTAATCCTCCCCTGGTGTGTGTTTCTGTGTGTGTGTGTGTGTGTGTGTGTGTGTGTGTGTGTGTGTGTGTGTGTGTGTGTGTGTGTGTGTGTGTGTGTGTGTGTGTGTGTGTGTGTTGCAGTATTTATGAGAAGCTCATTCAGTTCTGCAGCATCGACGAACTGGGAACCAACTATCCTAAAGACATGTTCGACCCTCACGGCTGGTCTGAGGACTCCTATTATGAATCCCTTGGTAAGGCCTGCTGTGTGTACGTTAGGACGATGGTTCTGTGTGTGTTTGTGTGTGTGTGTGTGTGTGTGTGTGTGTAGTCGGGTCATGTGTCTTCTCTTGTATCTGCAGCCAAAGCCCAGAAGATTGAGATAAACTGGAGAAAGCCAAGAAGGAAAGGACCAAGGTGAGGACGGCCGGAGAAGTCAGTGCTGGTTTGGTTTCTTCATCTAGAGCTAATCCCATCTCCTGCCCTGTGTTTTGTTAATCCCATCTCCTACCCTGTGTTCTGTTAATCCCATCTCCTGCCCTGTCTTCTGTTAATCCCATCTCCTGCCCTGTGTTCTGTTAATCCCATCTCCTACCCTGTGTTCTGTTAATCCCATCTCCTACCCTGTGTTCTGTTAATCCCATCTCCTACCCTGTGTTCTGTTAATCCCATCTCCTACCCTGTGTTCTGTTAATCCCATCTCCTACCCTGTGTTCTGTTAATCCCATCTCCCACCCTGTGTTCTGTTAATCCCATCTCCCACCCTGTGTTCTGTTAATCCCATCTCCTACCCTGTGTTCTGTTAATCCCATCTCCTACCCTGTGTTCTGTTAATCCCATCTCCTACCCTGTGTTCTGTTAATCCCATCTCCTGCCCTGTGTTCTGTTAATCCCATCTCCTGCCCTGTGTTCTGTTAATCCCATCTCCTACCCTGTGTTCTGTTAATCCCATCTCCTACCCTGTGTTCTGTTAATCCCATCTCCCACCCTGTGTTCTGTTAATCCCATCTAAACAGTCTAAACAGTAAACAGACCTTTCTAAAATGTTCCTCTCTAAAGTTCTTAGATGCGTATCTTGACACATTTGACGCACTTCTCCTCCACACCTTTAATTGCTGTGTGCTTTTCTGTGTGTGTGTGTGTGTGTGTGTGTGTGTGTGTGTGTGTGTGTGTGTGTGTGTGTGTGTGTGTGTGTGTGTGTGTGTGTGTGTGTGTGTGTGTGTGTGTGTGTGTGTGTGTGTGTGTGTGTGTGTGTGTGTGTGTGTGTGTGTGTGTGTGTGCGTGTGCGTGTGTGCGAGGGGCAAGTTTCCACCAGCATCTGGTTTCTTGTAGTTCATGCCCAGCACACTGACATGTGCACACACACACACGATCAAAGCTAGAACAATCTTCAATCTCTCTCCAGTTGAGGGCAAGCCCAGTCTGCTCAGTGTGTGTGTGTGTGTGTGTGTGTGCTCTGCTACACAGGAAGTAGGGGGCCTTGGCAGGAACTGTGTGTGCCTCCACACAGATTCCTGTGACGTGCCTCATCAGTACAGCGCCTCCTCCCAACTCACACAAAACCATGACAACAACCGCCACGTTTGTCGCTGTGGTCGGTAACCATGCCACTGTTGCTAGGTTACAGAAGCTACACTTCTCTTGCTGTGTTGGTTTACCTAATCCGAGGACATTCACTTTTGAGACATTACTTGCTGTTACCATAGTTAGGATGCAGTGTAAGATGTCATGGCGATGCTGTCTGAGGAAAGGCTTTACCTGTCTCTCTCTTTCTCTCTCTGCCTGTCTGTCTGTCTAGATCGAGTTTGTGACAGGCACTAAGAAGGGCACCAATCCTACCAGTGCCACTGCATCCACCACCAACACCACCACCACATCTACAGGTACCACACACACACACACACATCTAGAAAGACCTCAACGTTTTTTGAGTTCAGAGTTAATTTAATCAATGAAATCCATGTTCAGTAACCTCTTTTTCTCCCTCCATCTCCCTTTCCTCTCTCTCTCTCTGTCCCCAACAGAAGCTCAGAAGAGGAAGAGTAAATGGGACTCTGCCGTGCCCGTCACCCTGGCCCAGCCCCCACTCCTCACTACCACGGCAACCCTGCCAGGGGTCGTCTCCGTGACGACCACCGCCAGCGGGACCAAAACCACTGTCATTTCTGCCGTGGGGACCATTCTGAAGAAAGCCAAGCAGTGAACAAGACTAACAAGACTGTGTTTGTGTGTGTGTGTGTGTGTGTGTGTGTGTGTGTGTGTGTGTGTGTGTGTGTGTGTGTGTGTGTGTGTGTGTGTGTGTGTGTGTGTGTGTGTGTGTGTGTGTGTGTGTGTGTGTGTGTGTGTGTGTGTGTGTGTGTGTGTGTGTCTGCAGGGGTGAGTGTCGCTTTCCAAATGCAAAAAGATGTGTGAATGAATGACCTGAAAGGGACCCCCACTTTACATTTGCCCCCCTACCGCAAACCCATGTCCTTCTGTCCCCCCCCAACCCCACCTCCAGCTTCACTGCCTTTATCTCTGGGATTGTATCTTCAACATGGCGTCAATGGGACAAACCCTTTTTTTGAGGAAGAGAACTGTTTACATAACCATCCTGGGAGCCTATGGAGCCTGGGGGCCTGGGCACTGGGGGCCTGAGGACCTGGCCACTGGGGTCTGGGCACTGGGGCCTGGTCCTAGGTCCTCCATAACCCTTCCTGGGAGACCCACCCATAGGCCAGAGTTATGGCTCTGCACCTCTACGCCGTACGAGGGCTCCAACCCCAACTGTGACCCTGCTTGTCAGCAGCCAGCTGGTTCAGCATGGTTCTCTGTGTTCCTGTGTAGGTTAGCCTAAGACAACAGTCCTGTGTTCTGTTGTTGTGTTTTTCCTGGATTGAGCTGTTATGCTATAGCACAAATTATTCATTTGTTTTTCTGTTCATGTTAAGGTATTGATGTCACAGTTTAGTTTGTTTTTAATGGTCTACTGAAAGACCTTTTGAGATTTTATTTTTTCCACAGTTGTACATACACCGATGAGGAGTAGATGAATAAAAAATAAGATACCTTTTCCAAGGACTTTTTGCTTTAGATATTTATGTGTCCCTAACACACACACACATTCACAGGCAGGGATATTAAGCCTGAGAAGAACTGTAGTTAGTTCTCCTCTAATACTGGGGTCTCTGTGTCTCTGATGTATTACGGAAATGAAAGGATATGTTGTGTTATGTCAGCTTGTTGTCTCTTGACTGCAGCGAGGGCTTGGATCTGAAGAAAGGAATGTCCATCTTCCTCTCCTTTTCCACTTTATTGTTCTTTTTTTCTCTCACTGTCCTATCTCCCCCACCCCCTTCTGTCTCTGCCTCTTCTCCACCCTCTTTCCACCCCCTCTCTTCTCGTCTCCCCCTCTCTATCACTTTCACTCTGTCTGTGGAGGAATGTTTGTGGTTTCCAGGTGGGTGTGTGATTTACAGCGCCCAGCCCCCCCCCCCCCCCCCCCCCCCCCCCCCCCCCCCCACACACACACACGCACGCACACACACACACATCTGAGCTCCATCCGGCAGAATGATAAGAGCCTTGACTTCTGAGGCACCGCAGAGGTCAAAGTTCAGGCTGTGAGGAGGGCAGGGTGCCTGCTGGGCTCCAGAAACAGCAGAGAAGGTGAAGAGCTGCAGAGAGAGACTCTACCCATGTTAGAGAGCCACCTGAGGAATGTAGACACCTGATACTGCAATAGGTCATGCAGGCTTTTACAGCAGACTCGTGCGGCCATGGATACTGAGGCATAGCTTTTTTTATACAGACGTGTCTCACGGCAAATCTAGCCCCCCTAACCATCACTTTTTGACCAGCCACCTGCCACCACAAGCTTTTGAACAGTTTTATGTTCTCCAAGATTCCACGTTAGATAATACACACGACTCACATTCCAGAGACTATGCGCTGCATGTTTAAAGATTGGATTAGTGTGAAGATATCCAGTTTTATCCTGTAGTCTGGATGTTCATGTTTCCGTGCCTGGTAGCTGTGTTGCTGCCTGGAGGCTGTGTTTCTGCCTGCTGTGGCTGTGTTTCCGCCTGCTGTGGCTGTGTTTCTGCCTGCTGTGGCTGTTTTTCCTGCCTGGAGGCTGTGTTTCTGCCTGGCGTGGCTGTGTTTCTGCCTGGTGTGGCTGTGTTTCTGCCTGGTGTGGCTGTGTTTCTGCCTAGAGGCTGTTTCTACCTGGAGGCTGTGTTTCTGCCTGATGTGGCTGTGTTTCTGCCTGGTGTGCCCAGGGGGAGAGGCTGATGTGTGGCCTGGAGGGACAGAGTGGTTCTGATGCCTCTTTACTTCCATGAAATTCTGTAATGTTCCAGTAACAGGTGTGACTCAACGTGTTTATTTAGAAACAGCCTTTTAGAAAAGGCTTGTGGAATTAAACGAATAGCAGGAAACAGACCGGTTAAACAATCAAGGCTGTGACATTTTAGGCATAGCTAAATTATTTAATATTATTTCTATTTCTAAAGGAAAGCTGTTTACATAACCAGCCCTATAGCCTATCTATGTTGAATGTATCTGACTACTATAGTCTTCTTTGTATTTTATGGTGTTTTGTTTACTCAGAGATACCAGTTGTCTTCAAGCATGTTGGAATCAGTGGCTCCAGAACCTTTAACCCGTCAGGAATGCCAGGTCGTTACGGAAGACTTGTGCCTGACAGACGGTGGCAAAGGCATGCTATGCTGCCGGTTTGGCACCGACAGGCCTACCCGCCTCTCGAGATGGTACTGCGAACAAAACCAGGGAGAGAGTGGAAAAAAATAGAGAAAGAAGACAGTCCTTCAAGACTTGTCATCGTTTTTGAATGTCAGTTTTATAAGCCTATGCCTTCACTCCGCGGATCTTCATGCGCCAAATATTTTCTTCTATGGGCGCCTTTGAACCACCGAATTTGCACTGAAAATGCATTCCTTTTCTGGAGCTGTGTGTTGGAACTGGATATTGTTATTAATGCGCAATGATTTTAGGTGTCTCCTTCAGCTTGTCCCTCCCTGCTTTGTAAAGCCTGTTGTTTTTTTCCCCTCCCTCTCAACTTTACCCGTCTCTCCCTTTCTTGACAGGCTAAAGACGGTTCTACTCACAGTGATATATGTTCCCCCGGGCTATGGTTCTCCTGCAGGAGACTGGAACAGGCATTCCAAAAGACGCACGCACACATGCTGTAGGTGAGGCAGGGCAGGCGTACCCAGTGTTCTGACTGCACAGCAGGCCTACAGGCTGCCTCAACACAGCAGACCTACAGGCTGCCTCAACACGGCTCACATTCATCCAAAGCCAGACTCAGACGTCAAACTAGGCCCTTAAGCCACAAAATGTGCCTCTTTAGGCTAGTTTATTACTTAAAATCGTCGGTGGTAGGCTAGTAGTGAGGGATCTGGCCTGAAACGTGAAATGTTTTTTTCTTTTCTTTTTTTCTGAGAAGCGGGCAATAAGAAGTCAAATTTTCCAACTTGTGTATTGTGTGCCCTTGTGAATGGGCGCTTCATGCCCTTCAAAATGTCCGGTCCCTCTGTTTAAGGAAGAAAGTCATGAGTTGTGTGCAGTGATCCAGGCTTTTGTCATGTAAAGTGGCCAACTGGCTGCGGGTGCGACAGTTCAGACAGAGAGAGAGAG
This sequence comes from Neosalanx taihuensis, assembly GCA_030340665.1. Taxonomy (NCBI): domain Eukaryota; kingdom Metazoa; phylum Chordata; class Actinopteri; order Osmeriformes; family Salangidae; genus Neosalanx; species Neosalanx taihuensis. The sequence goes on from CM059303.1 coordinate 2,812,197, forward strand.
ATGCAGAGAGAAGCAGACACTGGGGACATTCTTACCAAAAAAGTTGCGTTTGGACAACCCAATAATACAATAATAGATAATAGTGTAGGCGGGCAAGATTTTTGGCAACCAGGAGACGCAAATTCCACTTTTCCTCTTTACCTGGACCTCGGTAAGAAAGTAAGTTATACATGTCTGTTTGTGCGCACACACGCGCACACACACACACACACGCAACTTTTCTTACGAATTGAGTCACCTTGCCTTCAGGTACAGACAAACCCCACGGACACAGAATGACTCTGGATATTACATAATATTATTATTATTATTGACTAGATTAGGAAGTTACTCATTGTCTGTCGATCACATGGAGTGTTTACATAACAACCCTGTTGCCCTTATCTTACTTCAGTTTGTGAAGGTGTGTCGTACTGCAAATATCCATTATCAGTCTGTTACCTTACGATGCCTTTCACAAAAGAGACGTTAGTTTCCTTTGAAGTCACGTATGACGCTTAATAATACTGCAAATGAAGGAATAGGGTACACAGGGTCTACATCTCTGGTTCATGTTATGAGATCAACAGGCAGGTAACACCCTAGGACTCAAATGTCGACTCAAATGTCGAGGCTTGTTTTAATTGGCGTCTTTGACTGAATACCACGAGGGAGGGTGAAGCTGTTTTGCAAGGTTTGTGCATCTCGAGGGATAAGTTAACCATTGTGTCGAATCAAATTGTGTTTTTTTTGTGAGAGGGACTGTGCCTGTATGTCTCAGAAATGAGTTTTAGTCAGGAAGTGGACATTTTGACCTCTGAGTCATGTTAATCTGTGTGCCAGGATGCCTGTGTGTTGTGTGTGCGCGCAGTGTGTTGTAGTATAGTCCTGCTTTGCACTCACACACACACACACACACACACACGCTGGAGAGCGTGGCAGCATGCCAGTCCCAGGTTGGCCTGACTCTGGTGCCCTGTGTTCCTTCTGCCCGCTCATCAGGAATGCACAGCACTGCCCAGGACACTCATCCAGCTCATTTAACCCATCAGTGGGGCTAGGAAGAGGGGGAGAGACACCTCGAAAGAGAGATTCAGAGACAGAAAGAAACAACCAGAGACACAACAACAGAGTGTTGCGTGCATTCAAGAACATCCGACATGGTGTTAAAACAGTAGTTGTGGGTTTTGCCTTTGTTTTGTGGAAGTTTACTTATTGCATATGTTTTATTGCATATTGCGTATTCTTGACTTTGATTGCATTTCCTGTAGCCGGCAGGCAATGTTCCCCTGCTCTGTACCACACCCATGGGCCAGGGAGGGGCCCTGGAGGGAGGGGCCGGCCAACCTCAAGCCCATACAGGTGAACTGCTAGCTGGGAGGAATGCAGCAGGGAAGGGCCCTGACGCATAGAGGTGTGGAGCTTTGCAACTTTCAACGCCACAGGGAACAGATATTGGGGGAGGAAGGGCGTGAACATTGTTACTCACCTGAGCTGGGGGAGAGGGGGAGAGGGGGAGAGGGGGGGAGGGAGAGAGAGAGCCTACAAGTTGGAGGAGGGATCAAATCGCAACACACACACATTCTCACACGCACACATTCAGCTTCTCAGTGGGTCTCGGTTCACACAGGGCAGCACTATCTGCTCTCTCACAAGCACGCAAACACACATCTGCAAAGAAGCAAATCTCCTCCACAAGTAGGACAGGATATCAGTCAATATTTGAACAGACTTTGCAGAAAGGGAAGGAAGGAAAGAGTAGAGAGGGAAAGAGAAGTAGTTGAGAGAGGAGTTGTTCTTGTGAGTTTACAAAGATCCCTGGGAACTTGGAACTTGGACTCAGGGAGTGAAAGAGAAGACGAGGATTCTCTCTGTCCGCTCAGGTGGATAATAATTTGACGGCCGGACGAGGAGCGAAGGCAGAAATAGAGGATTAACCCCTCACCCTTTTTTATATTTTAATTGGTGGATATCAGGACTTGGAATCGGGAAACGTTTCATGAAGAGGTTTGTTTGATCTGTCATCTCTTTTGAACAAGGTCATCATTCCTCCTACATGTTCCTTGCTCATTGTTTTCCTGTCTCTCATCTTGAATACCTGCTGAAGGACATGCATGCTTTCTAAAAAACAATAAGACAATCTGAATTGACTTGATTTGACAGTGTTTGTCCCTAACCACTGTGTGTAGGTGTTTAAACTGGAGTTGTTTTTTCTCAGTACAGTCTTTGTGTGTGATGTTCCTGGGAGGGGAATGCCATGCCGTAAGACACAACATCAAAGAGATTTCTGCAAAGTGACAGGGTTGAAAAGGGAAAGTTCAAAAACCAGATTCTGGAAAGTAACTGCAACCTTTGTAGCTGAATCTGACTTGCTGAATGTTGCAGCGCTGAGTTCACTTGAACCTGAAGTCTTGATCTGGTCTCCTCTGGGGTTTCCCCTGAAGTTTAATAGGAGAACTTTCTCCTAAACCATCTTTCCTGTGTCATTTCAAGGTGCAATTTGATAGGGCGATTGCAGGGCGCAGTCTGATAGGGAGACTTTGTTTATGGTGTGTTGGTGTAATGTGACTTAACTGTCCTTATCTGCAAAACAACGGCTGCCCCCCGCCGCACACACATGCACACACACGATGTGTCTGTGTCACAGATGGCTTGTGGCGACGCCCAGCTCTGGAATGTTCACCTGGCCGGCGGCCATGTTATCCGCAAACATTTCTGCAACTGTGAAATTACTTTTTAGTATTACTCCCTTCTCATTCTCCTCTCTCTCTCTTTCTCTCTCTCTCTCTCTCTCCCTCTCTCCCTCCCCCTCCCTCCCTCTCCCTCTCTCAATTCCTTATGCTTTATTGGCATGAATGTTCAGGTTAATTAATGTTGACGACGCAGTCTACAGTGAAGGGACAACGAACAATTGCAATATTGGACCCAAAAATCCCGTCTCTTTCTGTCTCCGTCTCAGTCACTTCTCTCTGAGGTTTGGGTGTCGTAACCCAATAGTTAGTTGAAATGCAATGAAAGACTGCGTGTTGATCATGAAACATTACCAGACATTGTTAATTTATTACTGTCATCAGTCCAGGTAAAGCACTGTGCTGTTTCTGCTGCAACTGCAGTGGGGTCCCATATCTGTAGTCTGCTCTCTGTTCTCCCTTCAGTTCAACCTGGTCAGTGATTAATGTCCAACTATGCACACACACACACAGACACTTAAACATGCATGTGCAGGCACAACCCCCCCCCCCCCCCCCCCCCCCCCGCACACACACACACACAGGAGCCCCCTTGACCCCACCTGTGGCTCAGGTTCACAGTGAGGTGTTCAGTCGGTGTGTTTGTTCTTGGCTGTTCTGGGGATGGGAGTCAGGCTGGATGGCTCACCAGCTGTGGAGGAGGATGAACAGGCTGTGTTCAGCAGTGGTGTGACTTCAGTCCAGCTTCTGGAGCTCTGGTCTCAGATCCCTGATCATAGACAGACTCACATCATACAGGCCTCACTCCTGGGGACTCCCCCCTTACCCCCCACCTCAGACGTTTACTGAGCTCCAAGTTCAACCACAGACTTAAATCACAGCACTGGGGGGGACATTTCAATATTCTGAGCAGAGGCATAATTGTGCGGTTTCTTTTCACCGAGGTCTGACTCGCAGATGTAAGTACAGGCCTGATTTCTGGGAGGGCTGGAACCTGTGTTTACGTCTGGGATGATAACCTCTTCAGTCTCTCTGACACTACTGACCCTGTACAGCATGTGGTGCTGTACAGCGAGGGTCTTTCAGGCAGAAGTTCTCAGTTGGAGGGGCTTAAGTTGTTGCCAGTCAGTGGCCTGTTGGATGTTTGATATCTGGTCTGTTTCTGTTTTTGGATTGGAACACTTGACTGTTTTGTTCTGGCATATTCTGGCGCAGTCACAGACACATTCCAGAACTTTTACTGTCCAAAGCGTTATTTGCATTCAGAAGTACGGTATCCAATAGTCTTCTAACCACCATCATTTTCTCTCATTTTCTCTCTCTTTCCTTCACTCTCTATCTCTAACTCTCTCATTGTGACCTCTCCCTCTTTCTCTCCCTCTTTCTCCCTCTCTTCCTCCTCTCTCCCTCACCCCCCTGCCTGGCCTCTCATCGGGGTACGGGCAGTATGGAGGACATTAAAGGGCTTCCCACGCTTCAGCCAAGCTCCAGCTGTCTGCCTCTGGATATACTGGAGAGGCTGTAGATGGAGGTGGAGAAGACCTCTTAATGGGTCCTCGGGGTCCTGCAGGACTTTCTGCTTCTTTCTTCGTTACACTCTCTCTCTCTCTTTACCTCACCTGTATATTTAATCAGGGAATAAAAGTTGCTAAGTTGTGTGTGTGTGTCCTGTGTTGTAGGGGGGAGATGGGGAGATGGACGTCACATCTCTCGGTGGGGGTGGTCCTTCTCACAATCTTCTTCAAGACCTGCTCAGGTAAGAGGCTGTGGTCTTCCTCACATTCACAGTGAGGCGCTGGGGCATGGGCTGAACAGAGAAAATATCTGTTATTCATGAGCTACAAGCTTACTGTAAGTATGCAGAGAATGTGCAAAAACATAGTTTAAGCTACTAGTCTGTGCCTCGTCAGTGCTTCTGTTTCTGAGAAAAACACTTTTGGACTTGACTCCTGAATCATTGGCATCCCTCTAAATCATCTTCAGTAGAGAGAAAACCATCCAATAAAAATAAAAAATCCAGATCAGTTCCAGTTCTTTTGGTGCAGCGACCTGATGAATAACAGAGCAGGATATCGGTGCCAGAGGGCAGATTCGGATCTCTCTCTGTCTCATTCCCTCTTTTCCCCTTCCTAACTTCTTCCCCCCCCCCTCCTGCCCCCCCCTTCCTGCCCCCTCCCTCCAGGTAACCATTGTCTGGCTACCAGGGCCAACACCTGTTCAGCTTGTATCCAGACAGGAAATGGCTGTGCCTACTGTCCAGATGAGGTGAGTACCCCTCTGTTCTATATGTTCTCTGTGAGAGAACAGTGGATTAAGAAAACTTATTTTCAATTCAACTTTTGTGCTAAAGAGTGTTAACCAATATTGAGTTCTATTTAAGGAGCCAATCAGTAAACAGTAAAACAGGAGAATCAATTCAAAGTTCAACTATAGATTCAAAGAATAGTGGGAAAGGAGAACCAGCATTCAGTTTTACCTTAGTATTCTAGAACATCGGAACAGGTGAACTATTCCGATGTTCTACAGTAGGCACAGAGTTTTTGATTGAACATCCATGAATTTCCCTTACTCACCCATCTGTCTGGTCAGATCTTTGAAGGACCACGCTGTAACCTTCTGGAGAGCCTGCTGGCCCAAGGATGTGTTCAGACGATGACGGCTTATAGCACCATGGAGACAGAGAAGGTAAACATTAACATCCTCATTTACCTTTATACATAAAAAAGATTGGTTACGGTTGAAGAATTGTGATTGGTTGATGGATTAATCTCCCTCCTGCCATCCTTTCCTCCACTCTACTTTTATCACCCCCAAATTTTTCCAACTCCCTCTCTCACCTCATCCCCAATGCTTCTCTACCTTATTCCCTGCCCCCTCTCTCCTTTCCTATCCCCCCCCCACCCCCCTCCAGAATGAGCAGATCAACGTGAATCTGAAGCAGTCTCAGGTGGCTCCCCAGATGATGTCCATGTCCCTGCTGCCCGGGGAGGAGAGGCTGGTGGACCTGGAGGTGTTTGAGCCCACCAAGGGCCCCCTGGACCTCTACATCCTCATGGACTTCTCCAACTCCATGTCCGACGATCTGAACAACCTCAAGCAGATGGGCACCAAGCTGGGTGAGCGGGGACGGCGGTGGGGAGAGGTGGTCAGGGTCAGGTGGGGTCCGTGGTCTAGTGGTTGTGTCAGCCTAGTTTGACCTTGCGTGTGCGTTCCCTAGCTGATCTGGTGGGGACGCTGTCAGATGACTACACCATCGGCTTTGGCAAGTTTGTAGACAAGGTGGTGGAACCACAGACGGACATGAGGCCAGCAAAGTAGGAGCCCCCTCACACACACACACACACACATCAAGAGGAGCCTCCTCTCACACACACACACATCAAGAGGAGCCTCCTCTCACACACACACACACACACACACACACACATCAAGAGGAGCCTCCTCTCACACACACACACACACACACACACACACACATCAA